>CM040835.1:7122248-7722248 GCA_022828995.1 Vimba vimba | reverse complement strand
GAGTCGGAACTTGCGACAATAGTTGGCTAACGATGCTTTTGGGAAACACTCCTGTCTAGTTCAGTGTTGAGTGTAAATTGAGTCGTAAGTTTCTGTGGTTCATCATTTGACAAGACATTAGTCTAAGGAAAAGAATAAACCCTGCCATTTGGCGTTCATATGATAATATTGACTGTTGTGTGTGTGTGTGTGTGTGTGTGTGTGTGTGTGTGTGTGTTGCTTCTTCCTCCAGGGGGCGCTAGGCGGATCAGGAGCCGCACCAGAGCCTCTGTCTTCGGCCGCATTCAGTTTGTAAACGATTGTTTATTGGTATATCAGCAGACATTCATAAACTCCAGTAATTAACAAAAATGACAGAAAAAATACTGATTCACTCAGTAATAACAAACAAAATGTGACTCGTCTGTCATATCAGTCGTTGGATGGTTCCACGTGACAACACCTAGATGAATGATAAACATCGAAGATTTAGAATAGAAAAATTATTGACACATGAACGACGTCTAGACCAACAACATATGGGAACCAGCAACCCGTATCATCAGAGATGGCATGATTGGCATCATAACGATTATATAATCTATTCTTTTTGTGCCCTTCTATCAAAGAGTATAGAAGTAACTTCTATACTCTTTGCTTCTATTCTCCTGTCATTTCTGTGAGCATTCTATACGTCATCACTTCGCGACTGCCAAACAGTACTCGGGAGGAATCCACATGGTCAACTGAACTCTACACTGTACTGTTTATTTTTTAATTTATGAAAGCTGTACATAAATACATGCAGTCATTATAATTTTAAGTGAGTCAAATAAAGGTCTACGTGGCGCTGACACGAGCCAGGAGTCACTATAATGGCGCTATTTATGATAAACAGGTAACGTTATGCATATATTACAGTATCTGTTGTTTGTTGCACATTTAGTTCACTGACACAGAACTTCTTAGAGTAAGTTATTTGACCAGTTAACGTAAATTATAAGTAATGGCTCTCACTTCAGCTGGATGACATCACAGTTAGTTGTATAGTCTGGCATAGAATTCTCCGTTTATCTTAAATTTCATCTGAAATTGCTTAAAAACACTTCCTTCAAATTACTGTATAATTATCGACTGTATTATTGTAAAATTATTTGACTTCGACGAAGTGTTTATATTCTTAAATAATCTCATTGCTGAGTTATTTAGGTAAATTGGCGATTAAAATAATGCAAAATATACACATTAAAATAAAACAAAATATAAAACTGTAAATAAACATAAAATATGCAGTTTCACTTTTACATTGACATAATTTAACCTAAAATCTACATGTTGAAAAAAGGGTTATTCCGTGTCAAATCAAACAAAAGTTCGGAAACTTCCCCGGCTCAATTTTTTTATTTTGTTAATATTTTTTTCTGTACAAAGACAAACAAAAATAGTGATGAAAGCCAAAATATTAAATGTCACAGTTGTATATTTACTGACTAATATACTATTTTGTAAAGGAGAGTCAAAATGACAATTTTCACTTAAGATTTTGAGTCAATTTAGAGGGGTGTAAAAATGACTTTAGAAAGATGGTGGCAGTATTATTTTATTTTTACACAGAGATTGGTAGGTCTATTAGTAAAATAGTGAATTAGTGACTCCATGTCCAAATTGTGGAATTTTACCCATTTTCAATGGTAACATTTTAAACAGCTGATAGTTGAGCCGGGGACCTCTTGGTTGAGTTGACACGGAATGACCCCAAAAGAAGTTCATGTTATTTGTCAACAACCCATCATCCCATGTGGCACCCTGTCTATTGATGTGTTGTATGTGATCAGGTATTTAGGGGAGGAGGAGGACAGTGAATCTAGCAGAGAGTCTCGATCCAGAGCTTTGCTGGCTAAACTTCAGGAGCAGGTCAAAGCCAGAGAACAGCAGAGCGTCTCAAACACGGCTGATGAAGATGAAGACCATCAGGGGGAGAAAGAACCAAAGAAAAGAAAACGTGAACGGCAAGAGACTGAGGGAGTGCAGCGTAAAGCAAAGAAGAGTGAAAATGTTAAAAAAACAAATCTTGATGATGAAGCTGCAAGTTCAACTAAAAAGAAGAAAAAACACAAAACATTGTCCAATGAAAATGAGAGCGTGAATACAGGTAATGCTGGCTTACTACTATGTTTGATTGTTTTTAAATGAAACTAGTCAAGCTCGTTGATTTGTTGGGCTTAAAACGTTTTGGCACTTTTTAGCACAAATAAGGTACAAATTGGTATTCCATTACTTTTCGTAAAACAATAAAGGCATTCCATGTTGCTTAGAGAGAGAATGATTAAATATGTTTGATAAACTATTGTCTAGTATTTAAAATGAAAGCTATGAATATGAAATTGCAACATTTTCTGTATGATATGCCAAAATATTATATCTAGCTTACCACATTTTTGTACAACCCTGTTACTGCAGTTGACTCCCCCCCCCCCATTAATAAATTGAACATACATAAAATTGTGATACCCAAGAAGTAAAATCTTTTGGAATGTTTTTTTTTTTTGCAGCATATCAATAAGACAAGTAAATAATATTCCATTTTCTCAATCTTTACACAAATTTGGTGTTGGCTGCATTTATCAAGCTCTCAAGCATTCAACCCAGTCTACAAAGTTATTGTATGAAAAAATAATCAGTTTTTTCTTATTTAAATAAAATACACATATTTTAGTGACTACAAATCAGCATTTCCAAAACAACTAGCAAGGAAATTTACAACCCATATATATATTTTTTTTTTTTTGCATATTATTTATTTGTCAATATCTTTATTTTAACATTTATCTAAAAACTTGCAAAAAAAATTGCAAACCTCATATAAAACGATTAGTAAATAAAATAGCTCATATGGCATTTAAATAAAATTTCTATGGGCAAAAAAATTGTTCTTGAACTTAATCATCTCCTTTAACTGAGCATTTGTTGGGGGAAAAAAATACTTTATTAAGAGTTTTCGAACTTTTGTGGAAATTGCTTTATACAGAAACCTATCATTCATTTTAGGAGATAATGAATCTGATCATGAGAAGTCTGTGGAAATCACCGAAACAAGTGAAAGTGACCCAGAGGAAAGTAAGAAGACTGAAAAAGCTGTGGACCCTCAGATCGGTCAGTTCCAAGCAGAGGCAGAAAACAACACTTCCCAGACCGCCTTCCACATCCTGGGTGGGTTCAAAGAGAAGACCGTGCAAAAGGTAGCACTTGTAAAAACGTTCTGAATGGAACTGTATTGAGGGTAATGTCTTTGTAAAGAACTGTTTTTATGCTATTGCAGGTCAGAAGAGTATTGCCTCAGTGGTTGGCACAGCCTGACGTCATTCAGAGGGACATGAAGAATAACCTCATCCCCATCAGTCAGGTGCCAGGCATCTGTCCCATACTGCTGAAGAAATTACAAGCTAATGGGATACAGAGCTTCTTTCCAGGTAAGAGGGGATGATAATTCACTGGCGTTGTATTAAATATAATATAGGCAGATGAACAACCAAATCTGGACCCCTATTAGTGGAAATCTGGGGCCAGATTCACAAAACATTCTTAAAAATAAAATTCTTCTTAACTGCTATTTTCTGCTTATTTTAGAAACTCAAGAAAAAAGATAAGAACATTTTGTATCCCCAAAAACGTTTCTTAAGAATTTTCTTTCTTTTTTTTCCTATCTTTTTTCACTCAAAAATGAAATTTCTGTCATTAATTTCTCACCCTCATATTGTTTCAAATCCGTGAGACTTTAGTTCATCTTCAGAAATGAAGATCTTTTTGATGAAATCTGAGAGATTTCTGTCCCTCTGTAGGCAGATACGCATCTGACACTTTGACGCTTCGTGATTGTAAAACTAATCCATATGAATTGAGCGGTTTAGTCCAAATTTTCTGAGGAGACTTGATTGTTTTATATGATGAACAGATTGAATTTAGTCTTTTATTTAAGATAATATTTATATTCCTGAAAAGAATGTTCTTAAAAATCATGGTAAATAACATCTTAAAGTTAGGATAACCTCCTACCTGTCTTAAATCCCCAAAGGTAAGTTTAATTTATTTAATGGGTAGTTTCAAATATTAAAGTTCCCCTGTAGTCACCTTTGATCACCAAAATGACATGGAAATGTTTTTTCCTTGAAAAAACATTTATCATGCCTTAAAATAGCTTGAACTTAGCTCTACACCCTTGCCTAATTTAGTATACGCTAAACTATTCTATAAATATGCAAATTAGTCCCGCCTCCACTCACTCACACCAGCTCAGAGATCCACTCGTCGACGTGATTGGTTACAAGGTAGTTTGTGATGTCAAAAACACCAGCGCTTTTAAATAGTTATTTAAACTTGACATGGCGCATTAAAAACAGGACACGGAGTAATTAACTCCCGTTAAGCCAATCACCACAAAAATAGTCTGTGCTTTTATTATGATAACTACAGTATTCTGCAGGCAATGCAAAAAAAATGTTCACAAGAAGCCATGCCCTTGATGATGCTAGCGCTGTGCTGTGTTTGTGTTGGTGTTTTTCAGTTCAAGCCGAGGTCATCCCTGCCGTTCTCGACAGCGTGAGCTCAGGCCTGCTGCTGGGTCCTGGGGGCTACAGGCCCAGAGACATCTGTGTTTCTGCACCGACAGGAAGTGGAAAGACATTGGCGTTCGTCATACCTGTTGTACAGGTACAAACAATGAGTTACATTCCAGTGTATTATTATTTCTCTCTCTAAAATATTGGCATTGAACCTGTGACTTCATTTTTCAAGAAACAGCTAAAGATGCATCTTTTTTTGTCAACACTTGACCCATTAATACTAATACTTTCTATTCTATTTCTGTTCTATCTATTTTTTTCTATTTATTAAAAAACACTTGCTATGTGTACTGTGCTAGACTAATTGGGACTTGTCACAGCACTTACATATTGTTTCCCTTTTGTTGGTTTAACTGCTTCTATTGTTCTCCTCATTTTTATGTCTCTTTGCAGAAAAGCGTCTGTTAAATGATTATATGTAAATGTAAAATTTGGATGATGCAAGTTCGAATCTAGCTCATGGCATTTCCTGATTGTTTTGGTTTTTGTCATGAAACCTGCCAAGAACATAATTTCTTTTTTTTTTTCATGCTTAAATATTAAAATAAACAACATAAGTTTTCTATAAAATGTATATTATAATGTCTCTAATACTCACCAAGGCATTTATGTGATCAAAAAAACAGTAAAACTTTAATATTGTGAAATATTATGAAAAAGTAAAATAACTATTTTCTATTTAATATTAAAAATGCATTTTATTCCTGTGATCAAAGCTGAATTTTCAGCATCATTACTCCAGTCCTTAATGTCACATGATCCTTCAGAAATCATTCTAATATGCTGATTTTGCACTCAAGAAACATTATCATCAATGTTGAAAAAAGTTAAGCTGCTTAATATTTTTTGAACAATATTTATTTGAAATAGGAATCTTTTGTAACATATTATAACTGTCTTAAATGGCTTCTAAATATTCAGCTTTGCATTTTATTTACAATTACAGTCGACATTTTACATTAAAACAGAAAGCAGTTATTTTAAGTTTATAGTAATGACACTAACTAGGTAAAAACCCTGAACCTACCCCTAAATCTTAACCTAACCCATGTAGTTACCTTACATTACTCAGTACTTTTGTGGGTAAGTACACTGTAAGTACATTGAAAGTGCACGTACTGTGAAATAAAGTGCAACCCTATTTTTGATCAAATAAATGTAGCCTTGGTGAGCATAGAGACTTCTTTAATTATTTCAGTAGTATTTATATTTCTATATGACACAGACTATAAATAAAAGTGGCAAAAGGCCAAAGATTTATAAGTAAACAGGTTAAATTATTAGATATTCTTTAATATATATGCGTTTGCTCACGCAGGCGTTGTCCAAGCGTGTGGTGCGAGAGATCCGTGCACTCGCTGTACTGCCCACTAAGGAGTTAGCACAACAGGTAATGATTATTAATCATTGATTATTTATCAGTTAATTATCTACATATCCACTTAATCTACAAATCTGCCTAAATTCATTGTTCATCCTTGATTTCAACCCCACAGGTGGCCAAGGTGTTTAGCTCGTACACTGAGGGCAGCAGTCTAAAGGTGGTCATGATCGCAGGCCAGAAATCATTTGATGCAGAGCGAGCAGCGCTCTCTGAAAACAGGTGAGTGTGTTTGTAGGCTCATGGATAGAGTTGCACGATTTTGGATAAATTGTGAATCACAAATTTTTTGTTTCAAATAGAGATCACGATTCTGAACAGACAACTAAACAAAATAACATGTGAATGATTCATTGACTCACTCATAAATACTTTTTTTCATCATTCATCATCATTTTTTTTCATTACCGGATGAATCAGCGTCTCTGAACGAATCTCTTGAATGAATGATTCAATGACAAATACGTGTTTTAACAGTCACCTGTCGACTCGCCACCTAGTTGTGTAATGATGTAATCGATTCAATCATTAATTATCATCCGAACATTAATGTTCCGGTGTGATTTTGTCAAAGGTTTAATAGACATGGCTGAATCGTTGTCATTTAGGAATGAGATCGTGTAGGTGTTTGGTTCGAGATAGCCATCTTTTAGCGATTAATCGTGCTGCTCTACTCATGGAGTAGGATTAGGATAATAGTAGATGCTTTGAATCGCCTAGAATATGTGACTAATGACCACCCAGAGTAGGTGAAACTTGATGAACTATAAGTAATAACTTCAGTCATCTCCAAGAGTTTAACCTTTGCATCTTTGTGTAGGGGAGGTGCTATCCACAGTTTGGCAGATATCGTCGTTGCCACACCGGGCCGACTGGTGGATCACATCAATAAAAACAACAACTTCAGTCTGCAACACCTACGATTCCTGGTGAGCATCAGCACAAATCTAAATCTGGAACAATGTTCAGTGAAATCCTGAAGCAATCCCAAAGCAGCGAAAACTGAAGCAATAAACACAATTATATTTATGTTTAAAGACCCCTATAGATCGATATGGGAGTCTTGTTGAGTTTTATTCATTTATCTTAGCTTTGAGGTTATCTAAATGCTATTATACTCATAAATGTTGACTAAATGAACTTCAACAGAAGCAGATATACAGTACATTACAAAAACACATTAAACTTTGAGGATTGAGGAATTACAGTAAGGATTGAAGAAGGAAAAGAGGTAGAGGGAATTACAATAGTCAAATAAGTAATAAAAGTGTGAATAACTTTCTCCAAATCCTAAAAGGACAAAACCAATGTTTAAGAACGAAGTTTAGAAATGTACAACTGATACAAACAAATCTCTTTTTTTAACAAAAGAGTCGATTTGTTTGACTAATCAAAAAGTCAAGAATAACACAGATTTGTTACTTGAGACTTAATAAATGGAAAATGATAAGCAAGATTATTGACAAGACCGCATCTAGATTAAGGAAAACCAAGATCATTAGCTTTGTTGAGGGAAGTTATTTGCTAACCACTTTTTATATCAAGACAGTCCAGCAAAGCTTAACTAGAATCACTAGACTTCAGAGGAAGATATAGCACTTTTTCAGCAGCATACAAATGACAGGAAATATTGTGTTTCCGGATAATATTTCAGAGAAGCGTATTCAGATTAAAGAGAATCGGCGCTAGAATGGAGCCCTGAAGGACCCCGCTGACAATAGGAGCGAGGGATACTGCGAATTTAACCACAGCTACAGAGAAAGTCCTTAACATATCATTAAGGCTAACTAAACCACTGTAATGCTATGTTCATTTTGTTTTTCACTTTTCTCTATCATGGTGGTATTCTATTTTCTGTATAGAAAGTGTGTTTATAATAATGTGTATGTTGTAGATTATTGACGAGGCAGACAGGATGATTGACAGCATGCATCAGTCCTGGCTCAGTCAGGTGACTAAAGCAGTGTACAGAAGCCCAGGTGACACACAGACGTCTTTCTTCAGGAGAATAGTGCCTGGACCAATCACAGTGGCAAGGTAGGATGTCATCTGCTTTGTCCATAATTTAGAACAAAGATTTTCAACCCCACCCACACTATAAGCCTCATTATAACTGCTTCCAATTTACATTACACAACAAATCCATGCCCTCATGTGCTGCGAGTTTCAGTTACGCTTTTTCACATTCACAATTTTTGTGGACATATGATTACAGCATTTCACTAGATTTGTTATAAGCATTTGTAAACCTGTTTTTATGTTTCAAACTTAAAGGTCTACCTGCTGTTTTTCACCAAAATAAAAGCTTGGAAGTGAATAAATTAAGACAGTATTGTAATTTTACCTTAGTAAACTAATAAATACAGGGAACTACACTGCGACCAAAATGGTCACATATGCGACCTTTTGAAATGCCATTGCGACCCTAATTTTTAATGGGTCGCAAATGTATCACTGATTATTTTTGCAACTATGGTTTAGGCAATATGCTATGATTTACTATGAGCATTTATTAAAACAGAAATGTGTATTTTAAGAATACGTTTTATAACGTGCTCTGAGCATTCAACACATCAAGTTGGCTTCAGCCCCGCGACCGTTACTTAGACGTACCATTGTATCAGTGCTGCGCGAGCTCTCTCTCAAAACACGGACGCGCGCACACAGAGAGAGAAGATAATTGTAAAATGAAAATTGACGGGCTATAGTTTAAATTTTGTTCTTGCTTGTTTGTTTTTTTTTTGTTTTTTTCTGTCAAAATGTCAGAAAGCATTTTGTATTATCCATCCGTGTTTTTAAAATTCGACGGACGTTTTACTGTTAACAGTAACACAGCCCTCGGATTCGTCTAACTTATACTTGATATTATTTTTAGAATAAGTGATTCGTTATGCTATTATTGGACTCCTGTCTATTCATTGTCAACTGTTTTCTATAAATGTGTTTGTATTGGCTAACATTTATTCAGCTAATGCGTGTCCTGTTTAAAATGTGCAATGTTCAAATGCAAAGACAGCACGTCACAAATAGAAGCCCTTTTCCCTGTGCAATTTAGTATCATATTTGGATATTGGAATAATAAATTAAGTAGCCTATCTTAATTGTACACAATGTTCCTATTTTTTTTTTTTTTTTTTACTGTTTTCTAGGGGTTTCTTAATTTTAGAATATTTTAGTTGACCAGCACACATTATATGCAATGCAATGCAATATAATGCATGTGTGTCCTATGTGTGACATTTTGCAAACACATGGTAAAGGTGCCCAATATCAGTCATTTCTAAAGTAAAAAAAAAAAAAAAAAAAGAAGTGTTTTGGAAAATATCTCTTTATCTGATCATCAGTAAATTTGTTTTCAGAGATATCGGTATCGGCCATAACAGCAATATTAATATCGGTTATTATCGGTATCGGCCACAATTTTCACATCGGTGCATCACTACTTAAGAGTTCAGGAGTCTGCCCATCTGTGCCAACCATAGCATGTTGAAATCCATTTTGCACTTTATTGTGTACTGTATTTTCAATTGCAGTAAATCTATCCCAACCAATGTTAAAGGAAACAAAAACAAGAAGGCATGTGGTTTAAAAGATGGCAAGTAAAATAAAAAGCACATCTGTATGCAATACAGTTTCATTATTGTTCATTATTATCCAGAGCGGCTTACTATAAACAATTTGTGCGACCAAATCTTGTTTTGCGCCAGTAACTGAAAAAGTTAGTAGCGCAAGTGCCACCAGTGCAAAAGGTTAGTGTAGTTCCCTGAATAAATAATATACTTATTATGAAATTTATTTTTCATTTAGAATTTTTTTACTGTGCATTTGTATTAAAAATACTACATAACTGTCTTACTACTAACAACAATACTACTACTAATAATATTCATAATAATAATAATGGCCCAGTCGAGGTGCACCCACCGTAGTCTCACAGAATTCTGTGGGAAACACTGCTGTGACTGTTGCGCTGTTAGTCTCAAACATGCAGTGTAAAGCTCAATGTTTATGTCTGTTTGTTTGTATGTATGTCAGTTTGTCTCCGCCACAGATTCCTCTGCAGAAGTTGCTGTTTTCAGCCACTCTCACACAAAACCCTGAGAAACTACAACTGCTGGACCTGCACCAGCCTCGACTCTTCAGTTCCACACACAGCTGTTCAGAGACCTCCACTCAAAGCCAGGACACGTTTAACTTCCCTCAGGGCCTCTCTGTGAGTTTAACGACATTTCCTGAACCATATGATCTACACTGGTACAGTTCTCCTGTGCACACCTTTAACACATGTGAATGTCTTCTGCAGGAGTATTACGTCTCCTGCACCCTAAGCAACAAACCGCTCATCATCCTTCACTTCCTGCTTCGGCTCAAGTTCAGTCCTGCTTTGTGCTTCACAAACTCCAGAGAAGCAGCACACCGGTAATGATGGATTTGAAGCTCCAGCACGATGCAGATATAGGATATGTATTTATAAACAGGGCTCCGGGCCCTGACTAAAATAGTTGAATTTTCAAAAAACAAACACTTGCAACAATGAATAGCAATCTAGTCGCCACTGGCAATAGAACTGAAAATCTGATTCATTTTCACAAATCAGTCTTTTCAATCAGTCCATTTAACTGAATCAATTTAGCAATTTGTTTACGTCATTAGTTAAGTGTTTATTGATGTGCCTACATGACATTAATTACATTACATTAATTATCTTTGAGTATGTTGATAAATATTGTTGCTTATTCTGCAATATGCCGTACAGTATATGTTTTATTATGATTTGTATATATATATATATATATATACACACACACACACACTTTAAATCAAAGTATAGGGTCGGTAAGATTTTTTTTTTTAAATAAAAAGTATTTTATGCACATTAAAAATACAGTAAAAACTAATATTGTAAATATTATGAAGTATTATTACAGTGTTAAATATATTGATAAATATTATTTAAAATAATAAAGTATTATTACAATTTCAAATATCTATTTTAATGTATTTCAGAAAAAATTATTTGGTTTATTTATGTGATGCAAAGCTGAATTTTTAACATCATTACTCGTCACATGATCCTTCAGAAATAATTCTAATATGATTTACTGTAACTTTTGCCAATATAAAATACTTGACTGTCACTTTTCATTTTTGTTTCTTTCAATTTAATGCATCCTTGCCAAATAAAAGTATTAGTTTCTTTAAATAAAAACAAATGTAGGTAGTAAATGCATCATTTATGGGTATATTATTTTTTTCATAAACTAATTTAATGTGGAAAACATGTCTTTAAATATGTATTTTAAACTCACAGATTAAAATTATATGATTGAGTAAAAGAATCTGTGATTGCAGATTTGAGATGTGAATCTGGGCTGGTATGGATATAAAGTATTAATTTTATTTATTCAGTTCATTATACTTTTGATTTGAAAAAACTTTGGAGCAGCCCTGTTATGACGAACATGGAAATTCCTTTTAATATCCATGTGTATTATTAATCATGAATAATTCACAAGGATGCGAAGTCATCCACATCAAGGACAAATAACCACACAGATAAGATGGTGTACACGATCAAATGAGTTTTAGCTGTGATCAACTGCCTATACAACTTGTGTATTTTTTGTCTGAGTAGACTTTATTTGCTGGTGAAGCTGTTTGGCGGAGTGGAAGTGGCTGAGTTTTCCTCTCGTCTGAGCCCAAGTGAACGACAAAAAACACTGAAAGACTTTGAGCAAGGGAAGATCCCACTGTACGTATTCCTTAATAATGTTCAAAAATAATGCGCACAATGTTAAAGCCAATGTATATATACACAGAGTTGGGTGTAATGCATTGCTAAGTAAATAATTACTGTAATTTAATTTCTTTTCCCTCGAAAAGAAAATCCCGGTAAGAGGGATTACTCTCTTTCTGTAATTTAATTATAGTTACAGTACTAGTCAAAAGTGTGGAAACATGAAGGTTTTTTAATGCTTTTTAAAAGTAGTCTCTTGATCTCACCAAGGCTGCATTTATCTGATCAAAAATAGAGTAAATATAGTAAAATAGTTTGTAAAATTGTTGTAATATATTTTAAAATGTAATTTATTGCTGTGATGCCAAAGCTGAATTTCCATCAGCCATTACTCCAGTCTTCATTGTCACATGATCCTTCAGAAATTCTTATTATTTTCAAAATTTGATGATATGTTAAAATGTATGTTTTTAATGTAATCTTCTCGCTTTAAATAGGGAGAAGAATAATTTGTGCAATTTAATATTATTTATTTGAGGAATTAAAAAAGCAGCTTCATGTCTATGCTTCAACTGGTCGAGGTCGATGTGGGATTTGGAAAGTAATTAGTAATAAGTAATGCGATACTTTTTAGAGAGAGTAGTTATTACAGTAATATAATTACACTGTTGAGCTAATTACACTAGCAAACTGTGTATACATCAATATGTTTAGTGTGTCTGTAATGATGAAATATTGGTGATGTTGTCCATGTCAGGTTGATAAGCACAGATGCTGCTGCCAGGGGCATTGACATCAACAGCGTAAAATGTGTCATTAATTATGATGCTCCTCAATACATCCGGACATACATTCACAGGCAAGTCAAAATATTACTATAAAAACCACATCGAAGAATTATGATTTTCATATCCATCAGTGTATCTTTACCGCATTTTCACTTGCAGGGTGGGCAGAACAGCGAGAGCAGGGAAAGCTGGGTCGGCGTTCACCTTCCTTTTAAAAGTGCAGGTCAGGTTTTTCTCAGAACTGGAATGAAATCTAGCATTTGTTATTTTGTTGTGTTTGTGTTGTTTCAATCAATTCTCAAAGTTTTTATTATGAGCAAAAAACAATTTGCATGTACAAATAAATAATTATGAGTGACTGTGATAAGTTGCTCTAACTGATTGTCACGTAAATTGTGCTTGAATACCTTTAGCCTTTGTTCATGTTTCAGGAAACAAGGTTTTTGAAGATGGTGTCAGATGCTGGCAGTCCTGGCATAAAGAGACAGCTTGTGCAACCAGAAAGCCTTAAAGGCATGGAGGCTCGCTATGAGCAGACGCTGGCTGAGCTGGGCAAAGCTGTGAAGGTAAAAGCAAAGCTGCAGAGCTGTCTGAAACCTCTTTGGCAGCTTTTCCAGACATGGAATAAACCTATTCCTGGATTACTGAAGTGCTTTTACTGTTGGACAAGGCTTAGTGTTTGTCTGGGGAACCTGAATTATGCATGTTCACACAGTAGGTTTTTGCAGAATTCAGAATTAAAGAATCGCTCCATCCTCCAAATTCATGAGTGTGATTATAAATAGGATTGACAGGAATATGAATTTAGTAAATTGCAGTAAATGAAGCCACTTGGGGAATCTCATTAGTCCAAAATATAACTAATTAATTTAATTCATTAAAAGTTCATTTGTTTCTTTATTTTATTATACATATTTTATTTTGATTGATTTTGCTCATTTGTTCTCTGTTTTATATTTAAGATATATTTTTTCAGAAATATACTAAATTCATTACTGTCGAAATACTGTATATCTTATAGAATTTAATACAGCACCACAGAATTTCCACTATTATTTTCAGAGAACATTATAAAATTACATTTAATTAAAAAGTTAATTTTTTGAAATAATATTAAATCAAAATTATTATTTTTTTTACTGATATATATTAATATTTGGTTCCATTTTGAAGGCTTTGGGGTAAATTCTGGGGAATGATTGTCCATAAAATGAAAGTTCATTATATAATGTATGATATTTATATATTATTACATTATATTTATATTAAACACATTTTTTTATAGGTGGCATTTGAAACAATGGTTATTGTCATCTTTTGTTTATGATATGGTTAAATACTGATAAAATGTATTCTAAACTATAGCAGCTACATGAATTTTGTTCCATTTTAATTCAAAACCTTAAATTCAAGATTGAATTACAGTGATGTATCTGGTTTCGCTTTTCAAATTCTACTGTAAATGCTACAGTAAAAACCTGTTAATTTGCTAATAACTGTAAGTTACCTTACCATATTTGGTGAAAACTGTAAATGGGTTAACTTTGCAACATATATGCATCTAATTTTATTGCAATACCGTCAAATTTATGGCTTCTGGAATTAAAAACTAAGAATTGTTAAACCAGTAAAACAACACATGACAGATTATTATATTTTCAATAATTTTGTTTCTACTCATTTATGTTATCAGTAAATGGACATTAGGGTGTTTTGTGTTACATTTTCTGTTATTTAGTTAATGTTTATTGCATTTTAGTGTCTCGTGTTTAGGTGGATTGTCTATATAAAAGGCCACTTATAATAAATTTTGATTTCATCTGTATTATCATGGTAGTTATCAGTACATTTTAGTTTGAAAAGCAGATAAACGGTTGTAAAATATATACAGGCATCAATATGCCATTCTGTAATACCAGAAATATTGTCAGCATATTTTTTATGATGAATTTTTGGCAACCTTAACAACTGCTGTGTTTCTACTGTGAACTTAGCAGAATATATTATACAGTGTTTACAGCCCTGTTACTGTTGACTCAGACTTATCTTAAATGTAACTTAACTAATGTTGGTATTTCTTTGTTTTTAAGGAGGAAAAAGCGAGGAAGCGTTTCTGAGCAGGAACTGACTGAACTATACATCCGTTTGCCTTTGAATTATGATTTCATGCCTTGTTTCTTAAAAAAAAAAATGCAATATCTGAACTATAATGTAATGGGCTACAAATGTTTTTAATAAAATGTGAAAAGACGCAAGCTTGTGTTTTAATGCTTTTAAATTAAAATGGTAAATTGTATGCCCCGAAGAGCAGTAAGAAAAAGAAATGAAGCGTATGAATGACTAGAGACCATCACTTACCGTTGTGAACTGCCACATGAGATGAGAGACGTGTCTCTGCACCACACACAAGAATCTTCATCTCGTGAAAATCAGTTTTTGGAGTATGGTTTGTTCAGATTTCTTTTAATATTTCCAGTTTTGCAGGGCCAGACTGTCTCGGTGTTACTTTGAAACAAGACATCAGGAAGATCTCTGTTTTTATCCATGTAAATTATGTTCATTTAAACAAACAGGACAAGCTATTAACATCCAGAAAAAAATAAAATATATGCCTTAAATAACTCAATTTTTTATTTCAAAACTTCTGTTCTGACTATTTTTCCTTCCATTTAACAAGGGGAAACTGAGGATAGTTCACACAGGGAAGCTTAGTATTTCATTAACTGGTTTACTGGGTCACACGGTTTTCAGTCAAAAGTCCCAAGTACACCAATTCTTGTTTTCTCTTGCATTTTGGTCCAAAAACCAAGATCAAGTAATTCCTACTAATTTGACTTTATTAAATTAAGATAAATATTTTGTAACTTCTGTCCTTCATGATAAAGTAATATTATTATTTCAGTCAGGCAACAAGCAAACACAATAGAACCTGACTGGCATGAGATAAAGGTTTAGCCAAAAGGATGAACTGTTCTCACAAAAAGGGGATTTTTCATAAATGTAGGTTTTGGGCATGTTGTCATATATATATATATATATATATATATATTACAAATTAATACAGTTTATAGAAATAATATTAATTTGCCTAAAGCTGACAATTTGATACAAGTTCAACAGTGAAAACACATTTCCTGCTTTTATTTATTTTCTGGCAAATAAGAGTGTAAAAAGTCTGCTCAACTGTAGTACCTCAAAGAGCCATTCAGCGCTGAAAGAAACTGTTTCCTGAAAACACTAGAAGTGAATCAGAATGAAGTGCGCGTGCGCGTTTCGGTTCAAGGCAAAAACGCTGCAGTTTGTTGAGTGATTTCATCCCGGAAAGACTCCAACGAATATCGAGATGTTTTATCCCTTTTCCTGACGAGACCTTTTACATGAATCGCCGGTAAGGGCAATTTGACACCAATACATTACATTTTGACACTAATATATAACATTTATCTGTAAAAAAGAGGAAAGTGTAACTATAACAATATCGTTAACGTTAGCTGTATTAGCAAGCATGCTAACTTACCAGAACAAAAGCAATTTCGTACTAAATGGATTTACATGTTGAATGTGTTTACAGTTTGTGTGGCTTGTTTAATATTATTTTTTTCTAATTCCCCTTTATTTAATCATTCGTAGAGTAAAATGTCTCTTTCATTTGAAAGGCACAGTGGCAGTACAGTAGCTAGTAAAGTGTTGCCTCCTGTAAAAGTCTGGTGATGGTGAACATGATTATTTGCATTCTCTGTTACTAACGTTACACCACACTGGTTTGGTTTGCGTTTGGTCCTGCAGTACATCCTGAGCACTGGGTGTTCTCTAAATTGCATTTGATTTGAGATTCATGCAAATAAAAAGTGCAAGATGTGTGTTGGTATTTGACGAACAACAGGTTTTCATTCAAGATAACATCCAAACAAACAACAGGAAACATTCCATCTGTTCTGTTTTTTTTTTCTTCCTTACCCCTCTAAAGCCTGACATTAAATAATAGCTAGAACATTTTTTATTTATTTATTTTAAACGGAACAGTTTGCACATCAGGCTTTTGAGGCTCTCATACTTGAGGAGGAAAAACATCTCAATAATGTATGGATAGTTAATCAAGTAAACCAAAGTTGCTTCAGTCTAGTAATGATTAATCTTGAAATGATTACTAACAATATACAAGTTATTCTTTCTGTAATTTTATAATAATGAGTAAAGATTTCGCAGCAAAAAGACGCATAAACCAGGAACTGAAGGGTGTTTACTTGCTAAAATGTATAAACTATCAATCAGACAGACAACAGAAGGCATCATCGTGTCTTAGTAGATCGTGTATAACAGGTTATTCAGTGAAGTTTTGATCATTTAGAGCCCTTAGAAATGTGTGTATCAAAAAAAAAACTCTACCAAACAGTTGAGAAGAAAGAAAGAATAACTAGAGAATAACTATATTTTCAACCCACAGACTCTAATGTGATTGTTACTATTAATAAAACATTGGCAATTGATCATTGCTGTGAAATATTATTTGCATGGGTAAATTTAAAAAACATTTTTATTACTGATGCAGAATTGAAAGCACTTGCACAGTGTATGTACAACTCAACTCTTTGAATACATCAAATCAACTAAATAAATAATGAAACAAGTTTGGTGAGTTTTGGAAAATTCAGTCAGTCTCTGAAATTGATCTTCATGCCTTTGAAATATGACCATCTGACCCTTTTAATGAACAATTACATGCTATATTCCCACATTGTTGATGAAAATGGAATATTCTTGAAATCTGCAGCGATAACTAGTGACTTCTCTGTCTAACGCACAGTACCCAAGTAGTAGGTAAGATTCCACAGAAGTGTTGTGTATTTTGGCAGGCAAGTTATGATTCCCAAAAATGCGGTCTAGATAATTTTGCTGAAAAGACCTCACTTATTTTTCTATTTGCATTTATGTGTTTGTTATTAAATGTTATAATAAATGTCTGTACTAAGTTTATATTTCCCTTTCAGGAACCCATCTTTAAGGTGTTTGTTGAACTGCGATAAAGCATGATGGGTGCACTTGGGAACGGTCGACGTGGCGGCCGCTCTTCATCTTTGCTGTTGGTGGCTCTCATCTCCTGCATCCTCCTGCTTGGCTTCAACTATTGGGTCTCAAACTCCAGAAACGTCGAGCTGCAGGTTTGACACTTGTGTTTGGATGTTTGGATTGGATGTTGGCTGTTTAACTATAATAGGTCTGTCTAGAGAGGAGCTTTGTTTAAACATTAAATTTAACATTTAATTTAATATTCAACAATAATATTGATCTGCCTGCACTGACACCATTATATGAGAACTGAACTGAGCTGGACGATGACATCACGGTTTTCTCCAGAGAGGCTATATATATAAATGAACTAAATTAATAACTTTTTTACAACAAAATGAAACATCACTGAACTTACTTAAGCTGGACTGTGATGCTATTTTCTTCTAGAAACAAACTTTGTTGCATTATTTTCCTGTTATCTCTATAAAGCTGCTTTGAAACTGTCTATATTGTAAAAAGCGCTATATAAATAAATGTGACTTGACTTGACTTTGTGTTGTCCTCCAGAGCAAGATATTGGAGCTGGAGGACCGCATGAGGAAGCTGGCTGGAGAAAGCGACAGAGAGCAGCAGAAGGCCGAGGATGAGGCGCGCAGACAGAACGAGCAGCTGGAGTTAATGGAGGAAACGCACCAAAGACAGCAGGAAAGCGCTCTGAACACCTGGAAAAAAGAAAAAGTATGAAAACACTCGTCTTGCACTCACTGACAAGAGTTTAGGTGGAAACTCGGAGCTAGTAATCATCCAGTTACCTGTCATGATTTAGGGAATGAATCATGTTTATTCAAATCATTTTACTCTATTGATTTGATAGGTAGTTCAGTAGGTTTTGATGCTGAGCAGGTAAGCTGTCCTGCCCTAATGCCCTACATCAGTGGTTCTCAGCCTTTTTAACTCAATGGCCCCCATATTGTCCATAACAATATTTAAAGGCCTCTTGACTTCTCCAGTGATTTTCTGGATAAGGATTAAGGGATATGTTTGCCATCATCCGGTGGACTTTTGACAGCTCTTTTGAAAACTACAGACAACATTTTTGGACAGTTTCCCTACCGTTTTGACAAAAAGGTCGCCACAGCCCTTTTACTCCATTTTCTCGAGTCATGTAACACTGATTTAAAACAAAAATGTCACCTTTTTTCCTCCATAGACAGCCGAGTTTTATTTAAAGCCTGTCTTGTCAGCGGTGAATCACCCCTGTGTGGTTGAGGATTTTTAAAAAATATGTTTGCTGTATTTTTTCTAGCGTAAATATAAAAAGGTATATTATAAAAATGCACATGGAGTTATGAGACTTTCCCAAGTTAAGAAATAAGACTTTTAAATTTGTGGCCTATTACACAAAGCCGTACAATGTCAGTGGCTTCCTGAGTAACTTTGAATTTTGTTTGGGAAAACTCAATTTTTATTGTTTTTTAGCAGTGTTCATCATTTCTGCAAGGTAACTTGTGCTACACGACTAACCTGCTCCTGAGAAGGTTTTATACTGGGTAAGAAATAGCAAACTAAAATGCATTAGGCCTACATTATTTTGGCTACAAGTATTATTTTACATTATTTTATTTTTAACTGTTAATATTTCACTTTTAATTTAAATTAATATAAATGTACATATAAACTTTAGAATATATAATGTTTTTGACATTTTCTTTCATGCTCTTTAAGCTATATAAATTATTAATTAAATAAATTCAGTTGATTCACTTGTGTTAGTCCAGTCACATATTCTTCCAGCTGCCTTCTCGAACTTTTGTGGCAGCAGCAGTATTTTTTCCTGCCTTGCAAATGTTTAAATTCATGATATTTTTCATAATGCTATCTTGGGGCGTGCTTGTTTCAGAACCTGGTGCGTTTTCTCCCTTAGTTCAGTTCGTTTAGGCATATATGAACACGGCAATCACGCTCAGATCCACACCAAAACAATCACTCTGAGATCGCCTGAATAAGGTGGTCTTGGCACAATTGAAAACGAACTCTGGGGCGGTTCTGTGGAGGTGAGAAAGCAATCCGACCCAACAGACCAATGAACCAAGCGGTATCCTAATTCACAACGGCAAATGTGTTATTTAACAAGCAGCAGTGTCTGATTCTGTGAGTGAGCACATTAGTTATTGCAGTTGAAAACCAAAGAGCGTCACTTCATCTTAAAATATATATATCAGGGGCGTTTCCAAGGGAGGCAGTGCCTCCTCAAAAAATTGGATGAGAAAATTGTCCATGTTATAAAAATAAAACAGCGCAAATATTACCAAATGTGACACTAAAAAGTGTATAAATCACTTGTTTTTCTAATGTAACAATGTCCAACAGCGACACCAGCAGGTAAAGTTACAGCAAAACACCATGTCCATTGAGTTAGAACAGACTCCCTAAATGATTGGATATCGCTGGTTCGTGCGATAAATCCCACCTCTTGTTTTCATGCAGGTTCACAAATCAGTCTGAACGAACAAAATGATGGTGTTTAATGGAAAGACTAATTAAAAAGTAAACAACTCAGCCATTTAGATATCACTGCTTTGTCATGTCAAAATCAAACTTGAAATGGACTGAAAACATGATGACTAGGAATTTTTTTAGTGAGCAATCAGCTTGGTGAAATTAAAGGTAGATCATCTGTGATTAGTGTTTACCAAGCTTGATAACTGATGAAAATAAGACAGAGAGAAAGAGAATATATATATACCTGTATATTACAAAAGTAATTGAAATAGCTTAACACAACATATGTTTCCCCTTCTCAGAAATCTGGTTGCAGCCGTTGATAGCTTCCTTCCCTATAACCACTGTTCTTTTAACTTTGAACTTGCAAACTATGCTTCCAGTGTTGTCTCAAGGAACATTTAGTGCCTTCGCTATCTTTTGGTATCCTGTTCCTTCTTTGTGAAGGGTGATGTCTTCTCTTAACTTTGTGGACCATTATTTTAACTTAGCCATATTTCTAACATGCAGTCAAACGTGACATTCAACAAACCAGTTCAGATATTTCATGTGTTCTAGCTCTAACTAATGCAGCCCTTGATTAGTGGCATCAGGTGTGCTTGAGACAACATCTGTTTTGCAGATTTGTGCTGTTGTGAGGGATTCTACTCAGGGGGTTGAATCATTTTGAGACTGCAGAAGTCATTCAAAGTTGAATTTTCAGTTGAATTTGTGGAAAACCACTTGAAACATTTGTTGTGTTGAGCTATTTCAATTACTTTTGTTTGATTTGTTCATTGCAAACAGCTGAAAGTCTCGACAGCGAACTTGTCAATCCATCTTGATGGATGACGTGGAGGAAACTCTGACAAATAAGAGTACAGTTTTACTCACATGTGACTTACTTAGACTCATTTTGGTACGTTTTGAAATGTTGCCTTGTGAAAGCCAACCAAACCAAGAAGAAAATGCAACATTGTAACAAATTAAGATCCTGTTTCGGAACAAAGCAAATTATCTAAATTTCTTGGAATGCCCCTAATCTTCAGCAGACAAGTGAATAATGCCGATTCGCCTGCGAGAAGTGAATAAAACAGACACTTTTTAAATCATTTTATGTCATCTTGAGACCTCCTTTGAAATTTGTTCAGGCCCCCTGACCCCCTGGAACCACTGGTCTAGATGGGTTGCCCACTAGGTTTTAATGCACATAAATGCTATCATTAGGTTTTGATGCCCAGGCCAGAAATGCTGTCTGTATATGCAGGAATGCTAGCACGTTCAAAATGGCATTATGGCGCTACCTTGACTAAGTGTTATTGATGCCCAGAAATGCTATCTATATAAACAGTTATGCAATCATACTCAAAATGACTCTGTATGTAGGCTGGTTACTAGGTTTTAATGGCCAAAATTGGATTTTGGATATGCTCAGTGTATGTTTTTAGGTCTAAACGTTTTCTCTCTGTCATAGGAGAATCTGAAGATCAACATTTCCTCCAGTGCTAAAATGGTGCAAGACATGAAGAGTAAGTGTTTACCTCATATTTGTGCTACTGTATTTAACTCTGTAACGCATATCATCTTTCCTTCACATTTTTGTTATTAGGCCGTATGAAGTCATTACTGCAGGATTCGAGTAAAATGCAGAGTGAGCTGAAGTCCTGTCAAAATAACATGGACACGCTCAGTAAGAAAGCCAGCAGTGAGATGTAGGTCCATTCTGAATGCTCTAATCTACAATACCAAAGACATTATACTGCTTGATCAGTATGATAATGGCTGTATGTATTGTGCAGGTCTCAGTGCAACAAACAAATTGAGGCCATAAAAGAGGAATGCAATGGGAAAATGGCAGCTGCCAAACTGGAAAAGCAAAGGACGTCTGAAAAGGTAGCTCCACTGGTACGGCTATGAGAAAAAAAATGGCCTTAAATAGTTCCTTTGTGATTCTTATATATTTGGTGTCTCTTACCCCTTTTCCACTGACATAAACTGTCCTTCACAGAATGCTGATGATTCCATGCCGAAAGTCTCTGTTTCAAAAGCCAAATCTGATGTTCCCGCCTCAAACCATTCAAATAAAAGTGTGGCAGAACCTCCGAACGGCGAACCAGATGTGAATTCACAGCCCAAAAATGATGCTAAGGTCCAAACCAATGAGTTAGTGGTGGAGAAAAATGAAGAAGGTGAGAATTGCCTGTTTGAGCGTGGTTTGTAAATGGTCTCTATATATGGGTGAAGTCCCTCATTTAACTTAAGAGTACTACTGTAGCTAGGTCTGTGACGTTGGCAGTTTCTTTTTTTCTTTTTCTTTTTTTTTTCTTATTTTTTTATAGTGGCTGGAATTAATTATAACCTATTATTCACACAAATAATACACAATGCAGAAATGATGCCTGTAATGTGATTCTTGAACATAGAAAACAACTTGAAACTAAGCCGTTTAAATATATTTCCCCACAAAGATATATTCATCATCATATATACCGTTCTGCGATTTGAGAGGAATGTGGGACAAGAGCAGGACAGAGTTCATCTCTAGTCTAAAATCTTAATTTCTTCTCCTGACGTTCCAAAGCAACTGATCTTGTATAAGGTCTGAAGAGAACATTTTATCTTCCACCGGTGCAAGGCATTTAGGATATAGTATATTTGATTTTGCACTGCCAGAAAAAATAAATTACAGGCATGTGTGCAAAAAAAGGTTCGTCCTACAGCGAATATAGTAATTAAAAGTGAATGAAAGGAAGAAACGTTTATAATCCCCTGCAAAAATGGGTGAGACGTGAGTGAAGATTTGGTAATTTTCCATTTTAAGTGGAATAACTGAAATCAGGTGACCTGATCGCAAAACAGAATACAAAGCCGTCAAATGGCTTAAATTGATGGGCTCATGTACCTCTCTCATTCCTCGCGGATCCAAATGTTTGCAATGTAACATTTAATTGCTTAGCTATTATTTATTTTGTGAACAAAGCTTTGTGCTTCACTCGTGTTGTAATATTCATGTAAAACTGCATTCACATACAAACCACAGTGGTGTGGCGGTTGTCAGGTTGAACAGCACAGCCCTAGCACAAGAAAACCTCTCCACAATGAACCACATGATTTTCATGCCGGTAGCACAATGAGTACCCGTATCGGCATGAAATGAATATTCACTCCATCTCTTCTCTAAACGCACATTATTGATCGTATTTCAAATGACTCAGATCTTCTGGTGAAACGTCAGACTTCTCTCTGATGGCGTATGCAGGACTTTTCCAATCATTTAATGTCCACCACAAAATCCAATCAACAACCAGTGCCTAGAACCAAGTCCTCGTCTTTTATCTTTTCTTTTTCAATAATCTGTTCGGATAAATACTTGGAATTACGTCATAATATGGAAGAAAAGGTCTTTAGCTCCATCCGTTACATCACGACTTTAATCTTTTCACTTACTGCAAACTCATAATAACACTGAAATTTGCTTCCCAAGCCTGCTGTGTAAGAATAAATAATTTTTATAATTATACTTTTTTTAAATTCATAACCATCTATTCAGATGTAGCAGGTGTTTAGGATAGAATTAGTCAAAAAAATTGATTTTCAACTTACACTCGTTGTTTTAATTGGAATACCTCCCATTTGGTCAGACGGCTGCGTAATGTTTTGTCGCACAAAATTTTCTGTAAAGCTGCTTTGAAACAATGATTATGTTAACATGCACCCTCATATTAGGCAATATTGCAATTAAACTCTACCTCGTAAACACAATACTTCAATCAAATACCAATCAACCAACCATAATCGTAGTAAAATGTATGGTGTATGCTGATTTTAAACGCTATAAACAGGCATGTAAACACTTTAAATGTGTATTGTGAAAAGCTAAATAAATTTGAAATATAGTCTGTCGTTTTTCAAAAGCGAAACCATAAAACACGTACGTTTTAGCGTTCCGTACTATCACTCTTATTAAATGTGCACCGGTAAAGCCCTTCACACCAAGGTGTACGATAACTAACATTTTAATAATTGTTCAAACTCTAAGAGAATAGCAGAGTGTACACCACAACTATTTCAGTAACGACACAGAGAAACTACACCTGCTGATGAACGATGACATTACTGCAGCGTGTGCTTATAATAAACAGAACATCGTTGTCCATTGGTGTCCATAGTTATTGTTCTTGGTGTGAATGGGCCTTTAAATCTTGTCCGTTTTTTTTTAAAGAAATACTCTATTCTCTGTTCCTCCAGCATGTCAAGTCACATTTAGTCGTCATATAGCGCTTTTTACAATACAGATTGTTTCAAAGCAGCTTTACAGAGATAACATGTTTAACAACATTCTGTCTGCTCCTCTAAGATGCTGTGATTTTGCAAGACTCCCCCACCCCCACCTCCAAACGGACCAATAAGAGTGAGACTCTTAACAGACCAGCCAATGAAGAAGTTCCAGAAGCAGTGGTGGACATTAAAGGACAGGCTTCAAAGGCCATAGGTGGGGTAACGGAGAGAATCCAGCCATTAAAGCACAACACACACACATATTACTAATTTTATCTGTCTTCATGCAGATACTGTGCTGGATGAAGCAGGGATTTTAGAGCCAAAGGAAAATGACATCGGGATTGGAGACGATGAGGAGGAAGATGTCAAAATTGGGTACAGGAAAGAGGAAGATGCAGCAAATGGGAAGGAAGACGCCGTTATGTACGACAATGAGGGCGAGATAGAAAAGCAGCTCTCTAAAATTAAAGGTGGTCTTCAACATCATGATCATCGCACAATCACAATACATTTTAAAATGACTATAAAGATGGTAGGAAATTTCAAGTGTAACACTTTTTTTGGTAGCTTTTACAAACTGAAGAATGACGTATTTTATGTGGTAATTGACAGCAAGTCAATTGATAAAGTTGTGATTAATAATCATCATTGTATGTCAAAAGTACTTTTGTCCCATGCAGTAAGATTACGAATAATTTTCTTGTTTCCACAGATGAAAATCAAGGTGCAGGTCTAGATCTAGAGGATGATGTGGCTAATTATAACGGTGATGATGACAACCAACCGGAGTCTGAGGACGATAAGCAGGCGGAGCTTGCAGGGATGTAACAAACATGCTCCTGATCACGACGAGTCTGCTGACAGCAACATTTTCTTCAGCTGAAGACTGTCACAAACCCTTATTAGTGTCCTCCCAACTGCTCGGCAGACGTTTAAAAGGTGGGAGAGGAAACCTGCTGTAAAGACTCATTTGTGCTGGTGAATTCTGCACTACTGTGTAATGAAGGATATGAGTTTATGTCATTAACAAACTATCTCATATGTCTTACCAGGACAGGCATGAAGAAGACATTCTTTTGCTAGTACTGATTTTAGTTTAAACTTGAATGTAACTACTTATGACAACAAGCCTTTCAATTTATGCATCATGGTGAATTTTCCCTATGTCAAACCTCTTCTTAAATGTAAGATGCTTTGCTCTTGTACAAAAACAACTGCTGATTTGTTACAAAAACGGCTTTATCTTGTCTTTACGGTTCATGTTCCGTTTTGAGGAAACTGGATGTCAACATTTTAGCTGCTGAAAACACAGGAATATTAGATGTTCAGACTAAAAGACACATTCCTCTTCACTCATTTAATAACAGTGCAATCCAGGCTTTTATTTGCTGTAAAAGGATATTTTTATGTTGATTTAAGAATTTTTTACATTTTCATGTTGGGAACTGGAATATGTTTTTAAAAAATATGGGTTTCTTACTGAATTTCTGATCTCATAATAAAAATTATTTTGTTGTGCTACTCTACCTATTGTGTGCATTTAATGGGTTAACTTTTATAATGGAATGAGTACTGCATGGTGCATGCTGCATTGTCACAGGACCTCACTATGTTGCATATTAATTTAGCAAGTAACATCCAGTTATCACAGAAGTAGTCCATTGCAATTTTGTGAAATTGTAAAAATGTCAACTTTGGCACTATCAAATAATAGGTCAAGAAGATGTTAGAAATCGTAGTTAATATCTGGGTTTTTCATGACACTGGAAATAGAAGAACGCATCCACATTGTTGGATATATTATCTAGTGTGCTCTGTGGTGTGCTGCACATTTTGCCAATGCAATAGGACAGGTCATGGAGGTATTCCATGCGTACTGATAATTTATTATACTGAGCACAGTGTATATTCTGCTAAATAATAGTATGCCATTCTGAACGTAGCCTGTGTAGTGTGCTCTCCTTTAGGAACCTAGATGCTAGTTAATGAACATCTCAACAATATTACATGCTCTATGTCTATAATACATAACATAACATTTTAAGGACCTATCAGCTTGTGCTGTGGAATAACAAATTTAAAGAATCTATTTCAGATATGCTTCCTTACATAAACATCATGGCGAAGAATTCTGATTTTAGCATTTGAGGTTTTAATTTAGATTCCAATATAGACTGAGAAAGTTTAGCAGTTGTTATGATGATTATATCAAGAGATTCCTGCCAGTCCTGTTTCTCTAAATGAGTCAATTCCTGAGACTCTCACCCTCACCCTTTGTCCCCATGCATTTCCTGACCAGTAAGCTCAATGTACAACTGTGCTTTTGTCTCTGTGATCATGTGAAGGTATGGGTGATACCGTCTGGCTGATGGGATTAGCACACGAATGATTCACTGAGAATCTCACCTTTTGTTCTGCAAATGGCTTTCGGACCCAAATGGCTCTTGGAGCCTTATGCTGATTGAATTAGGATTGGCCAGACCCTCAGTCTAGGGTGTTACCTAAACCTGTTACATGCTTTGTTTGAATTTGTCTCCACCTTCAAAAATCCCTCCTCCTAAAATGCCTATAAGATACCATGTAAAGTTCCCTTAGTTAGATAATGTTGGAAGTACTGCAGCAACATACAGCGGAGTTCTCAATAAAGAATAACTTCTGTTGAACGCGATCCCAACTGTCTCCTGGTCTTGCGTCGATGAAAGAAAAGTTTACAACAGAAAGGGGGAAATGTTGGATTACAAATTTATTAAATGTTTAATTTTAGTTTGCAACAGTAAAAGTTGAGTACATTGAAGTTAGCATTTTAAGGTTAGGTTAGGATAATAGTAACAACAGTTTCTGCCAGTCCTGTTTTTCTCTATTGTAAGTCACCTTTTGTCTTTAATGGCTCGAGCCCGTAGCCCCAGACGCACCTTTTGTCTTTAATGGCTCGAGCCCCAGCCCTATACGATGAATCGTTAGGCTGATTGGATTAGCACATATGCTTTTGAATGGTTATGCTGATTGGATTGAGACTGGTAACCTGCTGGAGTGGGGGGGGGGGGGGTTCCTTAACCTGTATACTTAATTTGCATGCTTTGTTCAACCTCAATGTAAATCCTGTAAGGCCCGTGAAATTGGTCCAATCTGCCGGTTCGCCAATACACGGGGAAGGTCTCACGTGTTCTGTCCTCACTCATGCAAAGTATTGGTTGGTTAAATTTGTAATATATTAATCATATATTTACTCGTTTATTTCATCTGACTCCATAAATGAAAGGTTTTAATAATATCTGTGCCTCACTAAAAGTGAGCGAATGTTTGACTATTCCGTTTAACTCTTCAATGAAAATAATGTCAAAGTCAGTTAGAATAATCAAATGTAACAATTTATTATGTCAGGCAGTGGCGGTTCTACATTGAATTACACCCTGGGCGAGACCCCCTTGTATTTCCCCAGAAAACAAGACTTAATATCTTATTACTACTTTAGTAAAATAACGTTATGCATCTTTATTTAAGAAATGTTTGATATTTGGACTGGAAACAAGAAAAAAATAGGCTACTAAGTAAGAAAAGCATTTTTTGCAGTGTAATAACTGAACTTGTAACAGTTTTGTTGCAAAGCACAATATTATGGTGAAATTAGATCTCGTGTTTGAGTTAAAACCGAATTATTGTTAAGCATAGCAAGAATCATAGCAAAAAGGCTAACAAATAAGAGTTACCCACCAATTAATATTGCCCCTTCATTCATGACATGGATACCGTAATCATACAGAGAAAACATAGTTGCATACCTTTATCTTTCGCTCGTTTCTAAATTGGGCACCTGATGGCTTTGACCTTTCTTGTCCATCTCTTATTTGGCACTGGACATCGACAATCAACAGATTTCCCCTGATCCCCCCCATAACAACTGTCACTCACGACGAGTCACGACCAGAAGTCAAGACTAAACCAATTCACCTTGGTGGTGGTGACCAAGTAATCGTTTTGTATTACCTATTTTTATTAGCCATTCAGACAATTCAGAAAAACAAAAATGTGCAGGAAATATAGAGGCCTGTATTTATTATGAATGAAATGTGCGTTATTTGAAAGAAAGTCGAGGTGTCACTTACTTAGATAACTATATGGATCCCCCGTTCCCCCCTCTTGTCCGTTCCATTTGGGAGAGACCCAGAGGTGAACAGTCATCCGCGGAGGCGCGGAGGCGCGGGCGCGGATGACTGTTCACCTCTGGGTCTCTCCCCCCTCCCCTGCGCCTCCGCGCCCCCTCCCCTTTCCCCTTCTCAAACAAACAGCTTCTGTGCACGGCATCTTCTCAGCAAGCAGGGGCGCAAATTTGCCAATTCCCCACACAGTGAAATGATAGATAATAGAAAACCGCTTCGCGGCGCAATTGTTTTTTTTTTTTTTCGTGCCGGCGGCGCCCCCCAAAAAATGCCGCCCCGGGCGATTGCCCGGTTCGCCCGTGCCAAAAACCGCTACTGATGTCAGGTAAATGTATCATGCCAATTTCATAATCAATTCAAAGATAATCGATACAAAACATCAAATGCTCTGGAATAGAGAGAAGATGCACGGAATTAAGAAATACGTGAGGCTGAGAGATCTCACTCCCAGCCTCACGGGCCGATCTGAAGTACAGAAAAGGGCCCCGATCTCCCTGCTGCACTTCCTTAAATAGACAAACCTTTTCACCTGGAACCATGTGCTAACAATAGAAATTTGCATTCAGAGGTACACTGTAACACCTCTTGGGGGTGCGCGACCATTTGCTTGAGAGACCAACCCCTCCTTGTATGCTAGTTATCCATAAACCTTCAAAAACCTTATTACCTTGTGTTTCACTTATTCTGGAAATAGGACATTTGTACCAGTCGCACTGTGACATTTTAAATGATACCAAACATGAAAATACTCTGTGATAATCATTTACATTAAACTATACATTTTCTTGGGTGAAATCAGGTGATCGTCTGAGCCTGAGAGAGAGGGGGTGAGGGGAGAGGGAAGGAGATGTAGATTAAGATGACTCAGAGGTGAGACTTTCGTCTCGATGGTGCACGAGGGCCAGATCAAATGATAATCTCCAGAGAGGTCCTTTTGTCCTCTCAGGGCCTGGCCACCCCCAAAACAGACTGTCTGGAATTCCCTAATTTATCAATTCTTACAATCCCTCCCCCTAAATGTCTATAAATTTGCAAGGCAACTGTCTTGAGTTTAGACTTTTGATGAACTGCAGCAGCCACGTCAACGTGAAGTCCTCAATAAAGAATAACTTCTTCAACGTGATCCCAAAAGTCTCCTGGTCTTCGATTCTGAGTTTACAACAGTGCCTTCTGGAGTTTCATGACAGAACTTTGTATTAATGTGAGTGGCAGCAATGCTGATGCAATATACTGTAGTAGTAATGTCACACAACTTCTTACAAGCACATTAACTTTTTCCCTGCCATTGACGAAAATGTCCATAATTTATAGCCGCGTTTCTACCGAAATTACCCGGAACAATTTGTCCCAGGAACTTTTTTCCCCCAGACCTGTTGCTACCTGTTCCATCACGGTCTAAAGTACCATGAAAATTAGGCAAATTTGTCCGGTGACATAGGACTGCACGCAACTTTCCAGTTCCTACTGGATTTCATCCTCCACATATAAGCATAATGAAGCCTGAACCTCGTTGTCAGTCCATCGGACGTATTTTTTAAACTCCATTGTTGATTCAAATAGCAAACAACTCTTACTAAACGCACCGTAATAAACTTTTAAAAATGGTGGTTGAAATAAAATGCTGCGTGGAGTCAACCAATCAGCATGTTCAGCACCCAAGTCCCACCCCCGAAAGTTCCTGAACTTTGAAAAAGTACTACCAGAGCCCGACTACGGAGAGCCTTGGCACTTCCTATTAGCCCCATTGTATCGATCTTGGTTGCAGTTCCATTAGAATTCCACTGGAGGTGATCGCGGGCGAGCGCAGACTGAATGGCAGTCTATGGGACTAGACGGCTAAATTTGTCTCTTTCACCTGATTGCCGTTGAGAAGTCTCAGAATTTATTGTAGGTTTTGCAAGTTCAACATGGGTTATAGGTCGAAAGTTGAATGAACGAGTACTTATGTCCTTTCGATTTCGTACAGGTTGAGTTGTTGTTGCCCATAACACGCTAACATTCTGCTAATGAACGCTGATTGGTCAGTGAAGGACTAATTACGACCAGAGATACCGCTTGATGACATCGTGGCATCCGAAGCGGGACCAGAAACAAACAAAACAAAAACTCTTCTAGTATGTGTATTTACCTGTGTCAGCTGTGTTGTCGATGCCTCGAGAGAAAAGAAAGTGCAGAGCGCGAAAGCACCATAGTGACTGAAGGATTGCCGTAAAGCAGTATCTCTGGTCGTACGATGTGTATGACGTCATTGAAATTTTAAAAGACTTTTTAAAGCAAATAAGTGACTCTAAAAACACCCAGCAATGTGTAATTTCTTTGCATCTCCTTTCGAATAATAATTAGACATTCTCTGGTACTACCTCGTGAGCAGGGACTTTCTGGGAGGGGGGGGGGGGATTTTAACCCGGAGCTTCATTTAGACCCTGGTTCCTGCGGTGGAAACACACCGAGTACTACCCCAAAGTCCCTAGTTCCTGGGGAAAGTTCCTGCGGGGGAAATGCGGTTTATGAGACAATGCTTTCCCCTCATTGGTGGAAATTTCCAGTTTTCCATAGGGGGCTCTATGACACATCTTTTGAATGTATGCTGAATCTCCTGATCAAAAGACATGTGAAGAAGAAGCAGAATTATCAACCTGATGCTAAAAAGCTGTGGCCGTATAGACTAGAATGTGGAAAGCACATGGCCGTCATCCAAGTGTTTCAGTAAAAAGGACAGAATAATTGACACAAGCTAATTCATCGGTTCCTCGTTTTCATGTCCTGCACCAGATAACATACTCTTTTCACTTATGGGCATAGAGGTGTCTAATAGAAAGAGCCTGTTCCTATGTGTTTGCTTCTAGCACTCGCTGGGGTAACACATCTGATGCTGGCAGTCTCCGCTGAGCAGCCAGACATGCAGATTCCACAACTACAGATTGTGCCCTCCGCTTGAGAGAGAAGATCCCTCCTCAGTCCAGGGAGGTGCTGTCAACAGCTCCACTAACTCCAGGAACCATGGCTCCTGGAGGGGATTGGGTCAGGGATAAGAATAGTGGGCATTGAGTGTTTCCTGCCGAGGCAAATAAATCCACTTCTGCTTCCTCGACATGTTGTATATCATTTTGACAGTATGAGGGTGCAGCCACCATTCTCCAAGGACTACAGTCTCCCTTAATAACAGGTCTGCGCCGCAGTTCACATGGCCAGATAAGATAAGATAAGAAAAACCTTTATTTGTCCCACAATGGGGAAATTACGGTTTGCAACAGTAGAGACAGGACAGAGATAGAAAGACAGGACAGAGATAGATAAATGTACAAATAGCATAGCCAAGTATTAAACAAAGAAATGCTGTTCTTACAAGTTAAGTCAGAAATTGTCTATACAATAACAACAGACTAAAATAGACTATGCCTTATACAGTGTCCTGCGGCATAATAAAGACTGATATTATAAAAAATGATTAAAAGGTCAATGCACATAAGTCAGGTATAGCACGCTATATGGGACATGTGATGTAAATATAAATATAAAAATAATAAAATAAAATAAAATAGTCCAAAGTCAACAGTCAACAGTGTTCGTTGTACAGTCTGACGGCCGCTGGTAGGAAAGATCTGTGGTATCTCTCCCTCACACAGCGGGGATGGCGCAGCCTGTCACTGAAGCTACTCTCCAGGGCTGACAGAGTATAGTGCAGTGGGTGGGACTCATGGGTCAGCATAGCTGTCAATTTAGCTAGGACCCTTCTGTCTCCTACCTCCCTCACTGAGTCCAGAGGACAGCCCAGGACAGAGCTGGATTTCTTGATCACCTTATTCAACTTTTTTATGTCCCTCTCAGTAATGCTGCTGCTCCAGCAGGCCACAGCATAGAGGATGGCTGACGCCACCACAGAGTCATAAAAAGTCTTAAGGAGGGGCCCTGTCACTCCAAAGGACCTCAGCCTCCTCAGGAAGTACAGCCTGCTCTGACCCCTCTTGTACAGAGCATTAGTGTTATGAGTCCAGTCCAGCTTGTTATTTAAGTGAACACCCAGGTACTTATAAGTGTCCACTCTCTCAATATCCCTTCCCTGGATGTTCACCAGAGGGGGGAGAGCAGGCCGCCGTCTGCGAAAATCGACCACCATCTCCCTGGTCTTCCCCGCGTTGATCCGGAGGTGATTTCGCTGACACCAGTCCACAAAGTTCTGTATCAGTCCTCTGTACTCTGCATCATCATCCTCAGTGATGAGGCCAACAATGGCAGAGTCATCAGAGAACTTCTGCAGAACACATCTGTCCGAGTTGTGTCTGAAGTCTGCCGTGTAGAGGGTGAAGAGGAAGGGGGCCAGCACAGTTCCCTGGGGGACACCCATGACACACATGAGACGGTCAGACACGCCGTCACGTGCTCTCACAAACTGTGGCCGGTTCGTGAGATTCAAAACACAGTTTAAAACCCACTGTGGCAGCAGGTGGTCCACACCAGTCCTCTCCAGCTTATCCTTCAGAAGCATCAGTATGGTATTAAGAGAAATAAAAAAACATGATTCTTACAGTGCTGCCGGGCTTCTCCAGGTGGGCAAGGGCATGATGCTGCAGGAAGATGACAGCGTCCTCCACCCCGATGTTGGGCCTGTAGGCAAACTGTAGCGGGTCCTGTAGGGGCAGACTGTAGGGGCCCACTGTGGAGTGAAGATGTTGCAAGACCAATCTCTCCAGCGTCTTCATCAGGTGTGATGTAAGAGCCACTGGCCTGTAGCTGTTGAGATCTTTAGGGTGCAATGTTTTTGGCACCGGTACCACACAGGAGGTTTTCCACAACTGTGGTACCACTCCCAGTTTCAGGCTCAGGTTGAAGATCCTCTCCATAACTCCACTCAGCTGGTCTGCGCTGGACTTCAGGAGCCTGGAGCTGATACCATCAGGACCTGCTGCTTTCCTCCCCTTGATTTTCCTTAGCGCCTGTCTCACCTGTACTGCTGTGAAAGACAGGGGTAGGCAGGGCGGATCAGTGCTAGGGATGTGAGAAAGTCCATCTGGGGATATAATGGGTGAGAAGTGAGATGAACCGAAGGTGTGAGAGGTGTGAAAGGTGTGAAAGGCCGAGGAGGTGCCTTGTCCCGGTGGTGTGGGGATGAGGTGCAGTTGTGTGGGGGGAGGGGTGACTGGCTGATCAAACCTGTTGAAGTGATGGTTCAGATCATTCAGCCACTTAAGGTCCCCCTCGACCTGTGTGGGGGGTGATTTAAAACCTGAGATGGTCTTCAAGCTACTCCACACCCCCCTAATGTCTCTCTGTTCCAGCTGTCTATTTAGCTTCCTCTTGAAGCAGGCCTTCCCCTCTCTGACCTTCCTCCTCAGCCTCTTCTGTACAACCTTCAGCTCAGCTTTGTCCCCCAATCTAAAAATTCTCTTCTTCTCCTTTAAGAGAGCTTTAATATCAGGGGTAATCCACGGCTTGTTGTTTGAGAAACACCGTACCGTCCTGGTGGGCACAGTGTTCTCGTAGCAGAAATTAATATAGTCCGTGATACAGTCTGTAAGTGTGTTGATATCCTCCCCATGTGGGTTACAGAGCTCTGACCACATAGTGGTTTCAAAACAGTGTTTAAGAGCCTCCTCGCTCTCTGCAGTCCAGCTCCTCACTGTTCGTGGCACCACAGGTTCCCTGTATACAATAGGCGTATACACAGGCTGGAGATGGACCATATTGTGATCAGCTTTCTCTATGGGGGGAGGGGAGTCACAATGTATGCCTCCTTGATGTTAGCAAAAAGCAAGTCCAATGTTTTATTGTCTCTGGTGGGGCAGGTGACATACTGGGTGAATGTGGACAGCACAGGTGAGGGAGAAACGTGATTAAAATCTCCAGAGATTAGGAAGAGGACATGTGGATGCTGTGTCTGGATGCTGTGTCTGGAGCCTGCTGATGACTGAATGCAGGACATCCGTTGCTGTCTCAGCATGCGCTCCAGTGTACATGGAGGCATGTACACTGCTATCACAATAACATGTGAAAACTCACATGGCAGATAATATGGCCGCATGCTAACAGCAGACAATTCAATGTCCTGACTACAGAATCGCTCCTTAATTGTGCAATGTTCAGGTTTACACCATCTTTCATTCATATACACAGCCAGACCTCCTCCAGGCTTCTTACCGTGGTCGGCCGTCCTGTCCGCTCGTAGGAGATGAAAATTATCCATGATAACAGCGGAATCCGGGATGTTTGGTGTCAGCCAGCTCTCAGAGAAGATAAGTAAGCAGCTGTCCTTATACTCTCGCTGGTATCGTGTTAGCGCTGAGAGCTCATCTGTCTTATTAGAAATGGACCTGAGGTTACCCATAGTGACAGAGGGGACTGCAGGTCTAAAGCGCCTTTTCTTCTATCGAAGTTTCTTTCCAGCACGACATCCTCGGCGAGTCTTGTATAACAACTCCGGGGGTATCACATGTCTGTCTCTGAGGATCTTCGCTGCGCTCCGCAGCGCTAACAGCTGATCCCGTATGTAAACAATGCGTGTCCCAACTCCAACAGTCATAGTTCCATAAATGGGTAAAAAGTGCTATAATCCTAAAAGGGTATGTAAGTCCAGAGAAAGTCTCTACGAAAGAATTTACAAAAGAAAACATAAAGGAAAAGAAACGAGAGAAGAGAGGAGGAAGTGTTGCAACCAGCTGCTACTTCCTGCAGCGCCGGAAAATGTAGGTAGGAACAAGCACAAGTGGCTTGTAGGGCTCCATGTGGCTCCACGCCAGCCTCTGTAGGGGCCATGCATTGACACCACCTTTGCGATTGATGTCTGCCAGCACAGGCATGTTGTCTGCATGATTGAGAATGTGGCGGTGATGAACCTTTGGGGGGGAAGAACTTGTCCCATTGCCACATTCTAAAGACTTAGCATCCTGTTGTTCAAGGGGGCTAGGGAATCTAGTGTGTTGGGGACCTCCGCGATAACCCCCAGTGCTGGCTTGTGCCGATGGACGTAATATGGTGTATCGATGATAGCCAGAGATATCGTCAAAAGCATCAGTTATCTGCGATGTTACGTTCCATGTGTGTTTGTGTATTTTTCTCTTTTCCTCTTGTGCTTTTGTTTCTATTTGTTTCTATACATTATTCTTAGGTTGTGATCATTGGCTGTCCATCAGATATGTGATGTCATGATGTCACACATCAGAACTGACCTTCCACCAATCCGCTGATGTTCCGCCGGTTTAAAAGGCCCATTGACAAGGATTGAGGAGATCAGCGCCAGATCCCAGTCAACATCCATGCCTTGAGCTGTCTGTGTTTTGTAATGTCATTTACACCTCTTCAGTTAAAAAGTTTTTCAACGTTAACTCTGTCTTCCTGGCTGTTTCTGCTACTCGCACACATGGAAACAGTTATATCTCATGTAAATGTTGCGTAATCATCCCGTTTACATCTTTAAGCACGTAACATTTGGTGGTGGAAGCAGTGGGATATTCCTTTAAAGGGATATCTTATTTTCTTGGGATGAGTCTTGTGAGGTATGCTGTTGCTTGTGTGCTGGTGGAACAACCATGAAAGGTGTATTGCTTGTATGAAAAGCACTGAGTGCAGGTTCCGTATGAAAGGGTATATGAGGTTACTTTGGAGTTTAGTGTTTGTGGTGTTAAGTTTAATTAGCATGGCTGATTTTGATCTGGTTAGTTTTGCGAGTGCACCTACTGTCGAACAACTGGATAAGTGCAGGAAGGATGATTTATTGAGCTTCCACATTAAAGTTTCTAGACTGCAGCTTAAGCGAGAAATAAAAAAAATTATAGTACAGGAATTGGGGAAGTTTGAAATGAGCACTATGAAATGAGCACTATGATGGTTCCTTTGCATCAAAAGCAAGGAAGGTGCGTAGGCACCTATTGTAATCATTAGTGTTCTTATTATTCTTCCGCTTCTTCTTCTTGTTCCAGTGGGCTAGGGAATCTAGCGTGTTGGGGGCTCCGCTATAACCCCCAGTGCTGGCTTGCGTCGATAGACGGTGATATGGTGTATAAATGATAGCATCAGCTATCTGGGATATCAAGAGGATTTGGCATTTCCAATTAATGGCCAAGCATGGAATTGGAATTGTTAGTGTTCTTATTATTCTTCCGCTTCCTCCTCTTCTTCTTCCGCTCTTGAGTCTATAGCAGCTCATAGCACTGCTTGCGGGAAAGTAATGAAATTTGGCACATAAATAGAGGACAGTCTGAACATTAACCACAGTGAGTCTCTAAATCAATCCCTCTAGCACCACAAACTGTACAAATGTTCATTTACTTTTTATGCTAATAACCTTTGAACTGCAAGGGCTAGAAACAAATTAGGGGCCAAGCACTGAAAGTTCTTCCGCTCTGGAAGTCTATGGCAGCCCATAGACCAGCTTGCGGGAAACTTATGACATTTGGCACACTGAAAGAGGACAGTCTGATCTGTCAACATAGCAAATTTGGAATCTCCAAATCAATCCCTCTAGCGCCACCAACTGTCCAAATTTGCACTCATGTTTATACGAATAACTTTTGAACCGTAAGGGCTACAAACAAAATTTCCTCTGATTCCTATCCTCAAGCTGATTCAATTGCACCCATTTTCTGTCATGAGAATTTTTCCGCCATTTTGAATTTTCCGAATATTTCGAACTCGTCCTAGAAGGTTGCTCCGATTTTCACGAAAATTGAACCAGATCATCTTCAGACCATGCCGACAAAAAGTTGATTTGTCACACTGTTATCAAATACCGCGCAAACAAAAGGCTGCGTTTCGGTGCAGAGCCACCTACTGGTCCAGACACACGAAAAATGGCTATTTTGGACAGTTTGTCCAAAAATCATAAAAGTGGTCTCATTAGATTTGGGGCGTCATGCTGAGTCAAATGATATCCAACTTTCCCATATCAGCCATTTTGGTCGGGACATTTTGAATTTTGCACAAAAAAACGTATTGTTACGAAACTCGGTATGTGTCTTCGGCACCATGCCCTGAAAGTACTCAAAATGTAAAATGACCAAAAATGCGAATAACTTTTGAATAAATTATCCTATTGCAATGAAACTGGTCTTAATAGATCTCTTGGGTCATGCCGAGAACTATAGAAATTTTGCCATATTTGGCTGAACTTCCTGTCCGTCATCTTGATTTTCATTCAATACCTACTTTTTCAAACTCCTCCTAGACTGTTTGTCCAATTTTCACCAAAATCAAATCGTATCATCTCCAGACCGTGCTGACTAAAAGTCATGGATTTCGTGTAGATGGACAAAAAAGTTTTTTGTATAGCGCAGCAGCAAATTTGAGGTATGATGCCAAAATGACTATTCAGCCTTGACATACTGACACCAAACTTTGTATGTGTCATTGTCACTTCACTCTGACCACATCACATCAATTTCGTAACCGTGCCACCTATTGGTCGAAAGTGATAATCCATTAAATCATATTATTAGTGACTGTATATACTGTATGATTTTTCAGCCATTTTGCATAAAATCATCTTTAAATGTCTTTAATTGCTCATTGTTGCAGTTGGTCTGACACTCCTAGACAATGTAAAAGACAAAGCAAAAGAAGACGATAAGACATGCCAACATGTCTGACATGTTGGCATGTCTTATCGTCTTCTTTTGCTTGGCCCTGATAATTGCTGCTTGCAGCTATATTCTTCCGCTGCTTCTTCCACTCTGGAAGTCTATGGCAGCCCATAGAACCGTATGGTAAAACGTTGTGAAATTTGGCACACTGATAGAGGACAGTCTGATCTGTCACCATAGCAAATTTGGAGTCTCCAAATCAATCCCTCTAGCGCCACCAACTGTTCAAATTTGCACTCATGTTTATGCTAATAACTTTTGAACCGTAAGGGCTACAAACAAAATTCTTTTTCCCTCTGATTCCTTTCCTCAAGATGATTCGATTGAATTTCATGAAATGTCATGAATTTTTTTTCGCCATTTAGAATTTTCTGAAAAACCTACTTTTTTCCAACTGCTCCAAGGTTGTTGGTCTAATTTTCACAAAAATTGAATCAGATCATCTTCCGACCATGCAGACAAAAATGTATGCATTTGAAGTTGATTCGTCAAATTGTTCTCGAATACCGCGCAAACATATTTTCCGTAGCGCTTGCGAAAACTGACTAAGGCTGTATCTCCGCAACGTTTTTTCGTATTCAGACCAAACTTGGTATATGTCATCACAAGCATAACCTGAGGCTACATGCTGCGTTTCGGCGCAGCACCACCTACTGGTCCGGAGATACAAAAAATGGCTATTTTTGCGTATAACTTCTGAACCGTTTGTCCAAAAATCATAAAAGTGGTCTTGATTGGGACGACATGTCGAGTCGAATGATATCCAACTTTCCCATATCAGCCATTTTGGCCATCGGCCATTTTGAATTTTCTAGTAAAATTCTGTATTTTATGAACGCCTTAGCCTATCGTTACGAAGACGGTATGTGTCTTCGGCACCATGCTCTGAAAGTACTCAAAATGTTTCAGGGCAGCGACACCTTTTAGTCAAAGTTATAATAAAATTTATACCATAATTTATACCGTTTGGTGACATATTAACACCAAACTTTGTATGTCAATTGTGCCACCTATTGGTCGAAAGTGATAATCCATTAAATCATATTTTTAATTACTGTTTATATGATTTTTTTGCCTAAAATCCTTTTTAAATGTCTTTAATTGCTCATTGTTGCAGTTGGTCTGACACTCCCAGCCATGTTGGCATGTCTTATGGTCTTCTTTGCACTTGGCCCCGATAATTGCTGCTTGCACTATATTTTTTCCTTGTTTTCCTCTGATTCCTTGGCTCAAGACGATTCAATTGCACCCTATGAGCCAAATTTTCCTTAATGACATTTTTCCGCTTTTTTTGCTTTTAACTTTTGAACGGTTTGGCCAAAACTGGTCTCTTTAGATTCGGTGCAGCATGCCGGGTCGAAAAATAACCAATTTTTCCATATTGGTCATTTTGGACATCGGCCATTTTGAATTTTGTTATAAAATGCTATATTTTAAATGAACACATTGGCATATCATTTCTAAACTCTGTACGTGTCATCTGCACCATGCCCTGAAGGAACTTCAAAAAGTTTAGAGACAACGTCAAAAGTTATAATGAAATTTCAAAGAATGCTAATAACTTTTGTTTAAATTAGCCTATTGTAAAGAAACTGGTCTAAATAGATTCCTTGGGTCATGCCAAGAACATAGATTCCAATTTTGCCATAGTCGGCCCGAACTTCCTGTTTGCCATTGTGATTTTCTTTAAAAGCCTACTTTTTCTAACTCCTCTTGGACCTAGACCGTTGGTCCGATTTTCACCAAAATCAAATCGTATCATCTTCAGATCATGCCGGCAAAAACTTTGGGATTTTGTGTCGTTAGACAAAACCATTTTCGTATGCCGCATCAACAAATTTGATGGCATGATGCCAAAATGACTCTGAAGCTGGATCTCTGCAATGCTTTGGCAAATTGACAAACAAACTTTGTATGTGTCATTGTCACCTTACTCTGACCACACTACATCAGTTTTTTAACAGCGCCACGTATAGGTCAAAAGTGACAAACCATTAAATCATATTACTCGTGACTGTATTTATGATTTTTAGCCATTTTGCCTAAAATTATCTTAATATCTTTAATTGCTCAATCGTTCATTGTTTCAGACATGCTGCCTTCTTTGTGCTTGGCCCCTTAATTGCTATATTATTATTATTATTATTATTATTATTATTATCATTAGGCTAGATTTATTAATAAATTAATATTGCAATTAATTTGCCCTGCAATAATTTTGTAGTGCATCACTGCATAACCAACGCACTGCAAGGATAATAAAAAATAAGTTAGATTAGCTTACTTCTCATTTAAAAAACAACTTGTTTAACGAAGATTCTTTTTTTTTAAATTCACAAGGAATGGGCCACAAAAGAAATTTTAAGAAAATAAATTAAGACAATTATCTACCTTCATCTGCACATGTTGAAGTAGATTCAGCTCTCATCATCTCAGATGAAGTTTCTGCAGTTTTTCCTTTCACTTTCTGTAAAATTCAAATAAAATTCTTTCAAATAAAATTCAGTAAATTATTAAATAAATGAGTAAATAAACAAGTAGGATCAATTAATCTAGCCCACACTCCAGTTCAGTTGATGGTTGTAATGCACATAAAGCTGGTCTGCCAACGACCAATAAACGACCAATTTTTTTTATTTTCTTGACTATATGTTTGAGTTATTGCTGTGCAATTGAGTTATGCAATCCCAATGACTGTGATAGAGCGAATTTAATGGGTTTTCACAGTGAGCTCCAATGAGCGCACCCAGCTTTTATCTTACACACGCATACATACAAGCGGCTCCTGAAGACAAAAAAGCTGATGGCATGTATCACAGGCTTACGGGCACTCCGCTTGTGACATCATGGACTGTCATTATCCAATACATTGACGTGTTTGTCACACTAATGGTGTTCCCCATTGTGTCAATATCAGACATGGCGTTAAAGTTCCACTTCAAAAGGTTAAATATCTTTTTTATCTTTTGTTTTATAGTATTCATTCCAGTCAAAATGTGTATGTATTTGGTGTTAATCCCAATTTAATTCAGAGTATACATTGTGTAATAAATGCCAAGTGTTGTAGTAAACCAATTCTGCCTCAGGTTTCATTGTACCGTTTCACAAACCAAGAGGGATGTCTAGTGACTTGTCTAGGGATTTGTCAACCCACAAGTGTCTTAATGTGACACTTGTGGTTGTGGGTTGACAAATCTGGATTAATGTCATATATGCAAAATAAATTTAATTTATCCAGGAACTGGGTTAAGCAAATTTAAAAATGTAAAGTATATGTGAACTGCCATAGTGTTGCTAGCCATTCGAATCAATGAATTTTCTATTTCAGCATTGTTTTCAGCATTAAGCATGAGCTATTTTTATACTCAAAAAATAACTTGTAACACCACAGTATTCACCTCAACAGAAGTTGCATAAAATCTCTAATGTATACATATGTGTGTACATATACATTTTTGTTTTTTTGGCTCACCACCTCTAAACCTCAGTGATTCTAATCCAACTGTAAACCCCTGCTGAGAGTTCAGAAGGGTACAGTTTGTTTCACACGGGCTTGTAAAATTTGTTTTTTATGATGAGCATTGTGGTGTAATGCTCTATTTAATAACTGACTGACATATGCTTTTTGAGTTTGGATATGGAAATGGCCATTTGTATCATTGAATATAGTGGTTTAAGAAAATTAAAATGAGTTTTAAGAAAATTAAGAGTAGAATATAAGCCTGATTCTCAAACGAATGGCCACTGCACAACTGCCTTATGACCAACAGGCCAACTTAAACAATGTCTCTCAGTAGCATTTACATTTTCCTTGTTGGCTTTACTAATTGTTTCTTTTTCGAAGTTTCTTGCTCAAAATCTGAGTTCAGCTTGGAAGGAGATTACTTATTGGGTGGCCTTTTCACTTTACATGAAATTGACCATGAGACACCCCTGTTCTCCCCAGAGACCACTGAATGTTTCAGGTAAGGAAGGACATTTTTATCAGCTGGGTTGCCTGTTTTGTAAATCAAAGTAGCATTTCCTAATAGTCACATTTATAAACTGAAACTTTAATGACATGCTATTAACTTCATCATTGATGTTTTCAAGGCACAGTCCCTCAAAATCTGGCTATCAGATGTTGCAAGTTATGAGGTTTGCTGTTGAAGAGATTAATAACTCCACCACTCTTCTGCCCAATGCTTCTTTGGGCTATGAAATTTTTGACCATTGTTCTAATACATTCAATTTCCATTCAATCTTAAGTTTTATCTCAAATAATGGATCAATAAAACCTAAAGAAAAACTGAACAACTATCATCCTAAAGTGATTGCTTTAACAGGGCCATCTGGAAGCACACAAACTATTACTATTGCACCACTATTCACAATGGGCCTTATACCTATGGTAAGTTAAGCTTCTTTTTATAGTTTGCATAATAAAATACTTACACACTTACTTACTGCCCTTTGTTTAGGACTACACAGTTACTATATATACAGTAAAATGCTAATGAATTGTTTATAATATTTTGTTGTCTTCTTTTTCAAAGGTGAATTATGGAGCTTCTAGCTCTGCATTAAGCAACAAACTTAAGTATCCTGCTTTTGTAAGAACAATCCCTAGCAGCAAAGACCTGATAGAAATGATTATTCACATCATTCAATGGTTTGGATGGAACTGGGTTGCCTTTCTTGGTAGTTCAGACGGACTAAAGCTGTTTAACGCGTATATAAGCAATACTGACATTTGTTTGGCCTATCAAGAGGGTCTAAGCCTAAATGCAAACTACAGTCTGACACTTCAAAAGATTGATATGCTCGATATCAATGTCATTGTTGTTTTTGCTACGCCACAATATGCAAGCAAAATTATCAAAGCAGCCATAGCAAACAACATCCAAGACAAAGTATGGATTGCAAGTCAATCATGGGCTATGAATCAACAGCTTCCCAGAGAGCCAGGAATTGGGAAAATTGGCACAATCATTGGTATTACGGAGAGATTGTTGACATTGCCTGGATTTAATGAATTTGTCTATAAAGACAGGAGATCAACTGATGTCACCCATAATGAAGAGAGTGACACCCAGAGTAAGAGTACGACATGTAATCAAGTTTGTGATTACTGCACATTGTTGACAGCAGAGGAGATTATAAATGAAAATCCCACATCCTCTTTTGCCATCTATGCTGCCATATACACCATAGCTCATGCATTACATAAGGTTCTGCAGTGCAACATGAATGGATGCCGCAAAAACACAGTGGTAAAGCCATACATGGTAAGAGAATTCATATGAATTTATTTCAAGTTGATCAATATATTAATTACATTATTGAAGTAACAATGTTTTATTTAATTAAATATTGTTCATATTTTTATGAAATTGCATAGTATATTATTTACAATATTTACAATAATTTAATAACTAAATAAAACAATATTTATATTAATTTCTTAAAGTTAAAGTAATATTATATTGTCTTTTCTTGTTAAATAATGGGGGTAAAATCACCACAACTCAACAGCTTCTGGGAGAAATTAAGAAGTTGGATTTTCCACTCAATGGTCGTCAGGTGAAATATGATGATAATTATGATCCACCCATCAATTATGCAATTGTGCTCTGGCACACTGATGTAAATCCTCCACAGTTTGAGATTGTGGGCACATATGATACATATCCAGAACTGACTTTTACAATCAACAACTCTCTCCTGCCCTGGCATAACAACGGTTCTGTAAGTCTTCATTTGATGAGCCTTTATCTAAACATTTAGTTTTATAGATTCCAGTTTTTCTCAATCAAATTTAAAATATTGACATCAAGACTATTAGATTGTTCTCTGTTAATTCATTTTTCATAAAGCTGGTAACACTTAATTTGAATGTGTCCTTGTTACACATTACATGTAATTACTATATTAATAACTATAAATTATGCATAATTACATGCAACCATAAACCAAACCCTAATCCTACTCTAACCCTATAGCACTGGGCACAGGCGTTCTCAACCCTGGTCGTCAAATAGCCACTGTCCTGCAGAGTTCAGCTCCAACCCTAATCAAACACACCTGAACCAGCTAATTAAGCTCTTCAGGATTACTAGAAAGCTACAGACAGGTGAGTTTGATCAAGGTTGGAGCTAAACTCTGCAGGAAAGTTCCCTCGAGGACCAGGGTTGAGAACCCCTGCTATAGCAAGTACATGTAGTTAATTAATATTACTCAGTAAATGTATAATTACACTGTAACAGGCAAAAATTAAACCAAACTGTAACCAAATATCTATTTTTTCTATGTTTGGAAGCAAGATTTTAGAATTTTTGGGGGTGTTTAAGGGAATTATGTAATTTGTGTTCAGATGAGCTAATTGTTTAAGAATACTGATACAGTTTAGAAAAATGTGTAAAATCAGTTGAGAAAAACTTTAACATTAATAACACATTTTCTTATTCTTTAAAGTTTCCTTTCGCAAACTGCTCTGCTGAGTGCAAGGAGGGATTTTCAAGGCAACCTAGCAGTTTTCATAGTTGCTGTTTTACGTGTAAAAAATGCCCACGTAACAGCTATGTGGATTATTCTCGTAAGTACAAATTAAGTTTCCAAAAATTAAATGTTTATAAACATTACATTCAGTTCGAATTTACAGGGTTTTTTTTTTGTGTGTGTGTTACAAAAAGTGCTACATTTTTAAAACTCTTAGGCGTAATCTCACAAAACAAGGATCAAAACCACAATGTTTAAAAATGATGTGTGAGTGTGTGTGATCCTGGTAAACCCTACATTATGAGGACAGATGGCAATATCAAAAATCCTTCTCCTTGTGAGGCCATTTTTGGTCCCCATGAGGAAAACAGCTTATAAATCATACTAAGTGATGTTTTTTGAAAATGTTAAAATGCAGAAAATTTTCTCTGATGGTTAGGTTTAGGGGGTAGAATATACAGTTTGTACAGTATAAAAAACATTATGTCCATTGAATGCACAAAACATCATGGAAATGTCATATCTTCTTCACATCTTTTAAACCCACACTATCACACATATAATTACAAAAATTATGGAGGTCTGTTTTTTTGGAGGTCTCCTACAACAGGTTTACATGCATCAAAGGCCAAAAATCACTTTCATTATCTCATAATATTCATTGTTGCACATCACCACATTTTCCAATGATTCTCAAAAGACTCATCCAAAGACTCAGTCTCTCTAAACCCCTCCTTTCTGCGAGCCTACTCTGCTCTGATTGGCCAGATGTCCCAGTCTGTGGTGATTTGTCTACCGTTTACAGCACATGTTGGAAACGAAATGCCCAGCCATTACCATAACTGAATTTAAGCTCCGGAGGCTTGTACACACTGTAAAGACTAATAGAATATAGAATTATAGAATTATTCTATAATATAGAATTCATAGACAATTGGAAAACTTTTTGGGGCAGACCTGACCTGTTGAAAAGAGATGGTATTCATTCTTCCTGGGATGGTGCTGCTCTTCTCTCTAGTAATATGGCACATATCCTTAGAGCTCAAACATGAATTGGGGCTCAAGGTCAGGAAGCAGACTGGCTAAACCGACCGTCTGCTAGCTCTCACACGTCACTGAGGTCAGATAAATCCCATCACATAGAGACTCTTTCACCTACAGTAGATATCATCATATAGAGACAGTGTCTGATCCCAGAATTAGGAAATACAAAAAAACTTTGAAACCTATTTAAGGGAAAAATGTAATTGATGTTCAACAAATAAAAAAACAGATATAATACAAATGAACAAATGATAAAAGCTCGGGTTGCTGAATATTCGATTCTTTACTTCAAAAGCACTTATTGTTAATGATATGATCACAGATTATAACCTAGATGTGCTGTGTTTGACAGAAACCTAGCTAAAACCAGACGATTACATTACTTTAAATGAGTAAGTGTTAGGAAATAATCAGAAGATTCAATTGCAAAATGAAAGATATGTTTATTGAGAGCTGGTCAGATGCTGGGAGAGTGATGGTGTGCATTTGTCTGGTATGAAGCCCATGGCAGCACAGGGACCCTGAGGACAACCCGATCTCTCCGGTGATGGTGATGATGATGAAGATGTCCAGAGAATAGCGGAGATGACTCGGGGACCGGAGACCAGGAAGTAGACAGCGTGAAGAACCAGGAGTGCTGAACACGGAGGACATACGGGAACAGGAGACAGGCAGGAAACAACACGCGGGAACATCCACAACGATCTGACAAAGACAAGGCAACAACAGTGAGACTAAAAAGGGTTCCCTGATCAGCTGCAGCTGGCATGCTGATCAGTGGCAGTGATCAGTGACCACGCCCACATGCACACACACACACATAACACAAGATGAGAAAGGAGACAGCGAATTCATAAACCGTGACAGTACCCCTCCCCCTAGGAGTGCCTCCTGGCACTCCCAGAAGAACTTACATGTTGGTTGTAATCATCAATAAGGGAGTGATCCAGAATGTCCCTAGCAGGAACCCAACTTCTCTCCTCCGGACCGTAACCTTCCCAGTCCACCAGGTACTGAAATCCGCGTCCCCTCCGTCTCAAGTCCAGAATACGATTGACTGAATATGTGGGTTCCCCGTCTACGAGTCGCGGCGGTGGGGGAACCGGGGTTGGCGGATTAAGGTGAGAATGAAATACAGGCTTTAATTTGGAGACATGAAAAACGGGATGAATTCTCCTGTACGCCGGAGGGAGTTTGAGTCGGACTGCCACCGGACTAAGGATTTTGGTGACAGTGAACGGGCCGATGAATTTAGGAGCTAACTTACTAGAAACGGAGCGGAGCAGAATGTTCTTGGTTGAAAGCCACACTTTTTGACACACGACATATACGGGAGGCTTTGACCGGAGGCGATCAGCCTTAGTGCGCACCCCCACCTGGAGCAGAGTCTCACGGGCTCTGTTCCACGTGCGGTGACACCTCTGGACGAAGGCATGAGTGGAAGGGACCACGACTTCGGATTCCAGACTCGGAAAAATTGGTGGCTGGTACCCTAGACTACATTCAAACGGAGAGAGGTCCGTGGATGACACTGGTAATGAGCTATGTGCGTACTCAACCATAGAAAGTTGCTGGCTGAAGGATTCTTGGACACCAAACATCGCAACACTCTCTCCAAATCTTGGTTGGCTCTCTCGGTTTGGCCATTGCTCTGGGGATGATAACCCGAAGACAGACTGACTGTAGCTCCTAGTAATCTACAAAACTCCTGCCAGAATTTGGACACAAATTGGGGTCCCCTGTCAGAGACCTCCATCGGGAGGCCATGTAAACGAAAAACGTGATCTACGACAGTCACCGCTGTCTCCTAGGCAGAGGGTGATTTGGGCAAGGGAATGAAATGTGCCGCCTTCGAGAACCGGTCCACTACGGTTAAAACAACCGTCATGCCATTAGAGGGCGGGAGGGCGGTGACAAAATCTAACGCTATGTGGGACCAAGGTCTCGAAGGGACAGACAGCGGTTGGAGTAACCCATCAGGAGGTCGGTTAGACGTCTTACCAATGGCACAAACTGAGCAAGCCAAAACAAAACTGCGAATGTCGCTAGCCATTAACGGCCACCATAATCGTTGCTTTATTAAACAACTGGTGCGGTTTACTCCTGGATGACAAGCCACGTTGGAGCAATGACCCCATCGTATGACTTCGGACCGTAACTCCTCCGGTACAAACAACCGACTCGGTGGGCAGCCGGGCGGAGGCATTATCCCTTCTAAGGCTGTCTTGACCTTCGATTCGACCTCCCATGTGAGTGTGGAGATAACTAGTTTCTCAGGTAAAATGCACTCGGGAGTAACTGGGCATTCAGATGGATCAAAAATACGAGATAAGGAATCGGGTTTAATGTTCTTGGACCCCGGGCGGTACGAGAGAGAAAAATCTAAACGTCAAAAAAAAGTGCCCACCGAGCCTGCCTGGAGTTGAGTCTTTTAGCAGATCTAATATATTCAAGGTTCCTGTGATCAGTCCAAACGATAAAAGGTACCCCCGAACCTTCTAACCAATGACGCCACTCTTCCAATGCCAACTTGACTGCCAACAACTCTCTGTTACCAATGTCATAGTTATGTTCGGCAGGTGATAAACGGTGGGATAAAAACGCGCAAGGATGCATCTTGTCATCTGTGGAAGAGCGTTGGGAGAGAACTGCACCTACCCCCACCTCTGACGCGTCGACCTCCCCCACAAACTGACGTGAGGGATCGGCTAAGATGGGAGCCGAAACAAATTGACTTTTGAGGCTGGCGAATACAGGCTCGGCTGTATCGGACCACCAGAACATCGTTCTGAGGGAGGTCAAGGCGGTCAGAGGTGCGGCTAGTTGGCTGAAGTTGCGAATGAAACGAATGAAAAAGTTGGCGAACCCCAGAAACCTCTGTAGGGCCTTACGGGAATCTGGACTTAGCCAATCTATCACAGCCTTAACCTTGTCAGGATCCATACGCACTCCCTCAGAAGAGACGATGTAGCCTAGGAAAGTGACAGACTGTGCATGAAAAGTGTATTTCTCCGCCTTGACAAAAAGCCCATTCTCTAGAAACCTTTGAAGCACTCGTCTGACGTGCTGAACGTGTTCCTGGAGAGAAGAAGAAAACATCAATATGTCATCCAGGTTGACATATATGAATTGGTCTACCATGTCTCTCAACACGTCATTGACGAGTGCTTGGAAAACCGCTGGGGAGTTGGATAGCCCGAACGGCATAACCAAGTATTCAAAGTGGCCCCTGGGGGTGTTGAACGCGGTTTTCCATTCATCCCCCTTCCTGATGCGAACCAAATGATAGGCATTACGTAAATCCAGTTTTGTGAAGACGGAGAATCCCTGCAACCGCTCGAACGAAAACCCGTCTCATCTCATCAGAAAGTGCCTGGAACAATGAACAGCATAGATGTTGGTTCTCCCACACCGCCGTTCCCCACAGAGCCACCCGCCCTGAGAGTAATGTGAGCACGAAGGCTACCTTAGATTCCTCCGTGCTGAAAGTCTGTGGCTGGAGGGAAAAAAACATTGAGCATTTCGTCAAAAATGCCCTACAATAGTTCGGCTCACCAGAATACAGTTCAGGAGTTGGTAGACGTGGTTCAGGTTGGCGGCTGGATGCAGGTGGAGTGGGGGGGAACAGGCGGTGGGCTGGGTGCAGTGGAACTAGCTAGGTGTTGAAGCTGTTGGGTGAGCTCGGACACCTGTGCTACCTGTGCGTGAAGAACCAGGAGTGCTGAACACGGAGGACATATGGGAACAGGAGACAGGCAGGTAACAACACGTAGGAACATCCACAACGATCTGACAAAGACAAGGCGACAACAGTGAGACTAAAAGGGTGGCGCGCTGATCAGAAGCAGCTGGCGTGCTGATCAGCGGCAGTGATCAGCGACCACGCCCATATGCACACACACACACACACACACACACACAACACAAGACGAGAAAGGAGACAGCGAATTCATAAACCGTGACACCAAGATTATTGTTATAAACATGAGCCTCGTCTGAAAGGCAAAGGGGGAGGTGTCGCAGTAATTTGTAGTAATATCTTCAGAATTACTGAGAAGTCTTGTTTTGAATATAATTCTTTTGAAGTGTTGGTGCTTAATGTAACACTATCTAGTGTAAATGATAAATCACGTTTGAGATTTGTGCTGGTTATTGTATACAGGCCACCAGGGCACCATAAAGATTTTCTATCAGAGTTAGTACTGGCTGCAGATAAAGGCTTAATTGTTGGCGATTTTAATATACAAACTAGATAACGTAAAAGATATTGGCATTTAAAGATAGTTAGACAACACATGTCAGGACCTACTCATTGTCGTAATCAGACTCTAGATCTAATATTATCACATGGAATCAATGTTGATGCCATTGACATTCTGCAGCAGAGTGATGACATCTCAGATCATTATCTGGTCTCGTGTAAACTTCATTTAGCCAAGGCTGCAAAGCTGATTGCTTTATTAATAACATTCCTGATCAGATTCATCTCCTCAGCATCCCAGATAGCTTAGAAGAACTCAATATTGCGACAGAAACTTTTGACTCTCTCTTTTCCAGCACTTTAGACACAGTTGCTCCTTTACGCTTAAAGAAGATTAAAGAAAATAGTCCAACGCCGTGGTACAACGAGCACACTCGGGCCCTTAAGAGAGCAGCCAGAAAAATGGAGTGCAACTGGAAGAAAACAAAATTAGAGTTTTTTCACATTTCATAGAAAGAGAGCATGATTGCGTACAGAAAGGCCTTCTGCTAGATCTGCTTATTTTTCAACCCTATTAGAAGAAAATAAACAAAACCCTAGGTATTTATTGGAAACAGTGGCTAAATTAACAAAAAATAAAGCTTCAACCCCAGACATTTCCAAGCAGCACAGCAGTAATGACTTTATGAACTTCTTCACTTATAAGATTGATGATATCAGGGAGAAAATTTTAACTATGCAACCATCTCCTACAGTATCGCATCAGACAGTGCATTGTAGTCTCCTTGAATTTCGATTCATTCATTGCTATAGGAGAGGAAGAATTTTCTAAACTTGTTAAATCATCTAAATCGACAACATGTATGTTAGACCCTATACCGACTAAGCTATTGAAAGAGATGCTTTCAGAGGTCATAGATCCACTTTTTAATATCATTAATTAATCTTTGTCATTAGGATACATACCAAAAACTTTTAAGCTGGCTATGATTAAACCGCTTGTTAAAAAAACGCAACTTGATCCTACAGAATTAGTCAATTACTGGCCGATCTCGAATCTACCTTTTCTGTCAAAGATACTAGAAAAGGCAGTATCCTCACAACTGTGTTCCTTTTTAGAAAGAAATGATATCTGAGAGGATTTCCAGTCAGGATTTAGACCGTACCATAGTACAGAGACAGCTCTCATTAGAGTCACAAATGATTTGCTCTTATCATACGATTGAGGTTGTATCTCTCTATTAATGGTACTCGATCTTAGTGCTGCATTTGACACTATTGACCACAACATTCTTTTAAATAGACTCTAAAATTATGTTGGCATTAGTGGAATTGCATTAGCATGGTTTAAATCATAATTATCTGACCGTTATCAGTTTGTTGTAGTAAATGAAGAGATGTCTTATTGATCACAAGTTCAGTATGGAGTACCACAAGGTTCAGTACTAGGACCATTGCTGTTCACTCTGTATGCTACCCTTGGGAGATATCATTAGGAAGCATGGCATTAGTTTTCACTGTTATGCTGAACATACTCTGCTCTATATTTTTTCACGCCCTGACGAAACTTACCAATTCACAAAATTAACGGAATGCATAGCTGATATAAAAAACTGGATGACTAGTAATTTCCTTATACTTAAAGGAGCCATATGTAAGATTGTGGCCAAAACTGGTACTGCAATCACTTTCAAATTACTGTAGTCTGCGTCTGGACTGCGTCTGGACACGACAACAACGCAGTCCTGATGTGTCAACAATCACCTGATGTGATTGTGAAGGTGGTGCAGGTGTGGGCCAAAGAGGATACTGGGAAATGTAGTGAAGGAGGTGGTGACCGTGACACAGTCAAGTCAAGTCACCTTCATTTATATAGCGCTTTTAACAATATAGATTGTTTCAAAGCAGCTTTACAGTGGTAGTAGGAAATTAAAGCAACAGAGATTGTTTTGGTTTTACAGCAGCTCTAGAATAAAGTTATTGTCCAGCTAAAGTTAGTTTTGATTGATTTTTTTTGGACTGATGGGGCAGTGAACCCGAGGTTACCCAGCGAGTCAGTCCTAGAGCTCCTCCTGTCCGACTTTAAGGAAAAATCAAGTCCATCGGAGACGTCCAATAGATTTCTTAGGCGCCGAAATAACACCACAGACACAGTTTAATCACCATGGGAAAATCTCAGAGTAAAACTGGGAGTTGTGAAAAATATGATACACAGGTGTTTTGCCAGATGAGAAGTTTATCTATGTATCATCTTTTTACTCTTTTAATTCATTTTATAACTGTATCATATGTCTCTTTTAATTTCTTTTATAACTGTTTTGATTTTCCTTGATTTTATTTTGTGATTATTTTAATTCCTTTCTGTAAAGCACTTTGAATTGCCATAGTGTATGAAATGTGCTATTTAAATAAACTTGCCTTGCCTTGCCTTGATTCACTTCCGTTGCAAAGATCATTAGTTATTAACTTAGGGGCCGCTTACACGACACCGTTCTAACAGAAAACCCTTAATGCGCTCCGGCCTGCTCATTTGCACAACAAAAGTGGCTCGAGAACGCAAACCTTGAAATAGGTTCAAAAGTGCAAGCATTGAAAATTTTTGAAAAACGTTATCATCTCCATGTAAGCTTCAAAAACGTGAATCTGTGAAAACGCTGACAGCGTGCACATACATAATACGTGTTCAGTTTATAGGTATGCGTGTTTGAATATGTGCGCAGGCGTGTAGTCTTTCTTTTCAAATTGACCTCACCAAATTAATTGTCTGGCCTTAAAAATTCATAATATATCATTTTTGTCACTTCCGCGTATCCATTAGCCTGGGTTTCCCCATACTGCCTTGCTCGCAGTGCGATTTTATTCACGCTGCTAGGCAGTCTGGACACCATGGACCAGATTTTCCCCTGAAAAAGGGAACCAATCACAGAACGGGGAGGGAGCAGCAAGACGATGACGACACTGAAGCAGTTTGTTTATATCTATGGATCCAACATGGCATCAGACTCGACGTTACCTTCTACCCTCATGTTTATCTTGCACAAACGGTAATATTCGCTAAACGCCATCGTGTACAAATAAATCTTTGACCCATCGTCTTTTTCCTCGTCGAATTTCTGTCGCTCTACATACGTCATCTGGTATAATTGAAGCGATTGGCTATGAGCTACGTACAGGCGCATTTGATAGACATTCATAGCGCCCAATAAACGGCTCTGGGCATTCGTAAACCACGCCTCAAATACGAGAAAATGAACACGTAGTTCCCAAACCAAGTCTCAAATGAGACTTGGTCTGACGTTAGCCAGGCTACGTATCCATGTGAACTTGAATCATTTTGACAAAGTTTTATCTGTACAGAGGTAAAGAGAAGGAGAAGGGGGCCTTCACAGGGGAGAGTCTAGTTGACACTTCAGGACTGTGTTGTCGTCGTGTCCAGGCGCAGGTCCTTCATCAGATCTGGATACGGCCTGGATCCGGCGGACTGCGGTAAACCTCGGGATAAACAGAGAGACTAATATTAGATGCCATTCTTCTTATGATGCAACGAGTACATCAGGATTTATGTAAAGTGTCCCCGGTTCCGGCTGACCTAATCTATGCAGCCTAACACTGAATTATAGAAGTTAATAATATGTTATGTGTATTCTAGGTACAGAATATAAAAGAGATGTGTTTTTAGTCTAGATTTAAACTGACAGAGTGTGTCTGCTTCCCAGACAATGTTAGGAAGACTGTTCCAAAGTTTATGTGTTAAAAAGGAAAAGGATCTACCGCCAGCAGTCGATTTTGATTCTCTAGGTATTATCAACTGGCCGGAATTTTGAGATCGCAATAGACGTGAAGGACTATAATGGGTTAAGAGCTCGCTCAAGTACTGGGGAGCTAAACAAGGAACAGGAAGGGGGCCAGAGCAAATTACAGTGTCTGACATCGTACTTGCGAATTCACACACCTCTTTAACGTTCATTTTAATTAGCTCCGACTGGCGAAGTCGAACATCATTAGTGCCGACGTGAATAATAATCCTACAAAATTTACGATTAGCATTAGCCAGCTCTTTTAAATTAGCTTTGAGGTCAGGCGATCTGCCTCCCGGCAAACATGTCACTATGGTGGCTGGTGTCTCTATTTTCACGTTCCGTGTAATAGAATCGCCAATAACTAGGGCACATTCAACAGGATTCTCAGTGGGTGCTTCACTGAGTGGGGAGAACCTGTTTGATGTTATTATTGGAATGGTTCACTAAGCTAGTCGCATCCAAAGCAGTATCTAAAGCCCTTGCATTCTTACTATCCTTGATTAAAGTTTGGATATGTGTCTCTAGTTCTTAGAGATCTACATCTAGTCTCTAAATCTTCTCCGTCAGCCTGACTATCTCCCTGCATTTATCACATGTGAAGCCCTCACACAACCCCATAGCTCCTGCCAGCACCTCCCTGGCAGCCCGAGCTACCAGCACCTCCTTGGCTCCCTGAACTGCCTGCTCCTCCCTGGCTACCTGAGCTACTGGCGCCTCCCTGGCTTCTGTATTGCCGGTGTTGCTGTTTACCTGTCACAACTTCACAATGCCCAACGGTTGGACTCCTTTTGTCACGGTTTTATATTCTGAGTTAGCTTTCCTGTTCTGTACTAGCATTTTGCTGTTGATTGCTTCTGTTCTCCGCCTTTCCCTGCCTGTTTGTTTCCTTGGTTACTAATTGATTTAGTATTCTGTTCAGGTGTGTCTGTTTCAAAGCAGCTTTACAGAGATATATATATTGTGGCGAGCAGGTCGAGGCCGAGGGCCGTGAGAGAGCAGCACGAGGCCGGTGGCGTGATTACTAATGAGCGACACCTGCGCGACACACCGGTCTCGTATCTCTCACGGAGGAGCAGAAGCATAAAGGGGGAGCGACGACAGTGGAGATCGAGAGAGGACAGGCCTGAACTTGTGTTGTGTTTTGTTTTATTGTGACAGCAGTCGTCCATGAGGGGCTGCTGTATTTTACTTTCGTTTTGTATTTGTTTTATTTGTATCATTAAAATGTGTTTGAATGTTCGCCGGTTCCCGCCTCCTTCTTCCCACAACATTTAACCTCGTTACATGTGTATATATATATATATATATATATATATATATATATATATATATATATATATATATATATATATTTATAGCCACTCTGGAGTAAACCGTGATGTCATCGTCCAGCTCAGTTCAGTTCTTGTATAATAGTGTCAATGCAGGCAGATCAATATTATTGTTGAATATTAAATTAAATGTTAAATTTAATGTCCCCAACTAAGCAAGCCAAGCCAATGGCAACAAAAGTGGAAAAAGGCGACAGTGGCAAGGAACCAAAACTTCTTGTGAGAAACCAGGCTCAGTCGGGGGCCAGTTCTCCTCTGGCCAATGAACAAACAGTGTATGATTATGATTCAGGCAGCATTATAGGTCAGAAGTCAGACTGGTTTGGAGCAATCAGAATATTATCCAGTTCCATCTGGTTGAAGATCGGAGTCACGCCAGCATGGGACAAGTTTGTTGAGGAGCAACAAACTGCTGATGGCTTTTGTGTTGATGAGGCCTTCACAGGGGAGAGTCTAGTTGACACAATCTCAGCTGACACTTCAGGGATGCATAGGTCATGTCTAGGCGCAGGTCCTCCACCTGGTCTGGATACGGCCCAGATCCGGCTGATTACATCATATGTTGTGGTCGTGTCTAGGAGCAGGTCTACCATCTGATCTGGAAACGACCTGGATCCAGCTGATTACAGTGAACCTCGGAATAAGCAGAAAGACTAACATTAGCATAGACATTCTTAGGATGTAACGGGTACATCGGGTGTTATAGGAAGTGTTCCCGGTTCCGGCTGACCTAATTTATGCAGCCTAATAATCATTTAACTGATTTGAATAATAGGAACGTGTAATTTTCTATGTGTATGCCAGGTTAAAGAGATGTGTTTTTAGTCTAGATTTAAACTGACAGAGTGTGTCTGCTTCCCGGACAGTGTTAGGAAGACTGTTCCAGAGTTTTGGTACTAAATAGGAAAAGTATCTACCGCCAGCAGTCTACCGCCAGCAACCGCATTTTTCATTGAAAGCATATGTCATAATTTAGATATATTTTTAAGATGGAAGAATGCGTTTTTACAGATGCTAGAACCGTGGCTTTCAAATGAAAGATTGGTATCAAAGAGCACACCCAGGTTCCTAACCGACGACGAAGACTTGACAGAGCAGCCATCAATTGTTAGACAGTTTTCTAGATTAGTATGTGCAGAGATTTTTGGTCCAATCGTTTTTTCAGAATTAAGTAATAGGAAATTACTAGTCATCCAATTTATATCAGCTATGCATTCCGTTAATTTCTTAAATTGGCAAGTTTCGTCGGGGCGCTAAGAGATATAGAGCTGAGTATCATCGGCAAAACAGTGAAAACTAATCTCATGCTTCCTAATGATATCTCCCAAGGGTAGCATGTACAGAGTGAACAGCAACAGTCCTAGTACTGAGCCTTGTGGTACGCCATACTGAACTTGTGATCAATAAGACATTTCTTCATTTACTGCTACAAACTGATAACGGTCAGATAATTATGATTTAAACCACGCTAATGCAATTCCACTAATGCCAACATAATTTTCGAGTCTATTTAAAAGAATGTTGTGGTCAATAGTATCTGTCAGGATTCAAGCACGGAGATCGAGGTAAGTGAATTTCATACACAACTTTATTTACAGGTGACAAAAGTGCAAGGTGAGTATTGTGAATTCAGGTGCAGATTCTGTGACGATCTCTCAGCGCGGGGATAACAGCAGGTAAGCCCGATAATTTCAGGAATGTTGAAACAACAGTCTCAGTTCGTTAATCCTTATCTTCGTTCTATCAGATGTGATCGGAGTCAAGCGGTTTTGACGAGGACTTGGAAACTCAGAAGAATGCAGGATCACAGACATGCAGAGATCAGATCTGGAGACAGCGGAACAAAGTCACAAAGGTTAGTATTTCTCAAGAGGGTATACGTTACATCTATGAAGTTCAGGATACAACGGGATAAGGTCAGTTCCTGTTGGAGGCTTGACATATACTGGAGCTATCGTGAGTGTTTTAAGTGTTGGTTAATGAGGTCGTTGATAGCGATCAGGTGTGGGTGATTAGTTCTCTGGAGAGAGCGATCTCTGTGTGGGGAATGGAACCGAGCTTGATTGGTCCCTGACACTTCCCCCGCCCCTCCAGAGTCTTGGACCTCGACGTCGTGGGGGTCTGCCTCGAGGTCGTGGTGCAGGTTTCTCAGGATGTTGATCATAAAATTCAGTGAGCAAATTGGGATCAAGGATGTCATTACGAGGTACCCAACACCTTTCTTCTGGTCCGTAACTCTCCCAATCCACCAGATATTCGAGTCGACCCCTTCGACGTCGGGAGTCCAAAATCTCCTTTACCATGTAGATGGGATCGGCATCAATGGGTGGTATGGAAGGGTTGTCGTCTGGGATAGGACCTGAGAAGGGGACAGATACGGGTGAGTGATGGGGTTTCAGGAGAGAGACGTGAAATGTGGGATAGATACGGTACTGAACAGGAAGACGGAGTTTGTAGGTAACTGGACTGACTTGTCTTTCGATGGGAAATGGCCCGATGTACTTTGGACTTAGTTTGCGACAAGGTTGTCTTAAACGGATGTCTCGAGTGGAAAGCCAAACTAGTTGTCCTGGTTGGTATTCAGGAGCGTCGCGGCGGTGAGTATCTGCAAAGCGTTTCTGTCGATTCAGAGCTTGCTGAAGATGATGGTGTGCTTGGTTCCATACTCTTTCGCTGTCTTGGAACCATGTGTTGACCGCAGGTACTTCTGACGGCTCACCAGACCAGGGGAACAATGGAGGTTGGTAACCAAGTACACATTGAAATGGTGTTAGGTTTGTGGATGTCTGCCGAAGGGAGTTTTGGGCATACTCTGCCCACACTAGGAATCGACTCCAGATGTTCTGATTTGAATGACAAAAGGTACGAAGAAACCGGTTGACATCTTGGATCTTTCGTTCTGTTTGACCATTCGACTGTGGGTGATAGCCCGAGGTTAAACTCACAGTTACATTCATTAAGGCGAAGAATGCCCGCCACACCTTGGAAATGAACTGGGGTCCTCTGTCGGATACAATATCCTCTGGTATGCCAAAGTTACGAAAGACATGTTCCATCAATAGTTCTGCGGTGACAAAGGCTGTAGGCATGTTTTTCAGAGGGATTAGTTTACAGGCCTTAGAAAAGCGATCAATGGCCACTAGGATACCAGTATGTCCATCGGAGGGTGGTAGGTCTGTTACAAAATCGACTCCAATATGGGACCAAGGTCGATGAGGAATGGGTAGAGGCATGAGTTTTCCAGCAGGTAAGTGACGAGGACTCTTAGTCATGGCACATAGGATGCATCCCTGGATAAAGGTTTTGATGTCGTGCTGCATGTTTGGCCACCAGTAACGGCTTTGGAGGATTGAACATGTTTTGCTTATTCCAGGGTGACCTGTTCCAACGGATGAATGGGCGGAGAAGATTAAAGAAGTTCGGAAATTCTCAGGTATGTAGATTCTTCCAGCTGGACATTCTGGCGGACTAGGTTGGTGTTGTGACACTTCAAGGAGTTGTTCATGGATGTCCCACTGGATGGAATTGACAAACAACTTATCTGGCAGAATTGAGTCAGGTTCTTCTAGGATCGTTTCGGTGGCATGGAGACGTGATAGGGCATCTGCTCGGATGTTCTTCGAACCAGGACGATAGGATATTTGGAAGTGAAAGCGAGTAAAGAAAAGGGCCCATCTGGCTTGACGTGGAGTGAGTCTTTTAGCTTCCTTCAGAAACTGGAGATTCTTGTGATCAGTAAGAACAAGGAACGGGTGTTTGGCTCCTTCTAACCAATGTCTCCATTCTTCTAGGGCAAGCTTGACGGCTAGAAGTTCTCGGTTGCCGATATCGTAGTTACTCTCAGCAGTGGATAATTTGCGGGAGAAGAAAGCGCAAGGCATAGGTTTTGAAGATGAGTCTTGGTACTGTGATAAGACTGCTCCTACCCCAGTTGTCTAAGCATCTACCTCAACAATGAATACCTTTTCAGGATCTGGATGACGAAGCAAAGGAGCTGTAGTGATTGCTGTCTTAAGAGACTGAAAAGCATGTTCAGCATCAGAGTTCCAGAGGAGGGACTTTGGTTTTCCTTTCAGGAGAGAAGTTAGTGGAGCAGTTAACATGCTATATTGGTCGATGAATCTTCGATAAAAGTTTGCAAACCCCAGGAACCGTTGCAACTCTTTTACGGATTGTGGGGTGGGCCAGGAGGTGATGGCTTTGGTCTTACGATCATCCATCTCAACCCCTCGTTCGCTTAGATTGTATCCCAGAAATTCAACGGAAGCTTGATGGAATGTACATTTTTCTGCCTTCAGGAACAGAGAAAACTCTCGGAGACGCTGGAGTACAAGAGAGACGTGATGCTGATGTTGAACTGGATCCTTTGAAAAGATTAAGATGTCGTCAATATAAATTATCACAAAATGATTCAGATAGTCTCGGAATACTTCATCCATGAAACTCTGGAAGACTGATGGGGCATTTACAAGTCCAAATGGCATCACCAGATACTCGTAGTGCCCTGCGGGAGTGATGAACGCTGTCTTCCACTCATCCCCTTCTCGTATTCTCACAAGATTATATGCACTCCTTAGATCAAGTTTAGTGAATATTTTGGCTTCTCTGAGTTGCTCAAGAGCGGATGGGACCAACGGGAGTGGGTAGCTGAACTTTACCGTGATCCTATTAAGGGCTCTGTAATCTATACATGGACGTAACCCTCCATCCTTCTTAGGAACGAAGAAAAAACTAGCAGCAGCAGGTGAAGTGGATGGTCGGATATACCCCTGTTGTAGAGCCTCTTCGACGTATTTTTGCATGGCCGTTTGTTCGGGGATGGACAAAGAATAAATCCGACCTTTGGGAATGGACTCCCCAGGAATCAAGTCAATGGCACAATCCCAAGGTCGATGCGGAGGTAACTTGGATGCTGCAATAGGATTGAACACATCGGAGTACGAGGAGTAACATGAAGGGATTGACACTGACAGATTTTCAGTGGGACTCTCAATGGACGTTGAACTCACTGGAATTGATTCTGGTAGGTCGGCTATGGGCGAGCTTGGTAACTCAGTATCAGTCGAAGAACATTTGCAACCCCATGTCAGGATCTTGCCCGATTTCCAATCTAAAGAAGGTTGGTGTCGTATAAGCCATGGACGACCGAGTATGATATCAGTCTGACTGTTTTCTAGCACAAATGGGTTAAACAGTTCATGGTGTGTCTTCAACACATAATATGATGGGTGTTATCTGAGATGTTACAAACCCATTATTGATGGTTTCCCCCGTTACTGCATGGATTGAGTATGGCTTGGAGGTGTTGGATTTCTGGAGTTGGAGCTTCTTACAGAGGTTTCCGGAAATGAAATCCCCTGCTGAGCCGGAGTCCACGATGGCTGTGACAGAAACATGGAAATTCGTAGATTTTAAAATCACTGGTATCATTAATGGAGCTGATACTGAGAGGGGCGAGAGAATCGAACTCACAAGTAGTCGAGGAGGTCGCGTAGGACAGGAACGTAGGAAATGACCCTCAACTCCACAGTACAGGCATAATTTTAATTCCCGGCACGCTCAGCCTGAGACAATCGATGAGTGTCCACTTGCATCTTCTCCACTGTCGAATCTGGGTATAGTTCAGAGGAATTCAGTAGTGGTGCAAACCCTGGTTGTTGAACTTCACGATAACAACTCTGAGATCTTTGGTGTACACGGAGAGCTTGTTGTATAAATTTCTCTAGTCCCAGGGTATCATCATAGATTGCTAGCTGGAGACGAAGTGCAGGGTTGAGACCACGTCGATAGACAGAGAGAAGAGCCTTTTCATTCCAACCGCTTGCAGAGGCTAAAGTACGGAATTCCACTGAATATTCAGAAACAGATTTTTTACCTTGGCGTAACTGTAACAGTTTATCGCTTATAGAGGAATCTTCTACAGGACGTCCGAAAACTTCTTTGAAATGATTTACGAAATTCTGTGCTGAGGATGTAACCGTGTTTTCCTGCATACACAACGTTTCAGCCCATCTTAATGCCGGTCCAGATAACTGTAGAATAATGAAAGAAATCTTCGATTTCTCTGTTGGATATAATTGGATTTGTTGTTCAAGAGCAAGTGAGCATTGCAGCAAAAATCCGTTGCAATCCTCCGCCCGACTGGAGAATGGCGCTGGTCGGGAGGCGGGGTTGGCGAAACAAACCAGTGAGGAAGCAGGATTCGCGGAAGTGCTGGGTGCGGGTTGCATAGGAATCGCAGCCAGGCGGGAAGGAAGTCGACCGGAAGTTGAAGTCGGCCGGGTGCCGACATCTTGTAGCAGAACTTCACTTGCGTTAGCATCCCATTGACTCCTATTCATTTTGGCGTCACTTTGACAGCGAATAACTTTACATCTGAGGCGTTTAAAGACTCAATTTGTCCATTATTTATTTCTAAAGATACACGACAATGTATAAAATGCTCCATTACCTTGTAGCTTATGTTATGGACCCGTAGAAGCAGTTTTTGTAAAAGTAGGCTAACGATTGCGTCATAACCACGCGACTCTCTGTCGCACACTAGAGAGATTACCATATAGACGGGAGGAGAAGCTCGCGGGCAATCGGGGGGACGTGGAGGCAAAATGACAATATAATTAATCAGAATACCTAGCAAAAGTTTCTCCTGCTCCAAGCTTATGGACAGCTCCTACTCACACTCTCCGTCTCTGCAAGATTCGGAAGGGAATGATTCAGATTTCTCTTGGCACAGCTACTAGAAGACAGACGGGTTGCTCACGTGGTCCGTGTAACGCTTTGCTCGGTTTGAGTCTGCGCGTCAGGAAAGGAAGTGCTAAGAAATCGCTGAAAATGGGCTTCACTTGTCTCAATTGAGTTCCAATGGGGTCGCTGTGTCCATTTCTTTTACTGTCTATGATCGCAGCGGCGGCTGGAGGTTGTATAGGATTCACAGCGGCGGCTGGAGGTTGCATAGGATTCGCAGCGGCGGCTGGAGGTTGCACAGGATTCGCGGCAGAGATTGCAGGTTGCGCAGGATTCATAGCAGCGTTCTTTCTTTTTGTTTGGTCAAGCCTTCTGTCAGGATTCAAGCACGGAGATCGAGGTAAGTGAATTTCATACACAACTTTATTTACAGGTGACAAAAGTGCAAGGTGAGTATTGTGAATTCAGGTGCAGATTCTGTGACGATCTCTCAGCGCGGGGATAACAGCAGGTAAGCCCGATAATTTCAGGAATGTTGAAACAACAGTCTCAGTTCGTTAATCCTTATCTTCGTTCTATCAGATGTGATCGGAGTCAAGCAGTTTTGACGAGGACTTGGAAACTCAGAAGAATGCAGGATCACAGACATGCAGAGATCAGATCTGGAGACAGCGGAACAAAGTCACAAAGGTTAGTATTTCTCAAGAGGGTATACGTTACGGTTACATCTATGAAGTTCAGGATACAACGGGATAAGGTCAGTTCCTGTTGGAGGCTTGACATATACTGGAGCTATCGTGAGTGTTTTAAGTGTTGGTTAATGAGGTCGTTGATAGCGATCAGGTGTGGGTGATTAGTACTCTGGAGAGAGCGATCTCTGTGTGGTGAATGGAACCGAGCTTGATTGGTCCCTGACAGTATCAAATGCAGCACTAAGATCGAGTAACACTAATAGAGAGATACAACCCTGATCGGATGATAAGAGCATTTGTGACTCTAATGAGAGCTGTCTCAGTACAATGGTACAGTCTAAATCCTGACTGGAAATCCTCTCAGATATCATTTCTTTCTAAAAAGGAACACAGTTGTGAGGATACTGCCTAAAGGGTAGATTCGAGATCGACCTGTAATTGACTAATTCTCTAGGATCAAGTTGCGTTTTTTTTAATAAGAGGTTTAATAATAGCCAGCTTAAAAGTTTTCTGTACATATTCTAGTGACAAAGATGAATTAATGATATTAAGAAGAGGATCAATGACCTCTGGAAGCATTTCTTTCAGTAGCTTAGTCGGTATAGGGTCTAACATACATTTTGTCGATTTAGATGATTTAATGAGTTTAGACAATTCTTCCTGTCTTATTGCAACGAATGAATGGAATTTTTCCTCAGGGACACTACAATGCACTGCCTGATGCGATACTGTAGTAGACAGTTGCATAGTTATAATTTTCTCTAATATTATCAATCTTGTAAGTAAAGAAGTTCATAAAGTCATTACTGCTGTGCTGCTTGGAAACTTCAGAAGTAGAAGCTTTATTTCTTGGTAATTTAGCCACTGTGTCAAATAAATAAGCAGATCTAGCAGTTTTTAAGGCTTTTCTGTATGTAATCGTGCTCTCTCTCCACGAAATTCGAAAAACATCTAGTTGTGTTTTCTTCCAGTTTTGCTCCATTTTTCTGGCTGCTCTCTTAAGGGCCCGAGTGTGGTCGTTGTACCACGGCGTTGGACTGTGTCTAAAAGCAACTGTGTCTAAAAGTGCTGGAAAAGTTCTCGCAATATCGAGTTATTCTAAGCTATCTGGGATGCTGAGATGATGAAACTGATCAGGAATATTATTAATAAAGCAATCTTTAGTGGTAGAAGTGATAGTTCTAACATATTTGTAACACGGAGTAAGCTTTGCAACCGTGGCTAAATGGAGTATACACGAGACTAGATAATGATCTGAGATGTGATCGCTCTGCTGCAGAATGTCAACAAGTTAATCATCTCATTAGCTCCTTTGTTTGGTATTTAAGCCCTGTGTTTTGTTCTGTTCAGTTGTCTGTTAATGTTGCATTTACACCATTGTTCTGTCTATATTGAGTTATTTTTTTTTAATAAACTAAGAACGGCTGTGTTTTGAAACAATTGTTATGTGGAAAGAAACATGTATAGATTTTAAATGAATGACTAGCTGTGTGGAACAGTTTGTATTTTTGTACTAAGAAGATGTTAAAAAATGTCCAACTTACTTGTGAAAATAGTACTCAAGCGAAGTATATTCTTTTAAATTATATTATTAGTTTAATAATTAATTAATTAATTAATTAATCATTTAAAAGTACGCTGAAGTGTACTGTACTTCTATTTTTTCACAAAGCTTTTGGAAAATACTATTACTAAACATTCATATTATTTTACTGTTTTTCAGGGGACCCCTTTACCTGTTTTCCATGTGCAGAGAATGAATGGTCTGATGAAGGCAGCAAAACATGTAAGACACGTTCTGTTGTCTATCTTCAGTTCACAGAAATCTTCTCCATTGCTGTCATGGTTTCTGCCATATGCATAATTATTTTACTCATTGCCTTATTTTGCCTTTTCTCATACAATTACAACACACCAGTGGTGAGGTCTGCTGGTGGTAGTATGTGTCTTCTTATGTTGATATGTTTGATCATGTCTAGCATAAGTGCATTCTTTTTCTTTGGAAAACCCACATTTGCACATTGCCACCTGAGAAAGGTCATATTTACATTTTTCTTCACTGTCTGTATTTCCTGTTTAACTGTCCGTTCCTTTCAAATTATTTGTGTTTTTAAAATGGCTGCTCAGTTCCCAAAGGTGCACAGCCTTTGGGTAAAGCACAATGGACAGTGGCTCTTCATTGCATTTTCTTCTGCCATTCATTTAATTTCTTGTGTGATATGGATGAATGTCTCTCCTGACAAACTCATCGCTGACTCATGGACTTTTAAAGATCAAATTATGCTCATCTGTGAAATGGGGAACACTATAACCTTTACCATAGTTGTGTTTATAAGTTGGTTTCTTGGTTTCCTGTGTCTGCTGTTTTCTTACATGGGAAGAGATCTGCCGAAAAATTACAATGAGGCCAAACCAATAACCTTCAGTCTCATTTTGTTCTATCTTAGCTGGATTGTGTACTTCACAGCATACCTCTCTGTCAAAAGCAAGTATGTCACCCTTTTGAATGCAATGGCCCAGATATCCAGTATAAATGGAATTCTCTTTAGCTATTTTATACCAAAATCTTACATCATAATATTCCAACCACAAAAGAACACTCCCGCATACTTTCAAACATCTATTCAGAATTACACCCAAACCATTAGTAGGACTTAGACATTAGTCTTTGTGTATCTACCTTATTAGCGCAATTTTCCACCGGACAAAATTGCGATTGTTAACTCATGATTTCTGTTCTGTCTGTGCGCACCAATCTTGCACTTCTATCTACTCCTCAACCAGACCACCTAGAGACTTCGGGTTTTCGGCATTATGTTAAGGAAGGTCTAATCTTGGGAACGCACCAAAAAAAAAAAAAAAAAAAAAATCCAGGAAAAGATTTACTATCTCTTACTGTTGTGATCCCATGAGGTCAGAAAATTGCGCTAAATCACTCATCGAGTTTTTATTACTTGTTTTTTAACATAAGAGCAGATGCTGCTATTTATAACTTGTGCGAATGTGCGAAGCTTCCGGTCTCGTCCGTTATTTTAGCTGTGCAAAAACATTCCTTTGTACTGGAATTTGTTATCATATCTGAATCTATTATCATAATCATAAACACACTGATTTGTAGTACAAATAGCTTTACTGTTTACTACACTTTGTTATTCTTCTTGTTATAGAGGCTAATGAATCAGAAGTCGAGTTGCAAAATAAGGTGGATAGGATGTGAACGTAGTGTAACAGCGCAGCGCTTCTGGGTTGTACGTCAGAACGTAGGCTCACTTCCACGGATTCTGTAGCTTGTAGAAACAAAAGATTTTAAAGCATTTAAGCACTGGCACAGCAAGGCAAACTGCACCTTATCTCGGCGTTCGACAGGGCATTTTGTGAATCAGAAGTTGTTATTTGAAGTTCAGAGTTCAGTCGATCAGTAAAAGTCAATTTAACAGAAGGCTAAAAATTTAGCTATATTTTGTAACATTTTGGACAGAACGGAATCCCCCATCCACCCGCACTTGCTTGCCCTTATCTTTATTTAAATATCAGAATCTCAGCGTCAGCGTCCATCACTGGCTCAGCACCAGCCAAAGTCTTCTGGAAGCTAGATTCAAATCTATTTGGCTCAAAAATCTGAGGGGGCACATGCCTCCCAGACTAAAATGCATGTTTGAGCTGTTTTAACTGAAAGCAACTTGCACTGACATATCTTAAAATATGTCAACGCCATTGTAAGGATGGATTTCTCCAAAGACTGAATTCAAGAATTCGAACTTGCAATGAAACAATAACACTCACTAATCTGCAGAAGAGATCTAAGGGACAGAGAGCACAACACAACTGGCCCAATCTCATCTCTCCTCACACTTCTTCTCCCCTCCAGGTCTCATTCAGTCATGCAAATCACACAAACCTACTGCCTCCAGCTGTTTTATGTGAGGGCAAAATAAATACTTCTGGTGCGAATGGTAAAGGGGTTTCATTCCCGCAGCAGCAGAACCGTCAGAAAAATGAAAAAAATGCCTGTTTTTCTGATGTGGGAGATGCCCCAATAAAGATCATTGATAACCATTTGTCTTTATCCCCCAAACCACTTGGGGCATGAGAAAGGGTCCAACGAAAGCTGAATAAATATTTGGGTGCTAGATGTTTATTGTTCTTTTGTTCCACTTGGGTATTTAAAGGGAATTGGCAAACCACTCAAGGAAGCATCTGTAAACAGAACTTCCCACACTATTGTTGTGTGTCTCTATTGCCAGGTATGCTGACTCTTTGAAACTATTTTGATATTGCATTTTGAATGATGTCTCTATTATATGCTGATCAGTTGTGTACTATGTATTCTTTTTTATTCTTTTTATTTGATGTTTAATCCTGCCTGGCAAAAATAAATGTTAACCTTCATTTATTCTGCATTATTCTGAAATCATTATTTCCAGTAGATTAATGTGCAGTCTGGTGTTTCTGCACATCTGTGTCCAGGATAGATCAAACCGAAGGCACTAATGAATGGAGCATGGGGCACCTCATTAAGGAGACCTTCCGATTTCTGACTATCACTGACTTAGCAAGTTGCAAGCTCGCAACTATTAAAAAAAATTACACCTTTGTCATGAGTCAGCAGTGAGCGGGCGCTTAGGGTAAAATAGTTGCACTGCACCCTCTGACTATTTCAGAACTGGCTGGATTGTGTCCGTAAGCGCACATTCGCGATGTGACGTCTCAAAGCGACACCGGGTCCTCAATGAACGAATATTTGAAATTATGAGATGCCCAGAATAATCCTTTGTCTAAATGAAATCGCAACTAATCTGAGGATCAGCTGTTAAAATAGAAAATTTGTAAAAACAAAGAGTCACTTAAATTTGGAGTCAGATTAAATTATTCATGGAGTCAGAATTAAAATTAGAAATCAACTGTTTAATAAATGAAAGTGATTTTTCCAGAAGCGCCCGAAAACACGCTGAATTCCTTCGACCACGACACTGGATACCGTTTTTGGGCCAGTGGGTGGAGTTTACACCATTGTCTCTAAATGCACAACAGTAATGTTTTTTTTCTAAGGCATGTTTATAAAAGCTACTTAAATGTCCTAATTGAACTAAGGTCTAATCCTGGCTTAATCTAAGCCCTGTCTTTGAAACCAGGCCATTTGTGAAGTTTGGATCAGCAGTCTTATATGTTTGATTTCATACTAACTGTCTATTCAAACTCACGTGTAACAGTTTATAATAGCCATTTCACCCTGTAGCCCAAGACTGATTGCCCATTGAAGCTAAGCAGGGCTGAGCCTGGTTAGTGCCTGGATGGGAGACCTCCTGAGAAAACAAGCTTGCTGCTGGAAGAGGTGTCAGTGAGGCCAGCAGGGGGTGCTCACCCTGTGGTCTGTGTGGGTCTGAAGTGATGCGGTCTGTGTGGGTCTGTGATGGGGACACTATACTGTCAAAAAGCACCGTCCTTCGGATCAGACGTTAAAACCAAGTCAAGTCAAGTCAAGTCAAGTTTATTTATATAGCGCTTTTCACAACACAGGTTGTATCAAAGCAGCTTCACAGTAATAAATTAGAACAATACATCAATGTTTGTTTCTAGTGGAACGTCTACGTTTGGTAATGCTGATCAATAGTATCGTTGATTGATTAATTAAATTCAATATCCCCAACTGAGCAAGCCAAAGGCAACAGTGGCAAGGAACCGAAAAACTCCATCAGGTGACCTAATGGAGAAAAAAAAAACCTTGGGAGAACCCGGGCTCAGTCGGGGGCCAGTTCTCCTCTGGCGTTTATGAACTAGAGGTCGGATTTAACTGTAGGATTAAAAGTATTATATGAATGCCTGGCTAAAGAGATGCGTCTTTAATCTAGTTTTAAACTGGGAGAGCGAGTCTGAGCAACGAACAGTATCCGGAAGACTGTTCCAGAGTTTTGGTGCTAAATGTGAAAATGCTCTCCCTCCTTTGGTGGACCTAGATATCCTAGGTATGACCAAAAGCCTCGAATTTAGTGACCTTAAAGAGCGCGATGGATTATAGGGCGATAGAAGATCCGTTAAATAGACTGGAGCTAAGCCGTTTAGGGCTTTATAAGTCAGTAGCAATACCTTGTAATTAATACGGGACTTTATAGGTAACCAATGTAGGGATGATAAAATCGGTGTTATATGATCATATTTTCTTGATCTAGTTAGAACTCTAGCGGCGGCATTTTGGACTAACTGTAGCTTGTTTATTGAGGATGCAGGACAACCGGCTAATAACGCATTACAGTAATCTAGTCTCGAGGTCATGAATGCATGAACTAACTTTTCTGCGTCAGAAACTGATAGCATATTACGTAGCTTAGCAATGTTTCTAAGGTGGAAAAAGGCTGTTCTTGTAACATATGAAATATGATTTTCAAAAGACAGGTTGCAGTCTAATATAACACCCAGGTCTTTTACTGTAGAGGATGAAGTAACAGGACATCCTACTATGTTAAAGTTGTATTGTGAGAGGTTTTGTGGGTGGTTTTTTGAACCGATAAGTAGTACCTCTGTCTTGTCTGGATTTAATAAAAGAAAATTATGCGTCATCCAATCTTTTATATCTTTAACACACTCTGTCAATTTGGATAATTTAGCGTTTTCATCTGGCCGTGATGAAATATAGATTTGAGTGTCATCAGCATAACAATGGAAACTAATTCCATGTTTCCTTATAATATTTCCAAGTGGCAGCATATATATTGAGAATAACAGAGGGCCTAACACAGATCCCTGCGGCACTCCATAGTTTACTGGAGTTATGATAGATTTTTCTCCATTTAAATAAACAAAATGGTAGCGGTCAGATAAATACGATCTAAACCAGCTTAATGCTTGTCCTTGAACACCAGTATAATTTTGTAGTCGATCTAAGAGTATTGTGTGATCTATAGTATCAAACGCAGCACTAAGATCAAGTAAAACTAATATTGAGATACAGCCTTGGTCAGAAGCTAAAAGTAAATCATTTGTGATTTTAACGAGCGCAGTTTCAGTGCTATGGTGCGGCCTAAATCCAGACTGAAACTTTTCATAGATGTCATTTTCTTGTAAGAAAGAGCCCAGTTGAGCGGACACAACTTTTTCTAGTATTTTAGACATAAAAGGTAGATTTGAAATGGGTCTATAATTTACTAGATTATTCGGATCTAATTGTGGTTTCTTAATGAGAGGTTTTATAACTGCCAGTTTAAATGTTCTTGGAACATAACCTAAAGATAAAGACGAGTTAATAATATTGAGGAGAGGCTCTTCCACTACAGGTAACACTTCTTTCAATAACTTAGTAGGTATAGGATCTAGTAAACATGTTGTTGTTTTAGATGAAGTAAAAAGTTTATTTAACTCTTTTTGTTCTATAGTTGTGAAGCACTGTAATTGTTCTTGCGGGGTGATAATTGAGGCTGAATTATAAGGTGCGATTGAGGATTGAACGTTTACAATTGTGGTTCTGATGTTTTCTATTTTCTCAGTGAAGAACTTCATGAAATCATTACTACTAAACTGTAATGGAATATTTTGTTCAGGAGACATCTGTTTATTTGTTAGTCTCGCCACGGTGTTAAATAAGAACTTAGGATTGTTATGGTTGTTTTCTATTAGTTTGCGTAGATGCTCAGCCCTGGCCGCTTTTAGGGCCTTTTTATAACGTGACATACTGTCTTTCCATGCGATTCTAAAAACCTCTAAGTTGGTTTGTTTCCATTTACGCTCTAAATTACGGGTTTCTCTCTTTAGAACACGCGTAGTATTGTTGTACCATGGTGCTTTACTTTTCTCTCTGACCTTTTTTAATCTAATGGGCGCAACAATATCCAATGATCCAGAGAGAATGGTGCTCATAGTGCTAGTTAATTCCTCAAGTTCATCTGTTTGTTTGGGTTCACTGAGCAGCTGAGACAGATCCGATAAGCTGTTTGAAAAATTATCTATGGTGGATGGAAGGATTGTTCTGCCTAATCGATAACGCGGCGCAGCATGATATATTACAGGAGTACGTAATATGCAAGTTACCATGTAATGGTCAGTGACATCGTCACTTTGTGGAATGATATCTATATCGGTTGGATCGGTTCCATGTGATATAATTAAATCGAGTGTATGATTAAATCGATGAGTCGGTCCGGTAATGTTTTGCTTGACCCCAAAGGAGTTTAATAAATCTGTAAACGCAGCCCCTAACGCATCATTTTGATTATCTACATGGATATTAAAGTCTCCAACAATTAATGCTTTATCGAAGTTAACTAATAGGTCTGAGAGAAAATCTGCAAACTCTTTTAGGAAATCAGCGTAAGGCCCAGGCGGTCTATATACGGTAGCCAAGGCTAGAGATAATAGGGATGTTTTTCGAACATCTAAGAGCGTAACATTTAGTACAAGTACTTCAAATGTAATAAACTTATAACCCGTTTTCTGAGTAACATTGAGAAAATCTCTATAGATTGTTGCAACACCGCCGCCACGACCATTCAGACGGGGCTCGTGCTTATAGGAGTATCCTGCTGGAGTAGACTCATTTAAACCAAAATAATCATTTGGTTTAAGCCAGGTTTCAGTAAGGCAAAGTACATCGAAGCTATTATCTGTGACTATTTCATTTACAATAACTGCCTTAGGTGTGAGTGATCTAATGTTTAGAAGACCTAGCTTTAAAAATTGTTTTTGATTACCAATAGCAACATTTTCTGGTTTAATAACAATTAGATTTTTTCTAGATCCTGCAGTAGATTTCTGATTTGATCTCACTAAACGAGGAATAGACACAGTTTCTATGCAATGTTCTACACTATTTATATCAGTTAAATTGGTGCAGCAGAGACTATGATTTGGACTTTTGTTTACTAGTCAAAAGGTATTTAACATTTTGGAGATGTTATCTGACAGAAGATCCGATCCGAATCTGCTTGGGTGTAAGCCATCAGCACGGTAAAGCCTAGGACGCTCCCAAAACAGATTCCAATTATTTACAAAGAGAAGTTTCTGCTCAGTGCACCATGACATTAACCATTCATTTAGCGCGAATAATCTACTAAACTTTTCATGACCTAGTCGGTATGTGGGAAGCGGTCCTGACACAATGATCGTTATATCAGGCGATGTGCTGCGTACCGTATCGATCAGATTCCTGAAGTCTTTCTTCAGAACCTCCGTCTGGCACAGCCTGATGTCGGCCCCTCCCGCGTGCAGGACAACGGTTCCGACGCGCTCGTTCAGAATCTCGGGAACGTGAGCAGCGATTTCAGAAACACGAGCACCAGGAAAGCAGTGACTATGCACCTTACTTTTATTTAACGTAACGAATTCCTTCGACCAAGGTCCTGACTCTCTGTGGTCATTAAAAATCCCAGTAGGGATTTTAAAACAAAGTAGGGGTTTAACCCCGGCATCCTGGCAAAATTTGCCCATTGGCCTCTGTTCATCCTCATGGCCTCCTAATCATCCCCATATATACTGATTGTCTTCATTACTCTGTCTCCTCTCCACCAGTAAGTTGCTGTGTGGTGGGCGTTCTGGCGCAATATGGCTGCCGTCGCATCATCCAGGTGGATGCTGCACATTGGTGGTGGTTAAGGAGATTCCCCCTTCCATGTAAAGCGCTTTGAGTGCTGAGAAAAACATTCCTTTCCTTGTAAAGAATATGCCAACGGTACACAGTTGAAGTACACATCATCATTGGAAAACCTTTGCTCAGTGAAACATGTTGCATTGCACACATACTTCTATGCAAAATATAGCTCATCCCATATCTCTCCTCAGCACACGTACAACATACTCTGACTTCACAAAATACATTTTACAAATTATTATGAACATTAATAAAGAAAAATAATAATAAAAAAATGGCATTCAACAGTAAAATTTCTATCATTATAAACATTTTATCTTCAGTGGCAAGCCATTGAATGTGGAGTTTTTTTCTTTTTTTCACCCAAACTAAGATGGCTGACAGCCAATCAGAAATGCCAGGGAATGCTCTGGAATGTATCAATCCATTCCTTCTATCCTAGGTGACTCTTGTAGTTAAAAAACAAAATGTTGTAGCATCAACCACTGTCAGGGTTCCACCAGATTCACTCACTCCTCCCACTCGCTCATCATCTCTGGAGTACTAATCATCATCACCTGCATCTCATCATTCCACCACCCTTTATATTCAGCTCCTCTTCTCACACTCATTGTCTGGTCTTGTCTCTACAAGACACACAGACTCTCTTATGCTACTTACCCGCTACTCACCTGAGATTCATTTGCATTCCGTCTACATCCGAAGCTCCGTCTGTCTTCCTCAGTCTTCAGCCCTCTTCCTGAGATCTTCCAGCCGCCATCTGAAACAGAGACTCTGATTATTCTTCAGTTAAGTTCCTGACTGATTATCATCTGCTTGCATACTCATCATATCTCCATCTGGTTCCGTGTTTCTGTTAATAAAGCTACATTTCACTTACCACCTGTCTGACTCCTGTTCCATCCGTGACACTGACATCTAAGGAATCATTTCATTGTTAAATTTTCCAAGTATTGATTTTAGATTGGGAGGAAATTCTGATTAATCATCTGTCCACTAAATTGGACATTATGTATTAATACCTCTGACAAGGGCCTGCCCCCCCCAGGGCTTTCTCTGCCAATGCTCCCACACTCTGGAACAGTCTACCCCTCCACGTCCGCTCTGCCCCATCCCTGCCCATGTTCAAAATGCACCTCAAAACATTTCTTTTCACTAAGTCCTTTAACCCCTAACCCCCCTATTTGTTAAGCGACCTTGGGTACCATGAAAGGCGCTATATAAGTCCAAGTTATTATTATTATTAATAGCTTTTCAGCTACAATTCAAGACTATTACTGACTGTTCTTGAAAATACTTAATCTGCAGTTACTTTTTTGGCTGTAAATAAATGTATTTGTGTTATTAGAATGTAATTTGCAGTTACATCAAAAAAGTAATGTGATTACGCAATGTCCATTACTTGTAATGCATTACTCGTTACATCAGAAAGGTAATCTGATTACATAATGCATGCTCCTTGTAATGCTTTACTCATTACATCAAAAAAGTAATCTAATTTCGTAATGCATGTTACCTAAAATACGTTACTTTACTTGTTACATCAAAAAGTAATCTGACTACATCATGCATGTTACTTGAAAAGTTACTTGGATAACATGCATTATTTATGCATGTCATCCAAGGTTTTCCCAGAGAGGAGAGCTATGGTAGAAATGTGTCCATTTTGAACATAATCAGAATTATCAGCTAATAAGGGTAAATTAACATACTCTGGTAGACTGGAAAGAGCATGAGTTTTTTCTACATAGATTGAGTTTGATTTCCACAGAGTTGTACCTTCACCAGTGGTAGAGATCTTTAATGGAATCACATCTTCATGTTCTGATATCAAAGACACGTGAAGTTCAACTTGTATGAAGTTCTTCGTCTGCTGGTCACACAGGAACAAACTCAATTGTGTTTGCAATAGTTGAAGCTTTATTATATTTTTTTACATGATTTTATATAATTTTAATCATTGGTTTGTTAAATACTGTTTGTTTTTTGTTTTCTTACCAAAATATGTGTAAAAAACAAATCTTTTCAAATCTTATTTTCATGCCCTAAAATCCTGACTGGGATAGTCATAATTCATGCATGAAAGGGTTAATGTCTAAATAAATATATAAGAGTGCACATGAAGCTAGAAATTTTGAGAAAGGACACAATTACCAATTTTTTGGGATGTAACGGAGAAGTAATATAATGAGTAGGCAGGGAGTAATAAGTAATAATATTACTTTTGAAACCAAGTAATGAGTAATAGGCCTATATTATTTTTATTTTTTTACTACAGAGAGCAACACTGGTCAGGAGTGCACACACAAGTATTTTAACATGTTTCACCTGTCCCTCTGTTCAAACTGTAATCAATCTACCCTTAATTTTAGCATTTTGAAAATCCTAAAAGGTTATGAAGAAAATAAAGGAATATAAAGATTTCTTTACAGAAAGTGTATTGTACCATGTGTAAGCATCCCATTTTAAATATAAGCAACATGTTTTTATAACTTACAAGGAATTTGTAAGTTCCTCAATGGTGTATATAAGCTCAATCCTTATAGTGTAGCACCCCAGAGAAACACATACAGCTGGCAGAGAGGGGGTGAGAGGAAAGAGATTGGGAGAGAGGACAGAGAGGGGAACAGAGAAATCTGGAATGAAGACCTCGCCTGTAACTTTCCTCTTCTATGCCTGTTTCTCTCGTATGTCTGACACATAAAAATAATAAATAAGAGATCTCTTGGTGAAAATAACTGGTGTTGCTTCCATGATTAAAAGTTTAATTTTCAAATCTACACCACTTGGTGGAAATGTATAGGATGATGCCCTAGTGTCCACTGTCCCTGAACTAAAACGACAAAGATTATGCTTACTCCTACATCCTACATCATACATCGACAAGTGTTACTCTTTTGGCGTAAGTCAACTTGTGTAGGCCGTCTGCCGGAAGCTAGATATTTTAGTTGATAAAGTTTTAAATATGGATATTTTTCTCACACGAACGCATCGCTTCACTTCAGAAGGTCTTTATTAACCCCCCAGAGCCATGTGGAGCACTTTTATCATGGGTGGATGCACACTGATGGACTTAGAGGAGCCATGACATTTTTTTAATATAACTCCGATTGAATTCGTCTGAAAGAAGAATGTCGTATACACCTAGGATGACTTCCACCTAGGTGACTAAATCATGGGCTGATTTTCATTTTTGGGTGAACTATCCATTTAAAGTCCTTTAATCAGCTTCACATTCCTTCTTGCCTTCTTTAACTCACAGAGATCCATTTCTGGTTATGTTTGCCTCTTGTTGCAACCCAAATAAAAAGCATTTTACAAGTGGATTACTTGCATCTCTTGTCTCACCACACAACATGTCACACCATTGTTCATCTGCACCATGTCCTCTTAAACACTTTACATAACACTGCCATCTAGTGGTACATCTAACAGACAGCAATAATCTATTGAATGTTATACACCATGGGTTCTATCTCTGGCAGTGGTCCCTGGCTCTGCCTTGGTTCCCTGCTCCAGCATGGTGCTATCTAGCTCTCCAGCCCTTGGACTCTTGTTCTCTAAAACATGTACCTGGTTCTGGCCCTGAACTTTTACGCTGAAGTGTCTACCTGTTTCCTGTGTCATGTTTGCAGTCCCTTTTAGTTTTGTTAATTAGTCCCTGATTGCTACCAGTTATGTCTTGTTAGTCCTTTACCCTTTGTATATATTTTTTGGGGGGAAAGGGTGACAATCTGATACTACAACAAAATTACTGTCAATTAATATAACATTTTTATATACAACATATTAAGTGTTAACAGATATTAAGCAGAAAGTCAATTAATATTCTACTTACCCAGCAAACACAGAACGTTGGCACAACGTACCCGACCTTCTAACAACGTTTTAACAACATGGCCAAAAGGTTGCTATAACTACGTTATGTGGTGAAGGTTGTTACAGCGTTGTCACAATGTTGACATTAAACCACCGTTCAGGGCCATTGCTTAAGGTTGTGCCAACGGTGTCTTGACAACCACTGGACTACATAGGTACTCGTCACTGCCCTGAAGCGCGAAAGTCAGCCTTTTAAATTTCAACTGCACGTTGGTCTCATTCATTGTGTTGTCTCATTCTTCATCGAGCGAGCAAGGATACGTGATTATTGCGTTTAATTTAGCCTACCTCAACTAAATAAGATACGTAATTATTTAAACAAAACTTCATTTTCTAATGTGACTAATGTAGCCTCGCTCGCACTGTTTAGATTTTCATTTGGTCTGCCATTTAGTCTCGTTCGTTTCTTTGCTCCTCTGGATTTGTTGATGTTTCCTGGACTGATTCCGGTTACCGAACTTTATCGCCCGGCTTTCGACTACGCTCCCCTGTCTGCCATGTACAGAACCAGGTTTTGTTCATTAAATGTTCTGGGGCCTCATTTAAAACCGTTGCGTACGCACAAAACAGGCACTGAAAGAGGCGTACGCGTACGCCACTTCCGACGCATAACTGTACGTTCACACCGCCGCCGGCGAGAGAGGCAAAATTCGCTCTCGCCGCCCTGCCACCGACGCCGTAGAAAGATTCGGGGACGCTCTGACGTAGATTAGATTAGAATGCGTGATTTAAAAAAAAAAAACTTTATTTAAAGGGGCCGCAAAAACCGTAGCTGCAATTGGTCAAAATCATTATTATTTTGAGCAAATGAATTGCATTTCCGCTGAAAAAACAAGCGCTTTTAGTTCAAAGAAGTTCTAGCGCGAAAATGTTGCCTATAAATAGTTTTGCGCAGCTTTTTCTAATCAAACTGACAACACTATGGATGACAAGTCGTACAATAACGGGAAACCCGCAACAGAAATTATGATTTTTTCCTCCATTTTTGCTTAGGAACTAATGCGGTCGGAACCAAAGTTTACAGGATTGTGTTCTCTTGTATCCTCTCAGGCGGAGGACTTCTACATTCCGATTGGTTGCCGCTGGTTGCCGCCGAACCGCGTCATAGCTTATTACCATAAAGTTGACTTGATTTCAACTCTTCTCGCCGCTCTCGCCGTCCTAGACGCGACGCGCCGCCCTCGCCGGAGGTCGCCGCCTGCTCTCATTGAAAATGAATGGCTTCCGGCCACTTTGACGCTCTCGCCGCCGGCGGTGTGAACGCACAGTAAGTTGTGATTTATAAAAACAAACTTGACGGGAAAATTTGCGCACCTGCACGCAAACTCTGACCCATGCGTACGAACGTTTTGGAGATGGAGCAGTTTGGCGACACCGACGGTGAGCTGGAGATTAGTCTTTTTAGACAGAAAATCTAAAGAAAATTAATCATCTACAGAAAGATAATACAAATATAATTTCACTCACCAAGCCTGTCACTTGAAGCAAATATCCATCCCTTCTTAAATGTCTGCGCCAGCGAGCGCGTTGGGCCGTTTAGTGAAACTGACGCAGTTTAAATAAATAAAATAATGATTTAAACTATGTTTTACTTCTGATATAAACATTTAGATTAAATATGCCATTCAAATTATGGAGTTAAACACTTAAACATGAAATCATTACTGGGAAGTTACAACATTTTTTATATTCAATCAATATAAATATTTGTTGTGCATGGATGCGATGTTTTTTTTTAACACTTTTCCTGTGGCGTGCTGTTTTAATATGTTAACCACAGAGATAATTGCTTATCATGATAATACCAGATTGTCTGAGAAAATAGTTTCGTGCAAATAATGCCCAAGGTCTATCCGTTTCCATTAAAAATAGAAATCAATTAAAAATACAATTTGGCCAGTGGAAAAGATTGAGAAAAAACTTTCTCTGAAATGTATTTTACACTATTTGATTTATGTATTCAAAAACAAGGCAAGGATAGGCAACTACTTGATTTTTATTAATGTAATGTGTCTTGTACCGTTAAACGTTATCACGTGGATGAATAATTATATGCAAATGATATGCAGATGAGGATCTGCATAAAACTAGGCGTTGTAAGCTCCATATATGGTTATTTCAGGGTGGAGACGCATGTGCGCACAATCTTCCGCTGACTGGGATTTATAAAGTGAATTCTGCGCAGGTTCTGGCGTACGAACGGTTTTATAAGTCTGAATATTTTTTTGCGTACGCCATTTTTGGCTTTCGGGCGCACGTACACTTTTAGTAAGGATCCTACGCACAGTTTTATAAATGAGACCCCAGATCTGCCTTTGCTTTTTATGTTTTATTTATTATACTTAAAATAAATTTGTATATTCTTCTATCTAGTTTTTTTTTCTTTGTTTTTTTCACAAATGTAGCCTATGACTTTTGGAAGTGCAATTTGATTACCATATGCAGTTTTAATAAAGTTGAATTAACATAACCGTCTGTCATTTTTACTCTTCAAAGTGTACACTTGCAGGTGTTGATTAGGCTAATTTACTAATAGCCCCATTAACTAATAATAAGGATAAAACATATTTAAAAAGTATATAATTATCTGACTAATTAAAAATTAACCTCAAAACATAAAATGCTAAATGGGGGATATGTAGGCCTATCTAGCATAAAACTTTTTTTTTTTTTTTTTTTTTTTTTTTTTAATAGCTGGGTTTCAGTCACGTGATTATTATGACGCGCGAAGGCGGGGCGATATCAGATGGAGGGCAGGAAGTAAACACGGAGAATACGTCTATGGAGGAAACCGTTGCGGAGTGTCCGTATTGTACATTTATCCGATTTTTTTGACCGTCTGTTTACACGTTCTTTCAACTCTGACCCATATCCGATTCATGTGTTTACACTTGCCATACTATCTGAAACATGGCGCATGCTTAAAGGGTTAAATACTCTTGCACAGATGGACGAACGTTAATTCTGCTTGATCCTAGCTCTGCGATATATGCGAAGTTCGCCAAACATCACCATGATTATGAGGCGAAGGAGGACGAAAAGTGCCATCATTGCACATATGCTTCAGTTATTGTGTGTGAGAGAGATCTCAGGACTGGTGGGAGCATATTGTGTTTAAATATTGCCTTTAACCGCGGAGACGTTGCCTAATGCCTCAGAAAATCCGATCTGCCTGTTTACATGACAGTCGCATTGGCACATAATATCCACATATTTATTTCCACATATGAATGAGGCCTGAAACCGATCTCAAAATATCCGAATGCATGCGTTTTTTTTCCTTTTTACAGTGTCATAGAACAAATCGGACCTGTGTCACATATGAGCAAAAAATCGGAATTGGGTCACATTTCACTGACAGTGTAAACGAGGCCTAAATAAATGAGCATTTACCGACAACCTAATGCTATATAAACACAGACACAAAAACACGTTGGCTAGCTAACATACCTCCGACGAAGTGGTCGCTGCAGACACGGGCATTAACAGACTCTGCTCCTCCCGACCACAGACGTAACTTACGTTAAAAATCCACTTTTTACGGCGTTGTTCTGTGAACTTTTTACATTTCTCACATGTATGAGTGACAATCTTCGGTACTCTATAAAAACCCTTTCCCTTTTCTCGATTAGAACGATTGGAGCAGCCATAAACTACACAATACATTGGCATTTTATCAGATGGCAGATCCTCAGCTATTTCACTTCCTGCCCTCCATCTGAATTTCGCGCTCTCGCGATGCAGCAGCGTGACGTCACGTGAAACCAACCTATTGTCAGAATGTCATCTCTCAGTTGCTGAATGTTGCGCAACAACGTTGCCACAGCCCTGTCACATCTTACAATTCTACGTTGTTACAATGTTGCGAGCACTTAGACAGCGACGTTGCCATAGCAGAAATTCAACGTGTCACAGACGTTGCCACAATGTAAATGTGTTTACTGGGCACTAGTACAGTACCGCCCGAAAGTGTTTACACGCACAGCTTTATAAATGAGAAACCAGATAGCTATCTGATTTATCAAAACTATTCCATTTACACCTGGTCACATAAATGTGTTTTACAAAATGGGTAGCCGATCATCAATTCCCGCGCTATATGCAGATTTAATGGAGTTCACGTCCAGTGTTGGGGTAGTTACTCAAAAAAAGTAATTAGTTACCAGTTACTAGTTACTTCTGTAAATTGTAATGAGATTACTTTACTAGTTACTGCATTTGAAAAGTAACTTCACTACTTATTACTTTACTTTCCCATTTCTTAATTTACCCTGTAGATACGGACAAACATCATAGCCCTATCATCACTTAGCCTGTCCAAATAGTGTTTATAAATGTAACCTATACAAAATGGCATGTAAAACCATATGAAAGAATAATATCCATGTCTGCACAAAGAAATATGCCTCACTGTAAAATCCACAAACAACAGGATAAAGGACAAATGTCTGCGGTGGTAGACACATAATCAGGGCTGGACTGGGACCAAAAAAAAAAAATCGGCATTTTGGCCATAATAATAATAGCACACTAATATACATATATTGTAAAACAAATGCACTGAAAAATAAAGGAAACTTTCATAATTAGTTTTGTACTAATTTCTATACTTGAAAGAGATATAAGCACATAATCTTTTATTTTGACGGAAAACATGGTTTACAAACGCGTCTCATTAAATTTATAGTAAATTACGGTAATCGTCAACTATGCAGATGTGGAAATAATGTGTTACTGGGTAATGGGTTCCTACACTCATGACATTCCATACACAAAAGATAAATATATTTGAAATATATTTTCAGAGTATATTTTAGAATATATGCAAATATTTCAAATTGGCCCAATAAATATATTTCACACTTAACATCATATATTTTAGTTGTATTTCAGAATATATTTCAATGTATTTTGAATATATGCCACATATATTTTGACACTTGTGGGGATCCATACAGAAAAAAAGTACATTGAAATATATTCTGAAATATAACAAAAATATACGATGTTAAGTGTGAAATATATTTACTGGGCCAATTTCAAATATTTGCATATATTCCAAAATATACTCTGAAAATATATTTCAAATATATTTATCTTTTGTGTATGGGATAGCCTAAGTGTTTTGAAAGTAACTGTTAGTTCTGCTTACCGCAGGCTCTACACTTTCTCATCTCTGTCCTGATCCTCCTCACTATCCTCATCATCAGCCACAGGAGCTGATGAAGGTCATGCTGCTGCAGAAAACATTTTGACACATTTTACAGCGTCTGCTTGAAGGGCCTGTGTCTATTTTTCACGCTATTTCTCTGCACATTCCTTGCGTTTCTTCTCCATCTCTCATACTATTTTGACAGATACACACTGACACACGTGCACGCTCGATCAAAGCCCAAAGGGGGAGGTGTTTAAATATGTGATTGGACCAGCCCAGTGTCAATCAAGAAAAGATCCAATGGGCCACGGTGTTTCATGGACCGGTCAGCTATCAGGAAAAAAAAACTGACACAGACTTTTTTAACTAATGCATTACACCGGCACGCACTTACTTAACCCAGCGCCACCAATTAAGCAAAACGAATGGGCCGCCGATGTACGAGTTTTATGGTCCGTTAAGAAGAAGAAGAAAAAAGAAGAGATGTCGACCCAAAAGGCACGTCCGCCCACTGGGAATCTCCCGGTAGTCCCGATGGCCAGTACTTGCTGCCTGGGCATACAAAGTGCATTTCACGCGAATATTTTTGTCCTTTCGAGCAATAAACTGAAAGTGATGTGAATATTGCCACTGGCCGAACCCCCCTGTCTCCGTCTCCATTTCCCGCTCCCCTTCGCACCAGCAGCTACGTCACTCAAATCGATCTCCATGACAACGGTGCACGCGCGCACACACACACATACACAGACAGACATGCACGCAGCACAAACAGATCAGCTTTACACGCAGGCAAAAATGGCTTGGGTAACGCAGGAAAGCGCGTTCCTATAGTCTAGTAAAGTAGTGTAGTTACCGATATTTTTAGTGTAATGCGTTACTTTATTTCGTTACCCAAAAAAGTAATATCGTTACTGTAATTCGTTACTTTGTAACTCGTTACCCCCAACACTGTTCACGTCACCGAAAGCAACAGACATGAGCTGCATTTTATTGATCATCAGCTAATTTCAAAATCAAAGACCGCAATAGGAGACAGCGGCAACATCACTGGTAAGATCATTTCGTTTATTTACTTTTAATAAAGATGATTGTGTGTTAAGCATCTGCGACTATCACTTTAATTTGCCATAGCTCGTTGGCTTTATGAATAAATCGCTCAGCTGCTCATCTGCGGTGATAGTCATGTCTGGCTATAACATGACATATAGCCTATTAAACGCTCTCACACGTTTATTTTTTAGCTTTGTTGGGAGGAGTAAATTTAAAAAAAAAATACATATGGGGTTTCAAAAAAACAGATGAATTCACACTTGTCCAGTTTCGTCTGGAATGCGGCCCAGACCAACTCCTGATGGGGTTTGAGCGATTAGATTTAAATCCATCTCAAAGGGCACCTGGTCTTCTCACGATCGGATAGCTATCCGATCACAGTTAGTGGTTAGGTGTAAACAGCCCCATAGTCAACAGAATGTGTAAAGGGGACCATTTAAATAAAGTGTTACCAAATTTGTGAATTATGATTTTAGTCCAACTGAAACTTTAAATGGTTGCATGCAGTTTGTTTGAAGAGAGTTTGAATTATTTTGCATCTTTTGTTGTTTGTGATGTGGTGTAAGGCTCTACCTAACTGATTGATGCAAATTTTGTGAGTTTAGATATGGAAATCTATCTATCTATCTATCTATCTATCTATCTATCTATCTATCTATCTATCTATCTGTCTGTCTGTCTGTCTGTCTGTCTGTCTGTCTGTCTGTCTATCCCATTGGTTGTTGGTGGTAATGCACCAATATCTGGTCTGCCAACTGCCAAAGAATAATAATAATTTGATTTAACTAAGAGAAATTGAAGGGAAATAGAAATTTGTTTTACTTTATCATATGTTTCAGTTATTGCTATTTTGTTGTAAGATGCAATCCTATTGACAAATTTAATGAGTTTCACAGTGAGCTCCAGTGAGTTCTTTCTATTGCTCTTGGATGTGTATCTAATTAATATGGATATGAAAACAAAATCGAGGGAATCTTAACTGTAATCCACCGGCCCAAGGGCAAGCTCACAATACAGGACTGTAAGGGCACATTTACACAACAATGATGTACTAAAAACTGAAACGGTTTCCTTTGCTTTTTTCGCATACAGACGATAATGTTGTCAAAATGATCCCTGTTCACAAGGATCTGTAAAAATGACTAAAAATGTTATGCATGTTATGCGTGCCAGGCCAGTAGTTGGCGATGCCATTTTGTAGAGAAACATCACGCGCCATTAGACTGAACACGTAATATGCATGGACATGACCGTCATCGTTTTCACAAATTTGCGTTTTTGTTCAGGTCCCCACATGACAAGACACTGAGGCTTACCCTCTCCCCCGCCAGCGAGACATCTACCATTTTCCTCCAAGCCTTACAGTCTTACAGTCATGTGAAAAAGAAAGTACACCCTTTTGAATTCTATGGTTCCCTTTCGAAAGGGAACTCTCACTGTGTTGATTGACGCTAAGGGGAATGCCTCAGGGGTGACAGGTGTCTGAAATCACAATAAAATCACGGCAATCCTATTGACCGGCGACAGCCCATGAATCATTAACGTGTGATCTGGAAGTATATAAGGGCGCCTTGCAAGCATGATGATCATCTTTTTGTCTTCAGGGATTGTTCTGTCTGTAAGCGCTTGAAAATCAGGTAATTATGAAATGCACTGAGAAGGCTGAGTGCTTTCAGAAGTGTGCAGACCTGTGCTCAAGAAATTTGACGCCGGGTGACACACAAACCGTGCGTTTTCTGTCTGCAAAGGAAGAGGTACAAATTGTGAGCATTTTTCTTTGAGAACGCTCCGCTCTTGTCTGGCCCTCCTCTCGAGAGAAAAGGGTTCGGCGTCTGGACCTCGCGGCTCAGGTCCCGCTTGTGCTTAAAAAAAGAAAAGGTGGCTAGAATGATAGAGAGAAGCACCAGTTGTATGGCCTTCTTTTGTGAGTATGTGGTGGCTTCCCTTGTTGTCATATGTAAGATAAAGCGAGGTGTGCCACCGCTCATTCTAGTTGTTAAACTATGTTTATTAGCTTAGGCTTCCTCTCATTGTGAGAGCATTTGAGGCCGCTGCTCATTCATATGAAATATGTTATCAGCGGAGAGTTAAGTGGCAGAACGTCATTCTAGAAAGAAGAATGGGAATGTTTATGCTACTGCTTGTTTTTTTCTACACACACCTGTGTTAGCCCTCAGCTGTTAGCCACTTCAGGGTAGAGTAGCGTGTCTCTCTCTCTCATAAAACAAAAAAGAAGTTTTGTTTTGTTTTGGTGTATAGACTGATGCTGGAGCTTAAGATAGATCTTATGTCTGGCCCACAGGACCGTCTGACATCTTTTGGTCCTGAGTACATCGCCCCCTTGAGCTCTGTTTGGGTTTTCAGTGGGCTGAGGGATTCTGCAGCCCCTCGTATGAAAATAAAATGTATATAATTTCTCATGGCTGTGGCTCCTCCGAGCCTTCAGGTAGATCTATGATTACAGGCTGGCCTAGGCTATGCTAGGGATAGTGGAGGCGTTGTTGTTTTTAAAAAAATATTTTTTTATTATTAATATGCAACAAAAACAAAACATACATAACATACAGTAGCTGGCCTAGGCTATGCTATGGATAGTGGAGGCGTTGTTGTTTTTAAAAAAAATATTTTTTTATTATTAATATGCAACAAAAACAAAACATACATAACAGCAGGTGACAGATACAATAAAAACAAAACTTACATAACAATCAACATTGTGTGTGAGTGTGTGCGTGCATGTGTGTGCACGTGTGCATGTGTGCAAGTGTACTGGGTGTGTGAGTGGAAGTAACTTTACAGAAGTACAACAGACGTAATAAAAATTAATAAACATAAAAAACATAATTATGACAATAATATTGATGAAGATAATATTAGTAAAAATAATAACTTGACGATGAGGAAGAAATGATAATATAGTCTTATATAATAATTCAATAATACTAATAGTAGTAGCAATAATAACAGCAATTAGACTTTTCATCAGGAATGAGGGGGAGGCCGGATGACAAGGAAGAGGAATAATGATAATAATAATAATAATAATAATAGTAACAATAACACTAACAATAGTAAGGCTATTACTGATATGGTATTAAAAGGCTGCCTCTGCCTAGTGGAGGCGTTCTACTAAAGCATTTCTGCCTCTGCCCTTGACTTTGTGAATGTAGGTTTTTAGCATCCCTATATGACAGCCTCCTCCCATGGGAGTCGTTAGGCCAAGGCCCGCCCTCTTCTCTGCATTCTGGGGCGAGAAGAGTAATGCAGCTTGGTGCAGAGGCATGGTTTATAAAGACCCTGGGTTAGGCCTCAATAAGGCCTCCCCGGTACAATGGGTCTTTCTTGAGCAGGGTTAGGCCGTTTTTTCGCCTCACGAAGAGACTGGGTCATACCCCGCTGTGCAGGCCTAGCATATGGATTTGGGCCGCCAGAATAGGCTCCACTCACCTCGCTGAGCTACTGCTCGAGCATCGGGTTGTAGGTGGGTGGCTTATAAGCAAGCCCCACTCCCCTCGGCTGGGCGCAGATACAATTTCTGTCACTTCTAGAGCCGCTGGCGGGTCCGCACATTTTCAGTTCTGTATTATCCTACCTCGCACCATTATTTCTTGGGTCGAGCGGAAAGTTCTAACCTTCATTTCTTTTTGGTTTTCGAAGTACGCTCCCGTGAAGCCAGAGCATTGCCATGAGCTGACGCCCATGCATACAGATGGTAGGCCCCTGACTTTGGGGCCTCTGTTGAGGCAGAGTGGCGTATGTTCTACTCCCCTTGCTTAAAGGGTGCTGTGTTTTTTGCTGAGTACACTGCCATGGGCAATGTGATTACGTACCAGGATGCTGTAGGCGCTGTGTAAACAGCTTATATGCCAAAGAAGGCTGCGCCGGTAGATAGTAGGCCTCAGCAGGTCTCCTTGACTGGGCAGCCCCCAAGAGAGTGCGGTGGTTGGCCTTAGTAGTTCGGGCAGGCCTTCCCGGAAGGGAGTCCTTAAGTTGTGGGACATACATTTTAGCTGTAACCAGGTAGCTAGCCTTATTAGGCCTCCTGTGGGTGGCCTCAATATTTGTGTTGGTGTAGTATGGTTCCCAATGGTATATGTGTGTAGCAGAATAGACTGGCTATCAGCTAGTAGGCCCAACCAGGCCTCACTGATGGTGAGTCTGAATTTGGCTGACAGCACTGACTTGCTTCAGGCCTAGTAGGCTTCTCAATCTTCTAAGTGAATATTGAGTGATGGGGTATACAAACAGTGGTGTTGATGGTCAGGCGTTGACCTTAGCAAGGCCTCCCTGACCCTGAGTGTCATCAGACAATTGGCTTCAGTGGGCCTCTCTGGAAGCTAGCCCCAATTAGCCGAATAGGATTGACCACTGTCAGGTGGTTGGCCTTATCAGGCCACCATGTAGCTAGGTCCCCAACCTTACAGCCATTGCAGTCAGTTTCTTACCTAAAGAAAACTTTCAGACAACCGGCTTTACCAGGCCGCTCCGAGACTGAGCCCCAAGACTGGCAGGCCTTAACAGGCCGCCCTGGGACTGGCACTCAGAATCAGGATTCATAGCATTAGCCAGTTTTTAGCTAGCTATTAGGTAGTAGGCCTCTCCAGGCCTCCCTGAAGGCAGGTAGTAGGCCTCATCAGGCCTCTCTGAAGGTGAAGTCCCAAATACGGGTACAAGGTAGCCAGCCCTCTGGTTATCAGGTAGTAGGCCTCACCAGGCCTCCTTGTAAGTGGTCTCCCAGCGACGCTGGGTTCCGGCAGCTAGTGGCTGCTTGCTATCAGTTCGGCTGGCCTTAGCAGGCAGCTTCTGAAGGCGAGCTTGAGTTCTAGCATGACTAATGGTCGTTTTCTGCTACTGGTTCCCTCCCGGAACCTCTTTCATCTAGCCTACAGCCTGGTTTGCCTACCAGGCAGGCCATGTGCTCCCCTTACTGACGGTCACTATGAGTCTGAGCAGATGGTCGTAAGCCTCTCGTGAGTTAGATCAGTCCTTAGGCCTTTTCAGGCCTCCTCAGTGCTTTGAAACACAAGCGCTGGGTAGATCTGTGGATCGAGCAGAGAAACTCCCCTCGCTGGCAAGGGTTGTAAGCACTATGCTGAGTCATGCTCTCCTGGATACCAAGTCCCTGAGATCTGGGCCGAGTGGTTCACTGTCAGCTTCGCAGTCCCTCGGGTTGGATGCCTTATCTAAAGGCAAGTGTCCAGAGGCTCTGTCTTCGGACAGACAGGAATTTGGCTAATATATCAGATAGATATATTAGTGTGTTTCTCCAGGGGGGGACCTGCAACCTTATTTGACACAAGCTGATTAAGTGACTAGCTACTCTTTGATAAATTCAATCTGGTATGCGTCCATGAAACTGAGCGCCAAAGTAAAAAGTAACACAGTGCTACTCTTTGAATGGGATGGGATGAGGGATGGGAGTTATATGAAATCCTCGTGAAGTTGCGGCGATAGACCTCACCACAGGTCATTGTCAATGTTCAAAACCCCACCAACCATGATATAATGTTAGATGGCAAGACGGTTATCGGTACAGTGCACCCAGTACAGGTATACCTTGCCGCTGCTCTTGTGGCACCCAGATCTAAGCCTGAAAGAATAAGTCAAGTAACAAGTGAACAACCAAGACTTCTGATTCAGCATGGGATTTGCCATTGGACTTAAGCCATATCAGTGACTCTAGAAAACAAATTGTATGAGAGATGTTGACAGAGGAAGTATCTTTGTTCTCGAAATCTGATGATGGCACTGGCTGCATGGATGGACTGCAGTTGACCATCTCGCTAAAAGACACTAGCCCCATCACGCGTACCTCGACCCCTGTACAAAGGGATGAAGGATGACCTACACAAACTCATTGCCCAAGGTTGGGTTCAAAAGTTGAACCCAAAAAAGGATGGTAATGTGGTTCTCATTACTCGACCAAGGGAAAGCATATCACCAAGGTTTCATGGCCAAAGAGAGTAGACACATGACAGCTTTTGTAATGCCATAGGTATTATATAAGGGGATTTGCATCTCTTTTGGTCTAGTGAATGCTACCGCAGCTTTCCAACACTGCATGGAAGAGTGCCTGAAAGATCTCAGAGACAATTGTTGTGTCGCCTAACTGGATGACATGCTAGTGTTCAGCAAATCTTCTGAAGATCATGTCGATGTGACAACAGTCCTGCATTTGAGGCGATGAGGAATCAAACTAAAACTAGTAAAAAATGTGAGGTGTTCGAGCGTGAAGTACGTTCGGGGGAGGATTGTGTCCACAGGATTAAGAAACATGGGGAATCCAAACGCAAACAGTTGATAAATATTAGAAACTCTTGTAGTAAGAAACATGAAAAGAATCTGATAGCAAACAATCCAGCTGTCGGAATCTGTTCCCCCACCTCCATGATGAGAGATGTTGATGTAGTGGCTTAAAAGAGGCTGATTCTATCCTGTGTGTGCATGGAGCTTAACCAGCATCAGTTTGATAAATATAAGAACCTCATGGAGGAAGCTTGGCGTTTTCACTTTTACACTGATGATACTCAGCTCTATATTTCTTCGCGCCCTGAAGAAACATATCAATTCAAAAATTAACGAAATAAATAGTTGATATAAAAAAATACTCTACTACTTAATTCTAAAAAACAGAGATTCTAATTATTGGACCAAAAAACCCCACACGTACAGTAATAACCTAAAATACTGTCTAACACTTGATGGCTGCTCTGTCAAGTCTTCGCCGTCAGTTAGGAACCTGGGTGTGCTCTTTGATACCAACTGTCATTTGAGAGCCACATTTCTAGCATCTGTAAAACTGCATTTTTCCATCTTAAAAATATATCTAAGTTACAACATATGTTCTCAATGACAGATGCAGAACCAGGAACTATGACAATATTAGCTTGGTTCTGTCAACACTGCATTGGCTCCCTATTCATTTTAAAATCTTGCTAATTACTTACAAAGCACTAAATGGTTTAGCTCCTCAGTACTTGAGTGAGCTCTTAACGCATTATAGTCCTTCACATCTATTAAGATTTCAAAATAGTCTTCCTAGCCTTGTTCGAGAAGCAGACACACTCTGTCAGTTAAAATATAGGCTAAAAACATCTCTTTAACCTGGCATACACATAACACATTATAATTTTTTTTTTAATTCAAATTAGTTAAATGATTGTTAGGCTGCATAAATTAGGTCAGCCGAAACTGGGAACACTTCCTATAACACCCGATGTACTCGTTACATTGAAAGAAGAAAGGCATCTGCGTTAATATTAGTTTGTCTGACTCATCTTTATCCCGAGGTTACCTTAGTCAGCTGGATCTGGTCCAAATCCAGATCAGATGGTGGACCTGCACCATGTCTACTAGACAATCCCTTGTGAAGGCCTCGTCAACATGACAGCCATTGGCACAGATACTCAGCAGAGACCACAAGAACCAGACAGATCCTCTACATAGACCCTATAGTCAGCTTCAGCTTCATACCGCCGTGATGAAACCGATCTTCAAGCAAAAGGAACTGGATGAATATTTGAATGCTACCGATCCCAATCTGAATTCTGACTTGTGATGCAGCCTGTATCTTAATCACACCGTTTTCTTTCGTTGGCCAGAGGAGAACTGACCCCCCGACTGAGCCTGGTTTCTCCAAAGGTTTTTTTCTCCATTTCTGTCACCTGATTGAGTTTCAGTTCCTTGCCACTGTCACCTCTGGCTTGCTTAGTTGGGGACACTTAATATTCAACAATATTATTGACCTGACTGTACTGATGCTGTTGTATGAGAACTGAAATGAGCTGGATGATAATAATTTTTGCAGAACTGCTTTATAGATTAAATGAACTAATTGAATAATTTACAATGGAACTGAATAAACACTGAACTGACTTCAGCTGAAAAACAGCCAAAATACATAATCCTGTTAGAACTGTAAAGCTGCTTTGAAACAATCTGTATTGTATAAAGCACTATATCAATAAAGGTGACTTGACTTTTTTTTTTAGTTTCTGTGTTTCCATTTGCCTTAGTACCCTTGCTAGTCTCATTTGTTCTTAATTTGTTAACATCTGTTCTATTTTTAGCTTGATTACTCTCCCTGTAAAATGTTATCAACCCTCTTAGAAGAAAACAAACAAAACCCGAGGTATTTATTTGAAACGGTGGGTAAATTAACAAGAAATAAAGCTTCAACCCCAGACGTTTCCAAACAGCACAGCAGTAATGACTTTATGAACTTCTTTACTTACAAGATTGATAATATTAGGGAGAAAATTATAACTATGCAACCGTCTACTACAGTATCGCAGCAGTGCATTGTAGTGTCCCTGAGGAAGAATTCTTCATTCAACATCATACAATAAAATGTTTAACTGGCAAAGCTTTAATGCACAGGCAAATAATGAACTTTTATGAAATGCAGTGTCCCGTGAGTGTAACTCTTACCATTGTGTTAACATGTGATGTGTATGTACATTGCGTTGTACAGTATGTTGAGATGGAGGCGACAAAACTGAACTGATAAAATGCACTGTAACACGATACTACAATATTTATTCAAAAGCAGATCGTGGAGGTCCACGATCAAAAAACGTGATAGCGATATCTAATCTAAATTACAACATATGCTTTCAGTGACAAATGCGGAAAAGTTAGTTAATTCGTTCATGACATCAAGGCTAGATTATTGTAATGCTCTTATGGGTGGTTGCCCTGTACGCATAATAAACAAACTACAGCTGGTCCAAAACGCAGCAGCTCCAGTTCTTACCAGAACCAGGCAGTATGACCATATTAGCCCGGTTCTGTCAACACTGCATTGGCTCCCTATTAAACATCATAACATTTTTTAAATAATGCTGATTACTTACAAAACACTACATGGTTTAGCTCCCCAGTACTTGAGTGCATTATAGTCCTTCACGTCTATTGCAAACTCAAAATTCCGGCCAGTTGATAATGCCTAGAATATCAAAAATCGACTGCTGGCGGTAGATCCTTTTCCTATTTAGCATCTTAACTTTGGAACAGTCTTCCTAACATTGTCCGGGAAGCAGACACACTCTGTCAGTTTAAATCTAGACTAGAAACACATCTCTATGTGTTTGCCAGTGGGCGCCAGATGACCGGCCGCTTCAACTCACGTGCCACCACGAGGAGCCGACACCACAGAGGACACAGGAGGCAGACAACAATTTAGAGGTTAAAATGTGAAGTCTTTATTGAGTAAAACACATTAAAACAGACTCGGATGCAGCCGTCGTGCCCCACGGACCTTCCTCTCCTCCTCACAGAGCTTGAACAGGGGAAGTAATGATTTCACAGCGGGGCCAGCTCTCTTCACGGGGCTCAGGCAGACAGAGAGAGGTGAATGGAGGTGATGTTGTCATCATTCAACAGCGGAGATGACTCTCTTCACAGGGCTCAGGCAGACAGAGAGAGGTAAGGATTCAACAGCGGAGCTGACTCTCTTCACAGGGCTCAGGCAGACAGAGAGAGGTAAGGATTCAACAGCGGAGCTGACTCTCTTCACAGGGCTCAGGCAGACAGAGAGAGGTAAGGATTCAACAGAACTGATACTTCACGAATCCAAGCAGGTAATAAGGGAAAAAAGATAAGGTTTTCACCACTAGTTGACTTTCTTCATAGGCCTCAAGCAGACTAAAATACGGACGATGTTTCCACAGCCAGGACAGATTCCCCAATGCCGCCGCAATACACTTTCACTCGTGTTCCACTGTAACTCACACAAATCATCACACATGATTATATCAATATACAGCACTGCAAAGTCTCATCACTCACAGAATAGGGTGTTGGCATGGGATCTGGTTCACTGTGCGTCACTACAGTCTCCTTGATTTCCCCCAATGAAGCGTGGGACTTTCAAACCCGACTGGAACGAAACAACAGACAAAACACCACGTGGCGGCGGTGCTATAAACACCCGCTGTCAACAACCCCCAGTTAAAAATGTGATACCCTTTTATCCTTCTCCAAATGACAACGTGTCCCAATCGCTGTCGCGTTCACTCTCTCCTGCACCTGTTTCGAATTATTCATTAATAATTCTCCGTCTTTGCCTGGAGTTCCCGGAGCCGGAGTCTTCCGGGTCCCATACCGGAAATACTTCCCCTACATTCGTCACCTTGGTGACACTTATGCGGAGATGATAATGTTTTTAAAATTGTTTTACCGCTTGCACCTTGGAACCTATTTCAAGGTTTGCGTTCTCGAGCCGCCAGGCACTGTTGTTGTGCAAATGAGCAGGCCGGAGCGCATTAAGGGTTTTCTGTTAGAACGGTGTCGTGTTAGCGGCCCCTAAGTTAATAACTAATGATCTTTGCAATGGAAGTGAATCAATCAAAACTAACTTTAGCTGGACAATAACTTTATTCTAGAGCTGCTGTAAAGCCAAAACAATCTCAGTGTTACTTTAAGTTACTATTATCACTTCAAAGCCGCTTTGAAACAATATTGTTAAAAGCGCTATATAAGTGAAGGTGACTTGACTTGACCTGTGTATTTTAGGCTTTTATATTCCTCTGTATCTTTGTCTGTTTGTATTGTTTATGTTAAAGTGTAGTTGTTATGTTGATACCCGGTTTCTCCTTTCTTATTAAAAACTCTTGATTTACTTTTGAATTGTGCATGTTCATCTACCCATTACACCCAGGGATATCTAGAACTGCTACACAGTTCTCATATGATTTCTTAGAAGTTTGTGTTATGAAGTGACACTGGTGGATTAATGTGACACTTGTGGGGTGACAAATCTAGAATAATGTCAGATATGCAAAAACATTCAAATTTATGCCGGAACTGGGTTAAGCAAATTTAAAAATGTAAAGTATATGTGAACAAGCAACAGTGTTGCTGGCCATTCAACATCTATGAATTCAGCATTGGTATTCAGCATTGGTTTTCAGCCTCCAGGGAGAGCATTAACAATATTTTATACTCAAATGTGATGTGCAACACCACAGTACTCACCACCTTTAAACTTTTTGAAACCTTAGTGATTCTAATCCAACCATAAATCCCTGCTGAGAGTTTAGAAAGTCACAGTTTGAAAAATATTTCATGAATGTGGTGTAATGCTCTATTTAATAACTGACTGACATATGCTTTGGGAGTTTAGATATGGAAATTGACATTTGTATCGCTGGATATAGTGGTTTAAGCAAATTGAAATGTGTTTTAAGAAAATGAACTCAAGAATATGAGCCTGATTCTCAAATGACTAGCCACTGCACATCTGCTTTATGACCAACAGGCAATTTTAAACAATGTCTCTCAGTAGCATTTACATTTTCCTTGTGGGCTTTACTAATTGTTTCTTTTTCACAGTTTCTTGCTCAAAACAGTTCAGCTTAGAAGGAGATTACTTATTGGGTGGCCTTTTCACTTTACATGAAATTGACCATGAGACACCCCTGTTCTCCCCAGAGACCACTGAATGTTTCAGGTAAGGAAGGATTTTTTTTATCAGTCAGGTTGTCAATATGCAATATTGTAAATCACAGCAGCATTTGCTCAAAGTCAAATTTATGAAGTGAAAATTCAATTGCATGCTATTAACTTCCTCACTGATGTTTTCAAGGCACAGTCCCTCAAAATCTGGCTATCAGATGTTGCAAGTAATGAGGTTTGCTGTTGAAGAGATTAATAACTCCACCACTCTTCTGCCCTATGTTTCTTTGGGCTATGACATTTTTGACCATTGTTCTAATACAAATAATATCCCTTCAGTTTTAAGTTTTATTTCAAAGAATGGGTCAATAAAACCTAAAGAAAAACTGAACTATCAGCCTAAAGTGATTGCTTTAACAGGGCCATTGGGAAGCACACAAACTATTACTATTGCACCACTATTCACAATGGACCTTACACCTATGGTAAGTTAAGCTTCTTTTTATACAGTTTATATAACAAAATACTTACTGCCCTTTGTTCAGGACTACACATTTATTATATTCAGTAAAATGCTAATGAATTGTTTATAATTTGGTGTTTCTTCTTTTTCAAAGGTGAATTATGGAGCTTCTAGCTCTGCATTAAGCAACAAACTTAAGTATCCTGCTTTTGTAAGAACAATCCCTAGCAACAAAAACCTGATAGAAATGATTATTCACATCATTCATTGGTTTGGATGGAACTGGGTTGCCTTTCTTGGTAGCCAAGATGATTACAGTTCAGACGGACTAAAGCTGTTTAACACATATATAATCAATACTGCCATTTGTTTGGCTTATCAAGAGAGTCTAAGCCTAAATTCAAACTACAGTCTGACACTTCAAAAGATTGATATGCTCGATATCAATGTCATTGTTGTTTTTGCTATGCCACAATATGCAAGCAAAATTATCAAAGCAGCCATAGCAAACAACATCCAAGACAAAGTATGGATTGCAAGTCAAGCATGGGCTATGAATCAACAGCTTCCCAGAGAGCCAGGAATTGGGAAAATTGGCACAATCATTGGTATTACGGAGAGATTGTTGACATTGCCTGGATTTAATGAATTTGTCTATAAAGACAGGAGATCAACTGATGTCACCCATAATGAAGAGAGTGACACCCAGAGTAAGAGTACGACATGTAATCAAGTTTGTGATTACTGCACATTGTTGACTGCAGAGGAGATTATAAATGAAAATCCCACATCCTCTTTTGCCATCTATGCTGCCATATACACCATAGCTCATGCATTACATAAGGTCCTGCAGTGCGACATGAATGGATGCCGCAAAAACACAGTGGTAAAGCCATACATGGTAAGAGAATTCATTTTTATTTAATTAAATATTGTTCATATTTTTATGAAATTGCATATTATATTATTTACAATATTTACAATAATTTATAAACTAAACTAAATAAAACAATATTTATATTAATTTATTAAAGTTATAGTAATATTATATTTTGTCTTTTTTTGTTAAATAATCACCACAACTCACAACAGCTTCTGGGAGAAATGAAGAAGCTGGATTTTCCACTCAATGGTCATCAGGTGAAATATGATGATAATTATGATCCACCCATCAATTATGCAATTGTGCTCTGGCACACTGATGTAAATCCTCCACAGTTTGAGATGGTGGGCACATATGATACATATCCAGAACTGACTTTTAAAATCAACAACTCTCTCCTGCCCTGGCATAACAACGGTTCTGTAAGTCTTCATTTGATGAGCCTTTATCTAAACATTTAGCTTTATAGATTCCAGTTTTTCCTCAGTCAATTTAGCAAATTTCTCCAAATGAAGGTCAACGCTTTTTTGAAATCAAGATCTGAGAAATTTGTGTTTAAAGGAATTATGTAATTAGTATTTTGTAATTTGTTAATGGAAAAAACATAGTGTTTAGATGGTTAAGTTAATTGTTTGTAAAAAATAAATGAAGAAAAAATAATTTTTACAAATTAATTTGTCACATTAATTACACATTTTCTTATTCTTTAAAGGTTCCTTTCTCAAACTGCTCTGCTGAGTGCAAGAAGGGATTTTCAAGGCAACCTGAAGGTTTTCATAGTTGCTGTTTTACATGTAAAAAATGCCAGCGTAACAGCTATGTGGATCATTCTCGTAAGTACCTTAGGATATGGTCAATGACACCTTGGTACTTAAGTTTCTTCTGTCCATTCTATCACCACAATATACTTTAAGTGTGATTTGAAGGCAAACTATTTTCCCACATCCATTTAATTTCTAGTTTTGTTATAAAACTAGGTCCTAGAAAATAGGTCCTTAATGTAATCTGCTATCACTACATGGTACAAGCTGGTTGCATCTGCAGCCACTGAGCTTGGCGCTCAACATTTACATAGTTTGGTTCTATGTTTGTGAACAAGTCTTATTGCAGCAAGCAATCAGAAACCCTCCACATCCCCCAGCTCACCTGAAATAATATATATATATATATATATATATATATATATATATATATATATATATATATATATATATATATATATATATGCACAGAGCAGAGTATGTCAGTGTAGTGGAGTATTTACTGAAAGTTCAAAAAGAGGAGGGGAAATTGGTGCTACTCCATTCACTTACAGTGTACAGTGAGAACATTCACTATATTGGCAGCAAACTACATAGCACTAAACCTCATGGCCATACCATATCTTATTCACACCTTTTCATTACACACTGGATAGATATTACAAACATTATGGATTTTTTCACATCAACATTTCACTTAAGGTTGTCTTGAAACCAACAACACCTAATACAATGACGAGATCAGACCAAGACTAACTGAAAGTGAGGACTATACATAGAGAAACACTAGGGACAAAATAAGATGAATAACTAGACACAGGTAAGACACATGATGGTAAATCAAACACCATGGCAACAGATGTCAGAGACAAAGGAAACTGAACTGGGAACAGTGCAAAAATAAGGCCTTGTCCACACGGACACGGGTATTTTTATAACCGTGACTTTTTTTACGCGGTTCGGCCGTTCGTCCACACGGAAACGCAGTATCAGGTCACTGAAACCGAACATTTTTGAAAACCCCTGCCAGGGTGAGGATTTTCAGAAATGCCGGTTGCAGTGTTGTCGTGTAGACAGTAAAACAGGGTTTTTGCTTCTGATTCAGGCTTCTAATTGGCCAACGTGGCTTTACGATTAGGGTTATATCGCCGCCTGCTGGTGTGGCATGCTCTTGACAGCGCGTGATAGCGTGTTTTTGCGTTTTCATGTAGGCGGAGATTTCTTTTAAACCGAGCATGTGTGGACGGGATTTTTTTTTAAACGCAGGAGGAAAAACTCCGGTTATAAAAATACCCGTGTCCGTGTGTACTAGGCCTAACAGGCTAACAACTCAAACAAAACTCAAACCCAGAAACAGACTAACCCTAACACTTGCATAATTTGCTACTGAATAAACTGATTGTTAAAAGTACTTTTTTTGAAAGTTGTGAAACTATTCTGTTCAAGTGATTATACCAAATGTTCTCATTACATATTAGCCTACAATGATGTTGTGAAACAAATATTTGGAAAGAAAACATGTATCCACCGTATTCTTACGCCCCATGACGCTTTGTTCAAATTATTGGTGTAACTTCCGTTAAGCTGTAAACAATCAGGGAAAAGCTCGGTCTATGAACGTAATAATATGTTTAAAAAGATTATCACAATGAGATGACATTATTCTACTCACCCTTCAACCATTGAACATTAAAAGGACATTTAAAAGTGTAAAAGCATCAACAAGGTACTTTCAACAAGAGACTATGGATAACCCCAAAACGTGATTCTTTCCACAGCAATAACGGACAGGTTAAATATCACTGTAGTAATATATCTGTATTATGTAACATATGTTGCCTTAATCAAAAATTGTATTTACCTGTGAAAACAAACCTGGAAAGTTACGTGGATTTGAAGAGAAAATTATTAATGGGATATATCGTAAATTAAAGCGACTGAAAAGACTTGCTATAGATGTTCTTGTTATAAAATGTCACAGTAAAATACCAAGTGCTATATTATTCACGGGAAATTATTGACAGCTCATTCAGTCAAACTGACAGATCAGCTTTATTTGTATGGCAACATTATGATTTGAAATGATTAGTTTCAGTCATTTTGAATGGAAGTTCCCCCAAACCGGAAGTGCCACCCATAATTTAAAACGCATTAAGATCGTCAGAAATAAGGTGAATAGCTGTTTTGAAAGAATGACTAGCAGTGTGAACAGTTTGGATTTTTGTACTAATTATTATTATTATTTTTTTTATTTCCATCTTGTGAATATAGTACTAAAGCGAATAAAAAAATTTACATATATTATTTTAAAGGATAATTATTCTTTTTAAAAATATGCTTTAGGCCCTACTGTATTTCTTTTCACATGCTTATGGGTTTTTGGCAAAATGCTATTTTAAACATTTATATTTTTGGACTGTTTTTCAGGGGACCCCTATACCTGTTATCCATGTGCAGAGAGTGAATGGTATGATGAAAGCAGCACAACTTGTAAAACACGTTCTGTTGTCTATCTTCAGTTCACAGAAATCCCCTCAATCGTTGTCATAGTTACTGCCATATGCATAATTATTTTACTCATTGCCATATTTTGCCTTTTCTCCTACAATTACAACACACCAGTGGTGAGGTCTGCTGGTGGTAGCATGTGTTTCCTGATGTTGACGTCTTTGATCATGTCTAGCATAAGTGCATTCTTTTTCTTTGGAAAACCCACATTTGCACTTTGCCTCCTGAGAAATGCCATATTTGCATTTTTCTTCACTGTCTGTATTTCCTGTTTAACTGTTCGTTCCTTTCAAATTGTTTGTGTTTTTAAAATGGCTGCTCAGTTCCCTAGGGTGCACAGCCTTTGGGTAAAGCACAATGGACAGTGGCTTTTCATTGCATTTGCTTCTGTCATTCATTTAATTTCTTGTGTGATATGGATGACTGTCTCTCCTGTCAAAACCATCGCTGACTCATGGACTTATAAGGACCAAATCATGCTCATCTGTGAAAGGGGGAACATGATAACATTAACCATGGTTGTGGTTATTGGTTGGTTTCTTGGTTTCCTGTGTCTCCTGTTTTCCTACATGGGAAGAGATCTGCCGAAAAATTACAATGAGGCCAAATCAATAACCTTCAGTCTCATTTTGTACTATCTTAGCTGGATTGTTTATTTTACAGCACAAGTCTCTGTCAAGAGCAAATATATCATCCTTTTTAATGCAATGGCCCAGATATCCAGTATAAATGGAATTCTCTTTAGCTATTTTATACCAAAATCTTATATCATAATATTCCAACCACAAAAGAACACTCCCGCATACTTTCAAACATCTATTCAGAATTACACCCAAACCATTAGTAAGACTTAGACTTATAGACTTTAGTATTTGTGTACCCACTTTATTTTTAACATAAGAGCAGGTGCTGCCATTAATAGCTTTAATGTGCAAGGCATCCGGTCTCATCCGCTTCCAGTTATTTTAGCTGTACAAAAACTTGATATTGCAAACTTGTATTTGTTATCATATTATTTGAATCTTTTATTGTAAACACACTGATGTGTAGCGCAAATAGTTCTAGTTATTTACCTATAGAAGCGGATTAATCGATTATCCTGATTAAGTCTTGCACATTCACAGAAAATAGCTTACTTCTGAGTTGCAAAATAAGGTGGATCAGATGTGAACTCTTAAACTCTGTGTTAGTGGCCTTTGCTATTATTTTAACACAATCTTAAAGAAACACGTAGGAAATGTATGAGAATGAAGATCTATTTTGAGGTCCAGTCTGAATTAAGATACTATGTGAATTTTGAGAATAAAAAGAGTAATTTAAATATTTATAAAACTTAAATGCTAGCATTAACACTTAAGTGTAATGTAATGTAAACACAAATGCTTGTTTTTTACTTGTAATAAAGAGCACCTTCAAAACTTCCCTAACTTGGTGTCCAGGTAATACATAGATTTGTGAGGTTTGGATGGTTGACATCATACTGACTGCCTACTCAAACTCACACGTGTAACAGTATGTAATGGTATGTAATTTAAGTATGCTATTAGTAACAATATTTTTTATTACAGTTTGTTTTATTAGCATTACATTTTTTTGAAGCTGTGAAAAAAAAGTACATTTTAGAATGTCCTGGTGTGTATTTGGCATGTCCCAGTTTTGCTTTAATGACAGAATGAAATCTGACGTAACATACAAAGGACTTAGCATATATCACATATTTTTCAAAACATTTGATTAGTGACCTACAAATATTAACAAATAAATGTTTCATATATGTTTTCTACATAATTTCTACGATTTTAAAAATGTTAAAACTTATGGAGTAAACTGAGTACAGTTTGAAAAGAGGGACAGTTGAAACATGTTAAACAAATTGTGTGTGCTCTCCCTGAACCATAACTTTTTTTCTCCACACATGCATGGTAGTTTTCTCATCAACTGAGTCAAATCTAAAGGACGTATGGAGCTATAATCCAAATATATTGAATAAAGTCTATTTAGGGGTACGAATTTCCCTTTACCCCCTCTCTTTAACATGGAGTAGCTTCTTGTCCTTTATGTACAGAGAGCTCAACACGCAGCAACTGAAGAAAACACATGCAAATAGAAAAAACACCAGCAGATTTAGAAAACATCTTCATCAGTGCTGCAAATACTACTGTCGCATAGTAGCATAGCAAGCTATACAATGCTCGTTCTCGTGATCAGGGAAGCAAGGTTACACTAGTAACTAAAACGTTTCCTTTCAGTATGGTTTACTCGCATTGCGTCAGTATCTGGCGCTTATGGGGAACGCAATTCAATAGCACAGTGCCTCCAGCACAGAACGGAAGGCCGTCCTGTGAGCCTGTAGCCCGGGGTGCTTGGGCTCCATGTGAGGCTACATGAGAGATAGGGACTTGAAAGGTTTGTCCAACACGATGAGCTCAAGCAAGGCCTGGTTAAGCAGACAAAATCCATGCCTGAGGAGCAGGGATGTCTTGTAGAACCTAGCAAAGATGGACAGCGAGGACCAGCTGGCCACTGCACAGATGTCAGCAATGGACATTCTGCTAAACCAAGCCCAAGAAGAAGCCATTCCCCTGGTAGAGTGGGCCCTCACCCCAATAGGGTACTGCAAGTCCAAGGACTTGTAAGCCAGACTTGTAAAACTTGTATCCAATGGGATAGTCTCTGCTTCATGACTGGCAGCCCGTTTGAGCAGCCTCCGAAGCAACAAATAGCTGCTCTGACTGTCGGAACTGGGTAGAGTGCTCGATGTACACCCTAATGGTCTGAACCGGGCAAAGTGGGTGTGTAGTTGTATTCCGGATGGCCACAGGGGAGAAGTGCTGAATCAGCTGCAGCTGTCAAAGCGCTGTAAATCCGCTTCTTGAGGCTTGTTCTCACCGAGCAGAAGGCTTCTTTCTTCTCTTCGGAGTCAGCGAAATGATCTTCGCACTTGAAGGAGAAAATTCTGATGAAAATGTCTTTCAGCGTGACTTAAATAAGCAGACATCCCCATCTGTTTTGGCAGGTGCAGGTGTACAGACATGAAGCAATGAGGCTTCAGTATTCTGTGAAAAACTGAGATTTTCCCATAAGCATTAGAAATTGATGCAATGCGAGTGAGCCGTATCGAAAGGGAACATGTAATCATGTAATTAATTAATTAAGTTAATTAGTAGTAGTCTGTAGTAGTCTGATTACGAGTATTTTCAAATGTAATAATCTAATTACAAGTACTTCATTTTTGGAGTCTTATATTACATAACCCAGATTACATGTAATCAGTTACTACCTAGCACTGGAAATAATAACTGGAACTTGCATTCAGTAGGATCATAGACCTGGAGAGTTCGCACCCCATCGAGGAATGGGGTAATTTGGATGGAGACCCTAGGAAAGTGCACACCCTCTGTAGTATGCAAAGTATCTCTAAACTCTAACTTGTATTACATTTGGTCTATTTCTCTGGACATGAGACTGGTACCAGTGAGCACTGAGACATTTCAAATAATACCAAATATGACTGTTAATTCAATTGCCATGACACAGAATATTATATTTTTATATAATCATTCTGAGTGAACGGAGTGATGGGAAGAATAAAGGGAAGGAAGTGGGGGAGAAGAAACAAACGCGAAGGAAAGATAGAAGGGAAAGAAGCTTTCCCTCATCTTCACTCTGTGGCTGAGACAGATGCCTGTATGTGCACTTTCAGAAAAATGGTACAAAAGCTGTCACTGGGACAAAGTTCTAATATGTACCATTTAGGTACTTAGGCTATACTTATATGTACACTTTTGGTACACTGAACTCTACTACACTGATTATTTACGGTACAAATAAGCACTCTTTAGGTACAAAGCTGTACCTTTTGAAAGGGTGCAGCCCCAGTGACAGCTTTTTTTGAGAGTGTGTTTCTATTGTCCATATCTCAGGAGATCAAAGTATATGAGGTTCTTTCAGTCTTACATCAGTAATGTGTCTATTTATCCATCTGTCTGTGAAAGGGAGGTTAGACTTAAGGAGGAAATGTCTGGCTTGATTCCATCAGGGGTGTCTGTAAGAACAGAGTCCAGTCATACAATTCCATTTGACCACTTTATTAATCCATTGAAGCAGATAGAACAAAGCAGATCTATCTATCTCTCTCTTATCCTTTATTATGCAATATTATGATGTCTCTCTGTTACACTTGACAATTTCTGACAGATTTGTCATAACACGTTTACTTCAGCTAAATAACCTTTACAAAATCATTGATGCATGCATTGCATACAGCTGTACTTGTGACAATTTTTTTTTTTACCCCATGACAAGCCACGGCAAATCCTCAAATGTTTTCCTGTATCTTAGCTATCTCTCAACCAATTCATGTCTTTCATGAATTGTATTTAGCCACAAAAAAACTAGTTCACCCAAAAATTTAAATTCTGTCATAAAAACTATAATTTCATCCATGGAACATAACATATATTTTGAGAAATGTCTCAGTAGGGGGTTTTCCCCCCATACAATGTCACCAAAACATTGGTTATGATTTTTTGAAGATGGTTTTCCACTCAACAAAGCCACTTCCTTTATGCAATCTGCCATGCAATTACTAGACAGATAACATTTTTAAGCAAAAGAAGAATCTTTGCAGCTGCGAATGAGTTTCTTCTGTGTGAAATCCAGATTCATTTTACACAAGGCTGAATAGGGTTGTGCTGAAGGCAGCTGAGCACATTGAAGACTAACAATCTGTCCTCACATGCTTCTTTGTCTACTAAGCTGAATTCATGCAGCAACACTGATATGAACTGAATAAACAATGCAGAGCTCAATGAGTCATAAAATAATAATTTTAGATTTAAACAGTCTTTGCTCTAATGCAGGGGTTTTTAATCCACAGACTCCCAAATATGATCACCTCCTGTCAGGGAACCCTCATCCTAAGATGTGTAAGTTATCTATCTTTTATAACACCCAACTGATACATTGAAAAAGTTATGTCTAAAATTTGTTTATATTATTAAGTTACATTATCATATATTCACTATAGTAATGTACTGTTAAATGTATTTATTTGTTTATTTTAATCTAATTTTATTTAGATTTTTCAATATTAATTAAAATGATGACATCACTTTTCTGCAAAGCTGATTTATAGCTGAATTGCACTCTTTTCATATTGATGATAGACATAGATGACACAAAGTGAGAGATATGGACTCAGGTATGCATAAAATAAAGATTCAGACACTTACAATGACATTATTGTCTTTTTAGAGCTGCTTTTACAGCAATTTTGAACTCTGTTTGCATCATTAAATCATTATTTTCCTGTTTATTCCTGTAAAGCTGCTTTGAGACAATCTATATTGTTTAAAGCACTATAGAAATATAGGTGACTTGACTTTCTGATTTATTCACTCTCGTTCCGAACATGACTTGCTTTCTTCTGCGAAACACAAAAAAGATTTTGAAGGACATTGTTAACCAAACAGTTTTGGTGACTATTGACTTTCATTATAGACATTTCTCAAAATATCTTATTTTATGAGATGTTCCATATCTTTTAACTCTTTTAACTACCAATAGTACCAGTATAATACACGGTAGTCAACATTATGTCACAAGTGCTGAGCTAAACTTGTATTGAACCTGGAATATTCCTCTAAATCAGTCAAATTTGAGTTGAAAATACTATTATGTGTGATGTGCTTTAGTCTGCAGCCTGTAGTCATCGTACTAGCTCAGTGCATAAAAAACAATACTTATTTGTCAGCCGAGTATAAATGTAGAAATGCAACTGAAAAAAGAGCAGAATAGGGTGGTTGTTTAAATGAGACAAGGAGAAACTGAAATTGTCTTTGGCAAGCCCTGAAGTAAAGCAACACCACTGGTGTTAAATAATTTAAGCCCAGTTTTGAACGTGAAAATGCGCCGTTGATTCAAATCTCAAAGAAACTCTTTTACACCATCAGCACATGGTTTGTCTAGTCAAGCGTACAGTTTCAGACGGGTTTAGTGCCAGAGGTACAGTCCTATTGGCAGTAACAATATCCCTATGCAAAAGAATCACATGACACTATGCATAGATCAGGAGGAGGCAGCTAGACATGGATAGATCAGTGGGTAACTGCGTAACGAAATCACTGAACATGTTTTATGCCTATATTGTCAGCATTTCTGCAGGAGCTAGTTGTCACACTTTTATGAGCAATAGTTTTGCTTATATGGCTAATTCTGTACACCACATTATATAAAATCTTGTCTACAATTTTATTTTTTAGAACATTTCCATAATTATTGCTCAGAAAGATACAGTTGGTTTAACACAATGACCTAAAGCAAGGCATGTTGTCACACTATAAAGGGAAAGTTGTGCACTGATGATTATCGGCACAGGTAATGAGATTTTTATATCTGTCATCAAAGAAAAAGATTTTTTAAGGTCTTCTTATAAAATCTCTATAGAGTTGAATGGTTTAACATTGAATGCAACATCCATAAATATTAGTATTGTTATACTGTTCTGTAAAATGAAATTATTATAATAATTAAATAGCCTACTCATTTTTTATTATTACTAGGTTAATATATTTATTTACTGATTTGTTTAATTTTTTTATTTTATTTAACAGAATATTTAAATAATAACATGCATAATATTTATTATTATTTAAATATGACTGTATTAAATTATATATTATTATTATCTTTGTCACATTTTTCACCCCTAATACATTTTTATCCCTGCATGGTCACAATATTTTTCCTCCTGATTTGAACCATTTCAAATGGTTGTTTTTTCATTTGAACCTTTTTTTGTTCTTGTTGTCCCTTGTTTCAAAGTATTTTGTAAAAATCACTTATTGTGAATTGAACTTAAATTCCACTCGGTTAAATGTTTAGTTATATGCACTGACATTAGTATTTAAAAAAAAAAGTGTGTTATGTCGTTGTGTGTCATAATAGGTAGATAAATAATAAACATGTTTTTTTTTTTTTAGTTCACACGTCAGCACGCGAGTGAGTCCCGCGCGCCCCTATTCCATATAAAGCAGTGATGCACAGATGCTCATCACAGCTTCACATTCAAAACGGACGCAATTATTCAGTGTTTTATGCCAAGCAGTTGGAGGTTTGAGAAATGACATCAAATGAAACGAATCTGATGACAAAACTTTGGACTAATCGTGTTCTGGACAACCGGACCCAGGTGATACCGCTGAACAGCACATATTCCCCGCCGGTGGATGATTTGGATGTGAACACGGATATTTATTCCAAAGTGCTCGTGTCGTTGATTTACGCTTTGCTGTTTGCAGTCGGTTTAATCGGCAACGCCATGACCCTCTACATATCCCTCCAGAGGAGATCCATCAAACATCTCCAAGGGACCGTCCATTATCACCTCGCCAGTCTCGCGGTGTCGGACCTGCTCATTCTGGTGCTGTGTATGCCGGTGGAGCTGTACAACTTCATCTGGGTTCACCATCCGTGGGCTTTCGGTGAGGTGGTCTGCAGGGGCTATTACTTTCTGCGGGACGGCTGCTCGTACGCGACGGCGTTCAACATCGTGAGCCTGAGCGTGGAGCGCTACATGGCGCTCTGCCACCCGTTCAAAGCCAAGAGTCAGATGTCCCGCGGGCGCACAAGGAGACTCATCTGCGCGCTCTGGTGCGCGTCGCTCATTCTCGCTTCACCGATGCTTTTGACAATGGGGCAAATTTACGTAGGTGAAGAGAGCATCTGCACCACCGTAGCCTCCAGCAACACCGCCAAAACTGTTCTACAGGTGGGCATGAAGCTATTTCACCCCGAATGGCCCATATTAGTACATTTGTGTCGGTGCTACTTTAGATGGCAATAGATAGATTATTTGCAGTCTGATGTACAATTACGTTCATGGGTGTCTATTTCAAAGGAGCTTACTGTACTGTAATGTAGCTTTTGGCAATATCAGATTGTTGTTTTTTGAACATCTATACCTGGAGTGCCATGTAAATGCCATAAAATGATTATAGTCATTCAGTAAAATGATAAAATATGGAATTTATTTTTCATTTAAACCTGGAAATAAACAGAACAGTTAATAGTTTTCAGAATGTAAAAATGTTATAATCTACAACAAAGAATGAATATTTAGGATTTTGCATTATTTGCAATTAAACAAATGTGTGACACTGATCATGTGAACTCTTTTGTACAGATGGTCAAATGTTCTTGATTCTACTGAAGCACAAGAGGCTCTAGATCTCTCAAATCATGCTGGAGACAATGAGGTTTTGTTGAGTTATGTCAGCTTGAGTGCTGCTGTCATAACAAATAATGGCAACATAAATAATAAGAAAGATTTTTTATTTACAGTAAACATAATACATTTCAATTTAGCTCTTTGCCATTTGTCTATATGTCAGGTTTACTTTAAAATCTGACCAAGTCTACAATGACAGATGATCCAGTAAAGCCCCGAGTATAAAGTAGTTAACATGTCTGAGAGAGTTAGTGATACAAAGAAGGCTGCTGCATGGCATGCCAAAGACAGTACCATGAGCCCTCAAAACTGTCACTTGTGATTTACCTTAAACAGCTTGAATTGAATCTGCTGAGCAAAAAAAAAAAAAGAAAAAAAAAAGCAGCTCTATTAAAATGTCTCTTTAGATATAACAACACGTGCATACTGAACATATATATTTTTCACGTTGACAAGCTCATTTCAGAATACTAGCTGGTAAAAATGCTCTGAAGTAAATCACCCTGTATTTGTATAGGGAGGGAGGAAGAATAAGAGGAAATCTTAAATAAACCTCAAATCAATCAATCAATCAATCAATCAAAAATCAATCAATCAATCAACCAACCAACCAACCAACCAACCAACCAACCAACCAACCAATCAATCAATCAATCAATCAATCAATCAATCAATCAATCAATCAGAATGACACAGTAAAGAGCAAAGCAGACAAAATAGAGCAAAATAAGTGTCTGCACTAATTGACCAAACCATATTTTGTTTTTTACTTTGGTTAGGTGTGTAGAAACCAGAGGTGTCAAAAGTATTCACATTCATTACTCAGGTAGAAGTATAGATACTAGGGTTTAAAAAGACTTCTGTAGAAGTTGAAGTATCAAAAGTTTCAACTCTCTCTCTCTCTCTCTCTCTCTCTCTCTCTCTCTCTCTGAATCAATATTTGACTCGATTTGCCCCGATTTCTCCCTCGCTTACCTGACGCGCTTTGCACCGATTTCTCCCTCGCTTACCTGACGCGATTTGCCCCGATTTCTCCCTCGCTTACCGCATCTAGGTTTCCTTCGGAGGACTTTTGGCGCTGCGCACAAACAAATGTGACTACAGCCTCTCACAAGTTTGAAAGACACCACAACGCCAATCAGTTTAGCGATGTGTATTCAGGAGGCGGGAGTCAGGTCTAAACCGTTTGTGTAATTGGCCAAATTTTTTTTTTTTTTTTTTTTACGACGACAAGACGAAATTAAATAGGAGTAACGAGGCTATTTTTAAAATGTAAGGAGTAGAAAGTACAGATAATTGCGTCAAAATGTAAGGAGTAGAAGTAAAAAGTCGTCTGAAAAATAATTACTCCAGTAAAGTATAGATACCCCAAATTTCTACTTAAGTAAGGTAACGAAGTATTTGTACTTCGTTACTTGACACCTCTGGTAGAAACTATTAGGGCCAGGGAATGGATTTCTCTCCCTTGGCTCTTGGGAAATAATCATTACGCCTTAACCTTAATGTTACGTTTTGAATAGTTCCTATTTCAGTATAAGTGTTTTTCCTTACAGGTCAATGCCCTTCTCTCTTTTGTTGTGCCAATGCTGGTGATCGCTGTGATGAATGCCCTGATTGGACATAAGCTCCAGAGAATGACCCATCATGACTTGCACTGTTCAACGCCTTCAGATGTCACAACAGAGACAAACCGCGAGCGTTCCCTACGCCATAGCATCAGAGTCCTACGTAAGTAAAAGAAATGCATTATTTTACCAAAATGTTAAGTAATAATAGGTTTATTTAACTACTCTACAACTGAAAGTGTCTGATATTTGGTAGTAGCTCAAGGTTTGGTGTCTGGTGGTCCTGGTATCTCCTGCTGCCTGCTCCCCCGAAGAAGGTGCTTCCTCAAGCCATAACTAATAACATAGTCCAGCGGAGGGAGGGTGGGGGCTCTGGAGGAGGGCACAGAGTCTGAAACAGACAGAAGATGGGAGGAGCTTGCATAGGGGATGGTGGAGATGATCATCAGCATGCATAACAGCATGGTGGAGATGATGGAGGGAGGAGCCAAGGAGGAGATGGAGGGAGGATCCAAATGATGAGTACAGCCAAGACGAAGGCCCAAGGTGAAACCCATGGACACATCCATGAAGTCACAGATCGTGAAGTCAGAGATCCGACCACCCGTGGTGAAGCCAGGAGATTTGGAGACCCAGGTGGAGCCGAGGAGACACAGGGACCGGGCAACACCGTAGGTCCTGGTGGCCATTCTGGAGCCGCAGTGACAAGTGGCCAAGGTGGAGCTAGGGTGCTGGTGGGCTGAGGCAGAGACGGAGACCGGAAGACCCGAGGTAGATCCAAGTTGCAGGGCGGGGCCAACAGAGGAGCTGCCAAGGGACTGAAGGGAGTCAACGGAGGCAGTGCTGAAGGACTGTCTGGCTTACTGTAGGTAGAGCAGGTAGGAGAGGGAAGCTGGGTGGGACCATCATTGACAGAGGAGACTTGGATGTAGCTGACTCTCAGCAGCGCGAGTGTGGGTAGGGCTTCCTTCCATCCCCTTGTACTCCATGAGCACACCCACTGGCACAGATGTTGTTGCCGGTTCAAAAACCTGATCAGATTTTTCGTTAGGCTCAGGCTCCGAGGTAATGATATGCTTTGGCATCAGCTGGGGCACAGGCATTGTGGCAGGCTCAGGCTCCATGTCTACAATTGGCTCTGGCATAGGCTCCATGCAGGGTGTGGGAGGCGAGTCTGGGTCCGGAGTGGAGCTGGTGATGTCCTCCTCAGCAGAGCTGATGGTGAATGCAGATACACAATGCAACAGCCCCCACTCCACTCTTAAGGCATGCCTTACACCCCTCATTTAAGCTAGTCCAAAAACACACACACACGCAGGGAGAGGTCAGAGGCACAGGTGGTGGTGAGGCACATCAGGTCTGAAAAGTCCTGAAAAATTATGATGCTTCTGCTCCAAGCAGAGCAGGTGGACAAGTAAGTCCATTTTATGTTTAAAGGGGTCATAGACTGAGAATTCAAATGTTCCTTGATCCTTTGACAGTTAAGAGTTAGTTATACTATAAAAATACCCTGTAAGTTTCAAAACTCAAAACTTTCTTGTTATTCCAAAAACTGCTTTTATTGAAACCAAGGCCAGCAAACGACAGGATCTAAAAAGTGGAGACTTGTGACGTCATACTTCAGCTTTGGCCCCACCCACTGGAGCGTTAGTGAACAGTGACATGAGATAGGATGCTATGGATGGGTTTTTTTCCCAACAATGTGAATGTCTCAGCAGTGCATTATTTGTTTGAATTCAGTGTATTTCACTGTGGATTATTTGGTAAATTTCAAACAGACTTTTACAATATGGACCTGCCAGCAACGCCACAAACGTGTAAGTAGTCATGTTTATTCTAATGCCTGATCTGTGATCAGTGATTTCTGATGTAATTATTCAAATTCAGACAGATTATCACTTATCCTGGAAATCCAGACCTAAATCTAAAAGATTAATAGTCTGGCGTCGACTAATGAAAATCGGCCAGCTCGAGGGGCGGCACCAAGCATGCGTTTGAAAATCTCACTGCACGCAATTGGATAACACTACGACCAATCACAACAATAAACCCCATACGCTTAGCTACCAGCGGAGCTAACTGGTAGATTAGATTCTTGCCGTATCCGGTCGGCAAAACAGCAAAAACGCCTTTCTTGCAAAGGAACGATTCGAGCAGCGTCTTCTGTTCCTGTTTTAGATAAAAAGCCAAGTCTAACTCGTTCATTGTAGCGGCCAAAGCCGTTTCAAACAACTGGTATTCATCCAGCCATCTTGCAATGTTTACTAATGACTTCAACGTCACAGCGCTGTCCTCATCTGTTTAGCTCGCCTCTGGCCCGTCTATATCAGATAACCCCATGTGATTGGTGCAGCTCAGATCGAGGGGCATATTTAATGAGCATCATTATTCGACACCAGAGTAACTCGCTGAGCAAATTCAACTTGTGCTCTCGCGAAAACTCTGGATTACCAGGGTAATTATCACTCAAAATATCGTTCAATTCTGTTTATGCATCAGTAAATCAAGCCAGTGACTAAACAATCAACTTCACGTCGTTTCTCTTAGTAGAATGAAAATAATCGTAATTAAATTGTGATTAAATTATATAAAGAAAGTGATCAAAGAACGCTCCCTTTCCAATTGCCCAAGCTGTCAATCAAACAGCGCGAGTTTATGTGGACACTTGCCAAAACTCGTTGAAATCAATCATCATAAAATCATGACGCTGTTATAATGTACAGTCCAATGAAGCTTTTACTGTATTCATTCGATTCACATGACGTCACTGTAGCTTTGCGCCACCATCTTTGCGACCGACGGTCTCAGTAATGCCTGCAATATGTTGTGCAGTTGGCTGCAACAACAGCCGAAAGAGGAACCCTGAACTGGTATTTTATTCTATACCAAAAGAAGAGCGAAGAGAGAATCATTTATTTAAAAGACTTAGAAGTCTCATGTTGGTTTGTGGTTAATTATATTTCCATTATACTCTCAGTGGCCAACATTATACAGACAGATATCGACAGATAATGTTGTCTTTATTTTATTGTTGGATCTGTTTAAATGCACTTTATCATGGTAAGTTAGTAAGATTTGGGGTTGTTTTGAATATAACTGTCTGTCTGTCTATAGTTAATACCTACCTAAATCTAATAAATAGTTTTCTGAAGTTCATAAAGATATTGTCTTCGTCACATGCGCTTTAGATGTTATTTTGTGTAAGTAACGTTAACGTTAGCTCTGCAGACGATGCATAATCTCAGCCTTGAAATGCATTAAGGACTAGTTTTTCCAAAAATGATAATTCTGCCGTCATTTACTCACCTTCATGTGCAAATCCTTAAGTTTACTTTCCGTGGAAGACAAAGGGACATTTTTGAATATGTAGCCTAATGGAGACTCTTCTTGTCAATGTAATGAAAGTGAATGAGTAACGTTAGCCTACAGGGGGCTGTCACGCAAAAAATAATAATAATAAAAGACAAAAAAAACATCACAAAAGTATCATAAAAGTGATCTAATACGACTCGTCCATTATATTCATATCGTTATTTATTCATATGATAGCTTTATGTGACGAACAAACTGCAATTTAAGTCGTTATATTATAATCACTGAGCTTACCTCTTGATAGCTTTTAATCGCAGCCGAATCATTCAAAAAGATTCGACTCGAAAGATTCTTTCATTTTGATATTTGTGTGTATTAAACCTTCTTCTCTGTAATTGAACATCTGTTCTTTCGGACAGATATGGCAGTCTTTTATGATATTCGGCTGATGTCTCTGGCTGTGCTGATGGACGGATTAGATAGATTCATTCATACCAGCCGAACAGCTGCAGATTCATTCATGACATCGCCTCGACTCTCATTGAACTCGCACCATGAAGCTCTATGACTTAAGTATTTCTATATCATGAAAGGCCAATTGGGACAAGCCTGGGGCAGATAATAATGGACTAAAGAAAACTGGGGGTAACAAATAAGGATCGGAGCCTAAAATATAAATTTTCTCCAGGTATCTCTGTCTCTCTCTCTCATTCAAATGGGCAGTTTGGACGGCCATACCGGGCGAGTCGGTCGCAAATATGGCGGCGTTCTAGTTCTAGTGACGTAGGTGGCATCTATGAATACATCGTGTTTGCATTGTTATTTGGTGAAAGCCAGAGGTGTAAAGTCCAGGTTCAGAAAGTAAAAGTAGCTATTGTTCCAATCACCTGGATTTGCTAATTAGCACAGATTTTCAGCCAGGAGATAGAACTAATTAGTGAAATCAGCTGGCTGAGTTCATGGGTGGAATAAATATATGGCAGGACTTTTACTTTCTGACCCCTGGACTATACACCTCTGGTGAAAGCATTCGTGAGAGTGCCGAAATTGCGTTGCAATGATAAAATCTTTTCATACGCGATCAACAGACTGTCTGTCATGTGCTCAATGCTCATTACTGCAACCTTTCATGTGATGGGAATAGATTGTTATGATCAATACTTTTCACGATTCCTTAATCTCGATAGCTGTAATAGTAAAAACGTAGTAAAAGTTTTAGAGAGTTCCACATGTAATACTAGCTATTTCATATGCAAACATGTCAACCAATCACAGCAGTGGGCGTTTACACTGAAGTCTCTCAGCAGCCAATCACAGCAGTGGGCGTTTACACTGAAGTCTCTCAGCAGCCAATCACAGCAGTGGGCGTTTACACTGAAGTCTCACAGCAGACACGCCCCTTAAAAACAGAGCGTTCAAATCAGAGGCTAAAACCAGGCTTGAAAAAATGCCTTTTATTTATAAATTATGCAATTTTTTGATGTTAAAATCATACTAACATTATAAGGGCACCCCAGGAAACATTATAAAATAATAAAATAATCCAGTCCATGACCCCTTTAAATTTGTTCTGGGTTCTGTCACATTTTTTTGCTGCTGCAATCAGCACATGACAAAGGAGATAATAACACAAAAAGTCTTGAATAGAAATCCAAAATATGGCGGTATGCAATATGACGGTGTGCAGGAGTGCAGCGGCATCTCAAGCTCCCGGTTTTTGTTTAGATTTTTGTACAGTGAGTGTAAAAGCAAGTGTATGTGCAGTTAAGTTTGTGTGTTATAGTTGATCTGAACTTGGTGAAATCAATTACAGGCCAGAAGTTATATTACCAGTGAATCTCAAATCGAAACTAGGCAGGATGAGGATACTGAGGTCAGCTGAATGGTGGAGCAACACACAGCGGCTGAGAGGCAAAAGGAAGCGATGCACACAGAGGCAAAAGGAAGCGATGCACACAGAGGCAAAAGAGGGGCAATTGAGCTGGCCTACTAGCTAAGCTAAAAGCTAACCGCAACAGACCAGCGATTCCATCACTCTTTCTAGCCAACGTTCATGCCCTGGACATTAAAACTGACTTATTGCGGATGCGTATGAGTGTACACCAGAAGATGAGGAACTGCTGTGTACTTTTACTGAATGAAACGTGGCTGAACAGCAACATACCGGACTCAGCCTTTCAGATTAAGGGCATGCTACTTTTCAGAGCCGATCAGAATTATCTATCGGGAAAAAACTCTGTGTATTTATCAATAAAGGTTGGTGTGTAAATCGATCTATCATTAGCAGCCACTGCTCTGAAGCAGTTGAACATTTATCAAATGCCAACCACACTATTTAACACAGAGGTACACTGCGGTGTATATTGTAGCTGTCTATTCCTCTGAACGCTAAAGCTAGAGAGGCATTCATGATAACATCTGCTCTCTCCAAAATAAACACCCTGAGGCATTTTTCGTGATTGCGGAAGACTTTTATAACGTCAATTTGATGGATACCACACCTGGGTTTTACCAGCATGTCACCGTCGTGACCCGAGGAGTTAACACACCAGGTGTACACAAACAGATGCGGAGCTATACAGAGCTGCCCCCCAACAATTAACTCTGGGACATGTATTTGGATGAATATGCATCATCTGTCACCAGCTATATTACTAAGTAATGACCTCCTGAGGTCAGATCTCTTCTTAGAGCCCGGGACTCGGCGTTCAGGTCTGATGATGCAGTCACGCTCAGAGCGGTAAATTGACTGCAGGCATAAAAAAAGCCAAAGCTGCATTTGCTGTAAAGATACAGGCTCATTTTTCTACCCCAGAGCATGTGGGTGGGCATCAAGGCCATCACAGACTACGGCAGTCGAGACACTGAATGCCCAATCCATCTCTTCCTGATGCTCTCAATACCTTTTATGCTTGTTTTGAAGTCTGCTTTCATTCATCTTTGGAACACAAATGAAGATCTATTTGATGAAATCAGAGAGGTTTTTATCCCACCTACGCAACTGACACTTTGAGGCTACAAAAAGAGATGGTTAAAATAATCTACAGTATATTATATATATAAATAAACTCAACCGAACCTGCTTGACGCGCGAGAACAAACTTCTTGCGGAAATTCAAATGTGCTGCGTAACACACAAGAGTGAACCTCATTGGTTCTTGCTGAAGCTCAAACGTGCTGCGTAACACGAGAATGAACCTCATTGGTTCTTGCCATCAAGCGAACCTACTTGAGCTTCTGTTTACCACAACTGATGTGTGAGTTGATGAATGTTTAATCACGAGTTCACACTTACATATAATTAAATATAGTAAAGGTTATGCGTATTTGGTGTGCTGTCCGAGGGGAGGGCTCCGAGCTCGGAATCTGGCCCGAACCCAGAGTACTCCCCCCCCCCCCCCCCCCCATCCCAGATTGGGATAGGAATAGTTAGAAGTGAGGAGATGGGGTGGTGGAGGAATGCTGGAAAACTGTCTTAGAACAGAGTCTGCATATATACCTCCTGATGCTAATTGAGTTGATTAACTGAATGAGCTCCTCCCATGTTAATTAGGTTAATTATTTGAACATGCTCCTCTCGAACTTTGTTAATAAAACATCATTTTCTATATACACAATCATTAAATCAATTTTATATAATGATCTGTCCTTTTTAATTTGCAGAGCTTCGTGGGATTGTCTTTTACCTTTGTCTTTTTGTCTGGTTTTCAAATACTTTTTTCTTCACATCAGAGTTTGTAATGTTGTGATTGAAGTCTATTCTAGAAATACTTTCGGAAGCAAGGCTGCTGAAAAAGTGGGCAGACACTGTTGCACTCTATCCACTAAGAGCAGCCATTTGTAACTTCAACGTGTGAGAGTTCTGGTGTCATCTCCCAGTTATTTTAGCTTTACAAACAGCTTGTTATGCTGCTTGATATTGCAAACTGGTATTTATTAGGCTATATATTTGAATGATTATTGTAAACATATTGGTTTTGTAGCACAAATAGCTTTACCATTTAGTGCACTTTGTTATTCTTCTAGTCACCTAAAGCAGCTAATGAATTGGAAATCTCACATAGGCCTATTCACAAAAAATAGCTTATGCAAAATAAAAGTGGATATCAACACTCTTTAGAGTGCCTCTATTTAGATTTCAGGGCCAGAACTGTTGTATAATTCATTATAGTATATGTTTTACTAGTACCCAATTGTCATTTTCATTTCATGTGAGTACACATTTTAATCAGGGGTAAAACCTTTAATTTCTTGGTTTCAATAGTTCATTGCCATATGTTTTTTCTCTGTTATCAGATGGGGTTGTTTTTGCTTTTGTTTTATGTTGGTTTCCATATCACAGTCGCCGACTGATGTACTGCTATGTAACGGAGTGGACAAAGTGAGTTTTGCATTTGCATGTAACTATATATTTGCTTTTAAAATAATTTGCCGATTTTGTAACCTTGGTTTTGTTTCCCCCCACAGTGCACTCTATGATTTCTACCATTACTTTTACATGGTGACAAATGTACTTTTCTATGTGAGTTCTGTGATCAATCCCATCCTTTACAATCTGGTCTCCTCCAAATACCGGCAAATATTTTTTTCCACTGTCACTTACTTTTGCCAGACGTACTCTAAAAGCCAGAGGACTAACAAGAGCAAAAGGAGCTTACAACTATCCCAGCACCTTCGTTCATCTCTGGTCACAACCCGTAACAGCCAAAAGACCCTTTATCCCATGGTGGTCATGGAGACTATGTACTGATGTTAATTCTGTCTGGACTTTTAGACTTGTTGACTACAAATGTATGTGTTGCTGTTTTGTTCCATCAGTGTTGAGGGACAATGCATAATTTCTAGGGCTGTCAACTTTAGTCGTTTAGTCGACTAATCGGTCGATGCCGTCTTGGTCGACTGACATTCTCATTGGTCGACCAGTTGCTTTTTTTTTTTTTTTTCACCAATAAAGAAATTTTCATTGATTTACTCCTTGATATTTATTCCTTTATAAGCAGTTATATATTACTGTATTCTAAATATAATTAGCCTATGTTTTATCCCCAACTTTATTTTGTAACAGCCACAGTTTAGCGCACCACGTAGAACACTCGTAAACCGCACCTGTGGCTGGCTGCACTGCTGCTTCGCGCTCAGTAAGGAATATAGGTAGTTTTGCTGTATTCATTCAGTTAGAACGCTACTTGTTTTGGCTTTAGTCGACAAAATGTCCAAGAAATCTAAATCTTTTGTCTGGCTGCATTTTACAAAAAAAAGACGACAAGACTGTGGAGTGCAAGCTATGAGGATAGCTAAATAATGAGGAGAGATATACACGACTTGCTCGGGCAGCCAAACGCGTGCTCTGCATCCCTGCAACCTCCACTCCTGCAGAGCGCATATTTTCCAAAGCAGGATTTATTGTTAACAAGTCGAGGAGCTGTCTTTTACCCAAGAATGTGGACATGTTAGTGTTTTTGGCCCACAACATAAAAAAGGTGGACTAGGCAGGCCTGCAGATCTGCAGATCTACCGCGCACAGCTCTACGCCTCATTCGCGCCGCAGGAATTTTTTACGCGCGTCTTTGCATTGAAATCACTCGCGCCTGACGCGCTATTCGCGTCCGGTGGGAACGCACCATAAGTAGCTATACCGGCTTTATTATGCTGACTCAATAGATCGTGTTTTCTTATGTTTTTGTTTTTATTTGTACACTTGACGCGTTTGAAAATAGCCTAAATAATGTAACAAAACGAAAATAAACCTATAGGCCTTCCTACTATACAGCCTATTATTATTAGGATTGTTTTCAAGGCTATTTGTTTTTTTTTGTGCGTTTGTTTTAAAACGCCTAGATCGGCTGGACAAAAGTTAACCCATAGCTTTTGAAAGTAAAGAAGAATATACAGCCTGTATAAACGAGAGCTTTTGTTAGGATTTTTCACTATTTGGCAGTTTTAGCAGTTCTATTTTTTTGTAGCGTGTGGTGTGGTCAGGTGCGCGATTGTGACTGTCACCATCGCGCACCTGACCACACCACACGCTACAAAAAAATAGAACTGCTAAAACTGCCAAATAGTGAAAAATCCTAACAAAAGCTCTCGTTTATACAGGCTGTATATTCTTCTTTACTTTCAAAAGCTATGGGTTAACTTTTGTCCAGCCGATCTAGGCGTTTTAAAAAAACAAATAGCCTTAAAAACAATCCTAATAATAATAGGCTGTATAGTAGGAAGGTATTATTGATGTTTTTTCTTTGTTGTTTTATAAATGCTCTATGACAATTGTTTAATAAATGTTCAATCAAAATGCAAAACATTGCATCTTTTTTCTTTTTTTTAGTCGACTAATCGTTGCGCAGGACAGGACTTTGGTCGACTAAGCATTTCTTTGGTTGACTACAGCCCTAATAATTTCAGAACAAAGGGCGTGCAGAATTGTCAGGTTTTTGACAAACGTTTTGACTTTCTGAATATGGAACATTATACACTGTCAGTGTGCTCTAAAAGGTGCAAAAGTGCTGTTTCAAGTGCATGTGTGCATAGTTTACTGCAGAAATGGGGCTTTTTTTCATGGCACAAGAGGACAGCACTATTTTGTTATACTGCAGGAGTAAAAAAAAAAAAAATTTTTTCAATTGTATTTAATAATTTATGTGTGTAAATCGCTAATTTATCATTTAATTGTATTTCAGTTTTTGCTGATGTGCGTGAGATGATAACTGTTTTCCAATCAAAACCACAGAGCAGTGGTTCTCAACCTTTTGACTCCAAGCCCCCCTATGGCCACAAAAATATTTAAAGGCCCAGTGACTCTTCCAGTGAGTGCATTTTTTTAAAAACAGTTTGTACAAACAACACCACACAATGGATTATCTGCAAAAAGTCTGTAACATGCTCAAAATCCTAAGTTCATCTCTCAAAAGTAAATATTTATGTCAATGACCATTTATCAGTGCCATAAGAATCTCTGTCATTGTTCACAAACAGTGTACTCTGTCAGTATTTTTCTGATGTAAACTTTGGCTTCGGTTTGGATGACAATGATTGAAAATGCACAAGGCTACACTTTTCCTACAGTATATGGCGTATTTCAATAGTACAAAGTTACACATATTTCTTTATATGGGATATTGATTGCAAGAGATTGGACTGGATTTTACTGTTGGTCTATCAACAAATTACAGTGCAATAAAAAAAAACAAAAAAAACAAAAAAAAAACACTATTTTAAAGTAATTCAAAATGAGAAAGAAAAACACATAAAACAACATGCAGCACTGTATGGGGAATTGTAATATGTTATAGCCTATTGTGAAGAAAAATAAAATAAAAAAAATTCTTAGTTCATTTCGTGTAACCTGTGAAGTAAATTAAACACACTATGGGACTAATAATGAAATCACAGAAAAAAATATATATTTTACACGTATTTGACTTTGTCCTATTAGGGTAAATTATTTTTGGCAAATCATCTGAAACTTCACACACATTTAAATGCATCTGAAAAGTAGTGAAAATGCTCTTAAGTTGACATTGTTCTAAATGACACACTATGTACTTATGTGCTAATCAACCATGTACTCTATGAACTTTATAATAAATTCTGCAAATGCCTGACTTCCACATCAATACATGACTTATATTCTTCATCTCTACCATCACCCTCTCTGCTTCTATCCTCCTTGATCCTCAACTTTACTTTATCCTTTCTTACAATCATCCTATCATCAATACTTTCTAGAAGAGGTAAAGCTAATTTTCTCTCTGTCTTCTATAAAACTTAATAACATCAACCTAAAACACAGGAAAAAAAGGCTAATATACTGCCTGTCAGTACTGAACACTGTACCAGCTACACAGGAAATATGAATCGCCTAAATGGACTTTGTCATTTATGCATGACGCACAGATTTTTTTTTAGTCTTTAAATGATTGTTTTTACAAAATGTGCATTAAAAATTACCAAAAACTTTAGAAAACACATTTGGATGTGCAATGATATATTATATATATATATATATATATATATATATATATATATATATATATATATATATATATTTATATATATATATACATATATATATATATATATATATATATATATATATATATATATATATACATATATATATATATATATTAGGGCTGCAGCTATCGATTCTTTTTGTAATCGATTAATCTAGCACTTAATCGATCGATTAATCGAATAAAAAAAATTAGTGTGTTTTTAAACAACCAAAACAAATAATGCATAACGAAAATGATGTGGCTGTAAAATGATCAAGCATTTGGCTTAAAAAACAAACAAACAAAAAAAACAGAGGTATTAATTCCAACTCCAACATTTGGCTCCAAAACTAAGCCTATTTATTGTAATTTTTACCCATTTAGTGTTTATAAGTGCCAGTACCAACAATTATATAACAATACAGTTAAGTCAACTTTATACTGTAAAACATGTATAACATGTAAAACTATGAATACAAACTTAAATAGTAAAGGCCATTTGGCCTTAGTTTTGTCTTCTTAACACAACATTACAAAAAAAGGATTGCACCTTCTGCAAATTACCCACTGGAGTATAATACCCAATGGAGTAAAATATATGAAATGAATATAAAATATCAAGCCAAACAGGTACACAATGTATACAATTTATAAAAAAAAAATAGGTGTAGCTTTGAAAAGGGTAATGTTTTATTGCAAATATGCATTTTGTTAAATAGAAAAAGAACAGCATTTTGTTTTTCACTTAGGCTAGTTGAAGTATATTAGCACGTTTTGTAGTATTATATTTTTTTGTTAATTGAAAATGTTCTATGCTCAATTACTTTGGTAGCCGATTATGTCTTCCCCAAAAGTACGAGTGGATTTGGAGAAGCAGGCTGGGGAGTTTCATTTTTTGTTGTTGTCTGTAACTATTTGGCAGACGTGACATAGCCTACAAACAAGGTCTCGCAAAGACTGCAATACAATATTTGTTCCTCCATCACGTCCCGGTGTATACAGTGAATGCATGCTAAAATTATTGTTGCGTGGCTACATAAAAGTTTAAGCATATGTGATGCATTGCCTCAATTGGTCTGACTGGCGCGTGAGAGAGACGATGGTGCGTGCGTGTGTGTGTGTGTGTGTGTGTGTGAAGGGGTTCTTTTTTTAGGCTATACTCTCTTGCAATTGAACGTGAATACGTTTACTACATAAAAACATCAAAGCTAAACATCATATCTAGTCAAACCGCATCACGACATCACTACAAATACAGTATGGGATTAAAATCAGCGGCACGGGCACGGGCGGAAATATTGGCGCTGGGTCAAAAAAGAAAAAGGCGGGGGACAAAATCGTTACCTTGTTTCAGCGACGCTGAAAGGAAGCGATCCCAAACTTTAGACATTCTCTGCCGTTTATGGACATCTTTACTCTCCGCCATCGCGCCAACTAAATTCAAAATGTATCACGCGCTATGGTGTGCTTCCTGAACATTGAACAACGGTCCGTGTGCAATCAGATCCCTGCGCGTATAGTGCGCGTCATAGGAATTTAACGAGGCTTCGAGGCAGAGTTTTTGCCTCGAGGAATTTTTGTAATCGAGTAAATCGAGTAACTCGATGAATCGTTTCAGCCCTAATATATATATATATATATATATATATATATATATATATATATATATATATATATATATATATATATATATATACATATATATATATATATATATACATATATATATATATATATACATAAAAAAACGTAATGTTTCCAAACTTTTGACCTGTACTGTATATATATATATATATATATACAGTACAGGTCAAAAGTTTGGAAACATTACGTTTTTTTATGTTTTTGAAAGAGGTCTCTAATGCTTATCAAGGCTGCATTTATTTGATCAAAAATACAGAAAAAAAACAGTAATATTGTGAAATATTATTACAACTTAAAATAATAGTTTTCTATTTGAATATACTTTAAAAAATAATTTATTCCTGTGATGCAAAGCTGAATTTTCAGCATCATTACTCCAGTCTATCACATGATCCTTTAGAAATCATTCTAATATGATGATTTATTATGAGTGTTGGAAGCAGTTCTGCTGCCTAATATATTTGATGAATAAAAGGTTAAAAAGAACTGCATTTATTCAAAATAAAAAAATATTTTCTAATAATATAAATCTTCTTTACTATCACTTTTTATCAATTTAACACATCCTTGCTGAATAAAAGTATTGATTTATTTCAAAAAAAGAAAGAAAAAAAATTACTGACCAGTGTATATTGTTGTTACAAAAGATTTCTATTTTTAAAAAAATTGCTTCTTTTTTTTATTTTTATTTTTTTACTTTTTATTCATCAAAGTATCCTAAAAAAGTATCACAGGTTATGAAAAAATATTAAGCAGCAGAACTGTTTCCAACTTTGATAATGAATCATATTAGAATGATTTCTAAAGGATCATGTGATAGACTGGAGTAATGATCCTGAAAATTCAGCTTTGCATTACAGAAATAAATGATAATTTAAAGTATAATAAATTGAAAACCAATTATTTTAAATTGTAATAATATATCAATATTACATCTTTTTTTCTGTATTTTTGATCAAATAAATGCAGGCTTGATGAGCAGAAGAAACTTCTTTCAAAAACTTTAAAAATAGTAATGTTTCCAAACTTTTGACCTGTACTGTATATATATATATATATATATATATATATATATATATATATATATATTATTTTTTATTTTTTTATTTTGTAGTCTAAAACAATCTCACTGGAGCCTTGACAGCATGTGACGTGCTTGGCTGCATCCGAAATAGCACACTTCCCTACTATATAGTATGAGACAAAAGAAGTACATCCGAATTAACAGTAGGCAAAGGCCCTGTCCCAAATGGCGCACTTCATGTGGACTTTCGGTCTCGTGGACTTAAATTGCGTGTGCTCACCGAGTCTACGAGTCCGTAGGCCGTCCCATTCAGCATTTTAACGCTCTGAAGTGTGCTCAGCAGCGCCCCCTTTGTACCCTTGAAGCGGTCTTCCGCGAAGCCCGCATAGATGCAGGCTCCACACACTTTAACTACCCAGGAATCCTTGCGAAAGGCCAATCAGACAACGGATGGGAGGAGATTTCGCTCACGGATAATTGTTGACATGGCTGAGAAGAAAATATTACGGTTTTTATGACCTAGATGTACATTTTACCAGTTGGTACCTACAGTTTAAACAAACATTATGGTCATCGACCAGTGGTTGATGTCTCAAACATAATAATAGCGCGTTTAATAATACGATCGCATTATGATTAAATAAATAGAACCGAATGTCAGGGCTTTACTGATGTAAACATAGTATGAATATTGAAACCTGTAAATTCATCTGAAACTCATGCACATTTTCATTATGTGTTAAAATTGTAATCTTAGTTCAAATGGAACATTATGTGTTATTATGTACAACTGTTTACATAATTTAAATAAGCATGATGTATATCTAATGCACAATATCAAAATATAGAACTGTAAAATTAGGATGTGTAGTTGACATGCAGATAAGACGTCGGAGCACAAATATGTGATTTCTCCTGTCCAACAACAACCAGACCGTTATTTCCCAAAAATACCTCTCAATGCGCCCCCGTGGACTTGCGCCAAGGGCCCTATAGGTCTGCACTACATGACGTCACCAAAGTGTGGACTCTGAGGAAGTCCACAAGTCCGGAGTGTGCCATTTAGGACAGGGCCAAAAAGTACCCGGATGACCTACTTCTTCCGACGAGATAAGTGTGCATTTGATGGACACTTTACTATCCCATGGGTCCGTGTATCTTCGGATAATTTGTTTTCTCGCTTTTGTTTTCTAAACGGAAAAACGAAAAAAAACGTTCATTTATCACATATTCGACCCTTTTCATCAACATAAATAAATGCATCGTTTTTTTATTTTTTTGTTTTGTTTTCATCACACTTTCTTCTAATCCGCCAAATGGAAACACATTAAAACCAAAATGTACAGCTTGAATATTCAGTCCCTACATGGGCGGGAATGAAACGCCCCTTTCCGCTGATTGGTCAACCAAAGATCAAGCTGTGCTGTCAGTCATCAGTTCTTACTCAGCTCTGCACAACAGAATAATAGTCAACTGATACAGTTAAATGAATTATTACAGAGTTTATTGCAACTACATTTAATATATTTTGTTTTCAGATTTGTTATTGTGTTTTCTGATTTGTTTTTCGGAATTGTTGTTGTGTTGTCTAACTTGTTATTTTGTTTTTAGTCTTTCCATTGCATTTATAATTTGTTGTTTTGTTTTTGGATTTGTTATTTTGGTTTCGGAATTGTGATTTAATTGTTTGCACTTCTCGGCCACCACTACACGCCATGGGAGATGATTTGTGAATGGCAGTGAAGCGATGTAACTGATGCTGGTAGTAGGTCACGTGATAATGACAACATGGCGAATGTAGTACGTCGTCCAAATTACATTCATACTATACACTCTCATACTATGTAGAATGTACTTTTTAGTGGTCATAAAGTAATTATTGATTTTGGATGCAACCATATAATGTCTTTACTTGCCAAAAATGTCAAGCACATGGCAAATAGATTTTTAATTTTATTGGCTTAAGGGGATGTCATATGATATTAGTATTTTTTTTTTTTTTTTTTTTTTTTTTTGGTGTTGAACATTATTATTGTATTTTAAATGCAATTTTCTTCGCGTCATTTATAAATGACAATGTCCCATACAGGGTTAAAATCATTTTCTCAGCAGACTAGCATGTCCCTTTGATATAAAACAAGTGTTACTGCCACAAAATTAGACATCTCCTTGCACGATATTAATGTAATCGGAAGGTGTCTCGCGCTTTAAGAAATAGTGGGGACATTCTTTTTTAATGTTTTGGCTATTCAAATCAAACAAATAGGTAAGAATCGAAACTAAATTAAAAAACAATATTCTATAAAAGCGTAACGTGACATACACATGTTAAATTAAGGCAACAATGTTATGGACAGCATAGCATCATAGACTGTGTGTATACACAGCACAAGTAACGTAAATAAAGCGCACGTGAAGTGGGCGGGAAAAAATAGATTCAGTGTTGATGAACGTTGAGCGGCAAAAGGTAGGCCTACAGTAGAAGATGTCTAAACTTTTACAATTATTTATTTTTAAAAGAATAAAGCTAATTTTACGGGATACTGAGGTGAAACCGCTGCTAAAGACGGCAAAAATCCAGGTTTATTGAATTGGTTATCCGTACACAAGATGGTGTCTCAAAAACTAGCGTGCTCTCTACCTAGGTAATATTCTCGGGTGTCATAGGCGCGTTCCGAAAGCACAACATGTTTGGTGCCTATCTAAGTTAGTCAGCATTTTGGAAGACAATAAAAACAACTGAACGGTGCCTATTAAGGTTGTCTAGGTCGACAGCTTACTGTATATTTTGATACAAACTCAGAGCCTAATAAACAAATCTAGCATTAGGCCTTTGTACTTTGACAACCAGTACTCAAGTACAACATGTGGGAATTTATTATGTTACTGTTTGATGAATGACTACATCATGTAACGTTATATATGTATGGCATAAACGCAAATAAGCTCAAATAAGTTTCAACTCACGGTCTCCCATGACGACGTGTATTTTCTCAGACACAGCACACATCACGATGTTTTATTCCCAACTCTTCGTCTCTAAACGAGGCACACTAGCCAAGATCTGGCTTGCAGCCCACTGGGAGAAGAAAATAACCAAAGCACATGTGTTTGAATGTGACCTGGAGGCCACCATCAAGGAAATCCTATCCCCCCAGGCAAGATTCACCTAGTTAATCCAAATATTGACACTAAACCAGCTAACCAATAAAGCTAGAATTAAGTGTAAAGCTAAACTAGAAAAAGTAAAATACGAATTTTGTGTGTGTGATCTAACTCTGTAATTCATTACCAGATTAAAATTGGTCTGCGAACGTCAGGTCACCTTCTTTTAGGAGTCGTCCGGATATACTCGAAGAAGACCAGATACCTTCTCACAGACTGCAGTGATGCATTGGTCAAAATTAAAGTGGCTTTCCGGCCAGGTAAATGCAGCCTGTTGGATCTGTGAATGAGTAAACACTGCACTGGATGAGCCCTGCAACTCTAATGATATTTCATTTTTGTCCATAGGACAGACAGACCTGCCCAATGATGCGATGGAGGCCACCTTAAAAACTATCACTCTACCGGAAGACTTCACTGACTTTGAAACTCAGCTACCTGATCTCAAGTATTGCGTTTATCCACAGCACTCGATCACAGCTCTTCAGATACATTTATTCTGATGTACTAGTGTTTTTATGACCTATTTGGCATTCTATGTCTCACCCAGGACCATTGATGTGGTAGACCACTTCTCTTTGAATCAATGCCGCACTGAAGATATTACTCTCAAAGAGAACTTTGGGAACCACTTTCTCACCATTGAGGGAATAGGTATCAACTCTGAATTATCAATAAAACAAAGTAGTTTTTACATAGTTTATGCAAAACCATTCATGTCTCTGTATTTATTCAGAAGGGGAGGAAATCCAGTCTTATCAAGGATTGTTTGATCAGAGTTTCAGTGTCCATGGCGACTGCTTTGGTGACGAGGAAATGGCTGTTGACCTCATCGGTGAGTTCATCACACTTAATATTCATGCTTTACATGCTAAAGAGATGTCAGTAGATTAAAGAGTTTTTTTTTTAAAGGTAACACGAAATCAGAAATTACTTTTTTTTTGTAATGCAGCATGTTATTCAAATGAATTTTTTCGTACACAATATACTGTATAAGACGAGTTACCATTAATGTAATAGAGATTACTGCAATGATAGCAAATAATTAAAAGTTTGTAAAAAAAATTGGGATATTGTTACATTACAAAAAAGGGGTTTCAAGTATGGTTTAAAGGTGAATTGTATAATTTCTTCACCACCAGAAGTGACTTTTGAGAAGTGGCTATATTTATACTATTGACTACTGGCTATTTTCATTTTTAAACATGTTTGGGAAACGTGGCTATCTCATATTACCCTGGTAATCCAGAGTTCTCGCGAGAGCACAAGTTGAATTTGCTCAGCGAGTTACTCTGGCGTCGAGCAATGATGCTCATTAAATATGCTCTTGTATCCGAGCTGCACCAATCACATCAGGTTATCTGATATAGACGGGCCAGAGGCGAGCTAAACAGATGAGGACAGCGCTGTGACGTCAAAGTTATTAGTAAACATTGCAAGATGGCTATGGATGAATACCAGTTGTTTGAAACGGCTTTGGCCGCTACAATGAACGAGTTAGACTTGGCTTTTTATCTAAAAGAGGAACAGAAGACGCTGCTCGTATCGTTCCTTTGCCAGAAGGCCGTTTTTGCTGTTTTGCCGACCGGATACGGTAAGAGTCTAATCTACCAGTTAGCTCCGCTGGTAGCTAAGCGAATGGGGTTTATTGTTGTGATTGGTCGTAGTGTTATCCAATTGCGTGCAGTGAGATTTTCAAATGCATGCTTGGTGCCGCCCCTCGAGCTGGCCGATTTTCATTAGTCGATGCCAGACCATTAATCTTTCAGATTTAGATCTGGATTTCCAGGCTAATCTCATATGGCTCAGTGTGGGCATTAGGCCTATGTGTTGAGCATGGATTTGAGTCCCTTGCGTTTGTGTGCATTTGGGTACATTAGATATTGATTTTTTTTTTTTTCTTTATTAAAAACCTTAATATAACCTCATCACCTTCCCACTTTTCTGAGTTCAATTTGTTTCTTTCTCTTTGTTTGTGGTCTGTCAAGATTTTATAGCGAGTAATACTGAGGATGCTCTGATGCCGGATTTGTGTGAGGACACTCTTGAATTACCAGCTACACCTCCTCCAACTGCTGTCAGTGCAGGTAATGATGTTACTTTTTGTTTTAAGTATTTGCATTACATTATATGTTACCCTTTGAAAGAGATGAGCTAGCAGCCATGTTGTTGTTCATGGCTTATCTTAATATTTCATTCTCGTTAGCTGTTAGGAATAATTAAATGTTCTGGCATGGTGTCAGTGGATATATGCAGTAAAAATCATGTTTATTGGCTTGGTAAAAAGTCTTTACATTGGCAAAGTATTAATAAACTTAAAATACAGAAATACACATTCACACACAATTAAAAAATTTTTTTGATAAAATAAGGACATTGAGATGGAAAAGGCAAAAAAAGAACACAATGATTTGTTTTGTCATCTAAGTGTATTATATGTCTTGCTGGCATCCTTATAAGGTCCTCTTTAAGATTGTAAAAATTAGACATGTTTGATTTGCAGTCATGCATATTGCTGTCATGGAGAATAAGTCTGACATAGCCGGTTTACAATGTGAAGTGAATATAAAAATGAGGCTAAATTGTCATGCATTTAAATAAAAATATTTTATACAAAATGTAATAACTAACACATTTAGGTGTATAGTATGTGCTTTACTTGTTTAAAGTGCCCCTAATATGATAACAGGTTTACATGCATCAAAGGTCAAAAAACTGTTTAATTTTCTCATAATATACATTTGCACATCACCACATTTTCAATGATTCTCAAATGACTCGTCAGATGAATCAATCTCTCTAAATCCCTCCTTTCTGTGAGCTGCTCTGCTCTGATTGGCAGACAGCTAAGTCTGTTGTGATTGGTCGAAAACAAAATGGCCATGGCCATTGCCATAACAACGTCAGCTCTGCTATCCTGAGGCTTCCTACACCGTAAACTAAACACAGTAACGAACAATGACGTCGATATCAATCCGAACACGAGTCCGATGAAACACTGGAAGAACTAGTTATTCAACCCAAACCTCCATCGCAAGGATGACTCGAGCAGGACGTTTCTCAGTGATACGCAACTCATTTTGAGGTACATTATGAGATGTTGCAACTGTAACTCCTCACCATCAGCATTAACAAGTGCATGTCCATCAACAAACCGATTATTTTACTTGTACTTATTTATTTACCGAGTATTTTTCTATTTTTTTGCGGTGAACATGTGGAAACTGTATCAATAACAGTGCATACATTAGCCAAGCTCTAACGTGAATGACTGTTAGAGTAAACAAACGTTGGTACGTTTACGTTTTACGTTGGTAAAACAAATCTTGCTCCATGCTTAATCTTTACTCAAAGAAGTGAGAACGACAGACAATCTGCATTAAAGGAACACGACAACTTTTTGGGACTTTAGCTTATTCACTTGGGTGGAGTGTGGTGAGGAGCAGAGAGTTCGCTCAGAGTCGGAGTAAATCACTCCGCCCAAGTAGCAGTGCTTCACCTTCTTAGAATGTAGTTCCCAGTATGTATACGGTTAGAAGATGGCTGTGTCTCATGTGACCTTGTTATTTGTACACGCTGTGACTATACAAATCACAACATGTAAATAGGAAAATGCTGGCGTTATTTTGTCACTTATTGGGAGCAGTATGCTAGCTGGAGCCGTTTACCTCCAGTCTTTGTGCTAAGCTAGGCTAGCGGTGGGTGCGTCAGACAGAGTTACGGCACGCACGGTGATGAAAAGGGTATGTATGGACTAATCTAACTCTGGGGGATACGGTGAATAAGCTAAAGTCCCAAAAAGTCGACGTGTTTCTTTAATAGACACAGTTTTAGGTAATAGTGGCCCACAGCTGATTAGCAGATGTAACGTATTTCAGTAAGACAGTAATAATGTGAGTTAACCAGTTAGCAGGAGACCTACACAATATAAAACTCAAAACTAAGTATTTTGAACACCATCTTTCAAGAGCAAGCGGTTTGCGAATCCTGCATTAAACTCCCGAGATTTGAGAAGTCGTCAGTAAAATAAAGGGAACACGGCAAAAGTTTAGGATTATACTGCTGTGGTATTGTGGTAAAGATGAACTTTAACCACTGATTCTTCACATGCTTCACAGCGTCTTCTTGCTTTCTTCACATGCTTGGCCTTGGGCAGTGAAAAAAAACTTCACATTGTAGAGCACAGCATCTTCTCGACATGATGCTGTCCAGTATCCACAGGAATCAGCTGCAGGTTTGAGGGGGTTCAAGTTTTCCCTGGTGTCTGCGTGCGCAATAAGTGGGCGTGCAATATGCTAATGTTCCGTCTTGACGTCACAACGAAGCGGCTTATGACTCGTTTGAAAAACGATTAATTTCATTGACTCAGAGTCGACTCTCACTTTTGAAAGAAAATAACTTTATATACGGTGCACTTTCAGATTTAAAACTTTGCAGGATGTTTTCATTCACTTAGAGCTATTTTACACACTACATGAAAGGTAATTTTCAAAAATCCATAATAGGGGCCCTTTAATACCTGACCTGATTATAATATAATATCTGATTGGTTATTTGGGTGTACAGTAATAATCTTAATGATGTTTTATAAACAAAGTTTGGGAGGAGCACGTTCAAATAATCAATCCAAACTACTTTTTTAATCCAAACAATTACTATGTCTACCCTATCAGCATGAGAAGAAGCATATATATATATATATATTCACTCTGTCAACTCACCTAACATTCCTTGACAGTTTTTCAGCATCCCTCCACCACCCCGACTCCTCACTCTTGGCTCATTCTTTTACAGCCAGGAATACGGGGGGAGTACTCTGGGTTCGGGCCGAATACCGAGCCCAGAGCCCTCTCCTCGGACAGCACGCCAAATACGCTTTTATTCTATATGACTTATTTGTATGTGTGAACTCGTGAAACATTGATTGATCGAGCAATTTTCCTTCTGGTGCAACATGAACATTTACCACTGTGTCATTCTCTTAAAGAGCCGGAGTCTGTGAAACCAGGACTTTCCTGTTTAAAGGGTAGGAGCAGTCCAGCCTTGACTGAGACCACTTTCTTGGTAAATGCAGAGGAAGGTTTCGCTCTTGCACCTGTTGCTGTCACACGTGAGTGTTAACTCCTCTGGAGAATATTATGAGCAGTAGTATTTACCTTCGCTTCAATTGGTTGACCTGAGCAAAAGTTCACCCAAAATTCTGTCATCATTTACTCAACCTCATGTCCTTCCTAATCTATATGACTTGCTTTCTTTTGTGGAACATAAAGAAAGATATTTTGTGTCCAATGGAACAATGGAAGTCAATGGTCACCAAAACTGTTTGGTTACCAACATTATTTAGAAATATCTTTTTTTGTGTTCTGCAGAAGACTGAAAGTCACACAGGTTTGAAATGGCACAGGAGTGAGTAAATTCTTTTCATTTTTGGGTGAAAAATCCCTTTATTGTTGGGGTTTTAACTGGTCTCATGAAGCCACTTGAGGGTGCTGTTGACAACCAAGAATAAAAATATCCATTGTAGGTTTTGTAGGCCAGATCATTGCAATGAATCAGCTGCTGCAGTGTGTACACAGTGCACAACATGTAGATTTTCTGTGTTCAAGGAATATCATGATGACCTGCTATGTTTGCCAAAAGGTGTATTATGCAACCAGAGTAATATGAACCACAATTTTGAATAATATTAGATAAAAAATATCTCACTGCATTAAGCATGTAACTTAGTGAGTTTTAAATGTTTCCACTGGCTAATTTTAGCATTATATAGTACATACTGCTCAATAATGAGTACGCTAGTATTCCATTCTGAATCTAAGCATGGTCACAAATTTGCTAATAATTGTAATTCACATCAGACTAATGGAAAGTTAAAACATGTGTTCAGCATCTCCAACAAGGAAAAGAATGACAAGGAAGAGGAAGCTGGTCATTGACCGGTCAAAGGAACTAACTGACGATGCCATCAGAGTTCAACTGGCTGACACCTCTGACCTTTTAACACCGTTGGAGATAGCCCCACCCACTCGGCAGCTCATGGAGTGGAGGGCGAATGGAGGGGTGAAGCAGCTCTTCTCGAGTTTTTGCCTTCCAATCTTACACCCTGACTTAAAGCAGGTATTGCACACCCATTCAGAAATGGCAGCAAAGCTCAGCTGAAGTGCACAGCTGTCATTATACTCTCAGTGTAGCATTAAGGCAGTGCATTATAGGAAAGCTTCCTCTCCCTCTATTTCCTCTAGCTGTTCCCTTGTGATACATCACCTAGGAGACAGGGCTTGAAGGGAGGAGCGAGACAGCAGGCTGATCCCGAGGAGATGAGAGAGCAAACTAGAGAGGGTAGGAAATCACATTGCTTCAGACAGAAACAGAGTTGATGAGTTTGACTTAGTTTGCCAATAAATTAAAATGGTCATAATTTACTCACCCTCATGTCCTTCCAAAGCATGACTTTATTTCTTCTGTGAAACGCAAAAGAAGATATTTTGAAGAATGTTCACAGTTTTTGTGACCATCGACTTCCACTAGACAAGAAAAAAAAAACTTAAAAGTCTTACAGGTTTGGAATGACATGAAGGTGGGTAAATGATCACAATATTTTCATTTTTGGGCAAACTATCCCTTTAACAGCTAATGCCATTGCTGTGTCATGGTAGCAGAAAGTCTCTTAGTCAAATTGACTTGAATATTGAAATTAATTTTATTCCAAGTCATCAGAAGTCATATGACTGCATCCTAGCACTGCCTTCTCAAAGCCTTTCTTGTGTGTTGCAAACACAAAAGGAGAGCAAGATATTCAGGGAATAATGACTTGTATTGTAAGTCTGCACATTGTGCAAAATGTTGTTGTGCTCCATGGAAGAAAGTACGTTTAGAATGGCATGAAGGTGAAATCTCAGCTAATCCTTATTACTGTGTGTATACCTGTAGCGGTCTGGAACAACACTGCTGAGCCGGTGCTGGAAGACTGGAGTTTGCTGCAAGAGTCTGTTGGACAGGATCAAGCAGATAATGCAAACATTACTGTAGAAACTTCTGTCATTCATCCAGAACCTCGTCCTTCCTGGAACACCACCAGTGTAAGAACTACACGCTTGATGAGCACTGACTTCCAAGAAGTCAAATTTCAAGAAGTCACAGACCCTGTTTATTTTTTTTATTCAAGTTCTTGGTCTTATTTTAAATGATTCATTGATGCAAGTTCATAATCTTTCATCAGAATAGAGCTCCACCTCTGAAAACAACTTTTGACCATTCTTTCACCCTTTTGGTCACAGGAGGAGAGTAGGTTGGAGGTGTCGTATCCAGAGCCTTTCTCTGAGATCTCCATGTTTGGTAATTCATCTGTAGAGACGAGGGAAACCCCACTGGTGACACGGACACAGGTAGTGCTAAACACTCAACCACACACAAAACACATTTTGTCTCTTTAACACGACCACATGTACTGATTATTAATTTTTTCCCGCCATTAGCGGAATTTGTTGTCATTTATGTCACAACGCTAGATCCCCCCCCCCCCCCATTAATTATATTTTGAATTATTAAATATTAATTATTTTTAGCCATTAATTATAATCATTCAACATTACAGTATAAATGAAAGCATTTTTTTGTATTGGCCCAGTCAGACCGGGTCAGTCCCATGGTCATTAGGCAGCGACTAGAAATTTGACCAAATATATATAATAAATTTGCTTTTAAAAACCAAGTAAATATATTTTTTTAAATGTTTACATTTTTTACACTCTTACACAAATGACACTTCTGACCTCACCATCTTTCTCCTTTCTCTTTTCCTTACATCAGTATCTATTTTTTGTTGTTGTTAATGTTTCTGTTTAGTGTTACAGGGACAGTGCACATTAATAAACATTTATGTCAATGTGCCAGTTTAGCCAACTTGGCTAATTTTCAGCTGTAGTCCCTGGGGCAGGTGTAATGTCAGATAAAATACATTAAAACAAATCAACAATACTTATACATACAGTAGACCACATTTCATAAGAATACATAAAGTACATTAAAACAAGGACAGCAAAACATAAAACAAGGCAAAGCACGCTTCAGGTGAATTGAAATAGCTACAAAGTATGGGCATACATATGGGCATACACAAAGTATGGGCATACATACCCTGCTACACACAGCAAACAAAACTTGTCCCGTGCCGTACTCCGTTGCGCAGGGTCCTGTGAATGCAGACCTCTACTTACAGCCTTTCCTGTGAAAAATTAACCAATGAGAATCTGAGAGGTGGATCCAATGCTTTTGTTACATTTGAATTTGCTGTATTTGCACTTAATTTCAGATTGATTAGGTTCTTTTAAAACCGAAAAAACTTTTAATAACCTTTAAAACGATCATAAAAATTACCTGTCAAATGATCTGAGCGATCCTTTATGGCTCTTATTATGTTACTCAGTGGTTTATACCAGGACACTATTATAGTCATAAAATGCAAGCATTTCCATTTTTGTAAGTCTATCCTGACTCATTCGCACGTCAAGTTTGCGCGAATTGAGCGTCTGCCACGTTAAGCGCGAATAAATCTTGACTGACTGACTATCCTCCCGGCGAGAGATTAAAATTTTACTGTGGTTGTTGTTGTTCAAATGTTGTAACTTCACATATTTCATAGAACGTATCTAGGAATGCCAATAAAAAATCTATATTTTTAAAGAAAATAATACTTTTATTCAGCAAGGATGCATTAATTCATGACTGTAAAGACTTTTATAATGTTCCTGAAGATTTCTATTTCAAATACATGCTGTTCTTTTGAACTTTCTATTTATCAAAGAATCCTGAAAAAAAGTGTGGTTTCCACAGAAATATTAAGCAGCACAACTGTTTTCAGCACTGATAATAACATTTTGAATGTTTCTTGAGCACTAAATCAGCATATTAGAAGGATTTCTGAAGAATCACGTGACACTGAAGACTGGAGTAATGCAATATTTCAAAATATTTTTGATTAAAGTAAAGTAGCCATTAGAGATTTTTTTTCCCACATGAAATGATGTGTATCTTGAATGTAATATAACAATTTTCATATCATCAGTAATGTTATTGAAAAAACACATGAAAGGATAACGCTTTTACAGTAGAGAGTTGCTGTGTTCATAGGGGTGTGTGTGTGTGTGTGTGTGTGTGTGTGTGTGTGTGTGTGTGTGTGTGTGTGTGTGTGTGTGTGTGTGTGTGTGTGTGTGTGTGTGTGTGTGTGTGTGTGTGTGTGTGTGTGTGTGTGTGTGTGTGTGTGTGTGTGTGTGTGTGCGTGTGTCTGCAGAACTTTTGACCTCTTACTTTTTGTCTGCAGTCAGCTCTGAACAGCCAGGATGTGGAGGATAAGAGACTGACCAGTCGGGCACATGACCTCCTCCAGGCCCTCAAAGTAAGAAACAATCAAAAGCTGTAGATGAGGATTTTGGAGTGAAGAATTAAGAGAATGAGAAATTAAATGTATGGGTGCTGATGAGAACAGTAGGCTTAAGGGCATAAACTCAATCACACACACTGCCATTAATATGACACTCTGTTCACAGTAGAAACGGCAGGCCGCGTTGAAGCACTTCTGTCATATATGAAATATGTTCTGAATAGGATAATACAAAACAAATAAAGTGGTGTCAGTCCATCAGACACTCTCTACACTCAAACACATATTCACGATAAGGGAAGGTATAAGAAATTCGAGCAGGTAACTGTGTAACGAGCCAGCCGCCCGCTAATTTGAGCTAGCCGCGGGTCCAATAATCCTAGGTCCCGGGGGAAAGAGCAGCCGGGTATGACGAAGAAGCCTGTGAGCAAAGCGTAACATGAAAAGAGTTTAATTAATTAATAATTCGATACATTTATATAGCGCTTTTCTAGGTACTTAAAGCGCTATACATGAAAGGGGGAATCTCCTCAACCACCACCAATGTGCAGCATCCACCTGGATGATGCCACGGCAGCCATATTGCGCCAGAACGCCCACCACACACCAGCTTACTGGTGGAGAGGAGACAGTAGCTACGTTTACATGGACACCTTTTGGTTCAATCGGAATGAAATCAATACGATTGATGAATCTGAACACAGTGTTTACATGAACGATAAATAAAGTAATCTGGTTGATGTGTGTGTTTATATGTCACAAGTTTCAAATCGGAATAGATTTTTTGACATGCGCACACTGCACAAATATACAGAGTTTCCCGCTGTTTGCGCATTACTTTCTCCTCTATTGGTTCTTTATTATTGGCAGACGTAATAATAATCCGTCTCTGGTCATGATTTGGAGACAATGAGCACATTAACCGCTTTGCCGTGCTGCTTATATATTTATCACGAAGTAAATACAGTCGTCTGTGGATGAGAATCCAAAACAAGGACTGGTGGGACGTTGTCGTGCTTCACTTCACAGACGCTGAGTGAAATGAAAATTTTAGAATGACGGGACACTTATTTATATGACACTTTATTCAACAGGAAGAATAGCTCGTTCCGCGTGTCATACGCCATTACGCTATTTATCGTCATTGCACATGCGCAGTCCTTTCAGTTTCGGTTTTCAATCCGATCAAGTGTTTACATGTTCTCTTGATCGGATTACAAAAGGAATAAACCACCCCTTTCAATCTGATCGAAATTTCATTCGGATAGAGCTCAATCGGATCGATTAAGGTGTTTACATGAAGGTTTTTTAGTTTGATTGAGCTGTCAATCCGATTGTAAGTGTCCATGTAAACGCAGCTACTGATGAAGCCAATCAGTATATGGGGATGAGTTTAAGCAAAGCAGCAGATGTTCAGCGCCTTTGTAGCCAACTGGCGGCCGCACCCCCGGTTAAATAGCACTCCCTAAAATACACAGGAGGTCTATTTACAAATGTATCCCACGTTAATCATTCAACTATTACTCAGTATAGCAACATACCTATGATTAACAGCGTTGAGTTACAGGCCCCAAGCTCTGATTGCTGATAGCAGGGCACACACTCAGCTGGTGAAAGGGCTGCTGCAGCACTGGGGAGTCTACAGCACAACAGTTTAAAATCATTTACATAATATATATGAATGTATATAGAGCGTGATAAAAAGGTGACCTTGAAATTGTGGCGTTAAAGGTGACGCGAGCCGAGGAAAAATTTGGGTGCACCCAAATTTTGTGCTGGTGCACCTAAATAAAAAAGTTAGGCGCACCAGTGCAACCAAGGCAAAAAGTTAGTCTGGAGCCCTGTCTCACTTGAAATGTGTCCCCACATTAAGTCCTTGAATTTGAGGGTATTGCACCTGGAAATCCTTGAAAGGTCCTTGAATTTGAAGTTAACCAAGGTGTGGGAACCCTGTATGAAATATTCTGTGTAGGATTGTGTAGTTTATATGACTTAAAGATCTTGTGTGGTCCAAGAGACATGGTGATTCATTTCACAGTATGTAGTCTCAAGATGACACATCCACAGACCACTGTTCACTGACTGTCGGATGTATGTAACACACAAACATGGCAGGGTTTGTCTGAAAGCACTAGGTCCAGCAGCTTGTGGGTGCTGGGTGAACCAGCTAGCCTATAAAGTCGTTAGATCAAGATACTTGGTTGATACAGTGACATCTGTGGTGAAAGAACAACCAATCACTGGATTTGTAGAATTGTATATTATGTTATGTTTTGTTCCCTAAAAACATTTATGTTTTTATTTTATTTAAGTAGATGGTTTTTTATGTTTTTTTTTTCTCTCTAAGTTGATGTTGGGAACTATATCAATGGTATGCTGCTTTAGTGCTCTCTTTTGTATTGAATACCATTATGTTTAAATCTCTGTATAAAAAAGATTTAAGGTAGTTGATGTTTGGAAAACTGGACACCTTTTGGGTTGTGCAAGTTAAACATCATTTGATTATGGGGTTAAAATTGTTGCATTATTCCAAATAAATGGATCGAGATTCACAAACAAATGTAAAGAGATTCACAAAAATATATAAAATTCACAAATAAATGGATTAAGATCCACAAATAAATAAAGAATTTCACCAAAAAATATAAAATTCACAAATAAATAAAATGAGATTTGCAAATATATATATATATATATATATTTTTTTTTTTTTTTTTTTTTTTTTTTTTTTTTACAAATGTGTTTTGTTACAAACACAACTCTGCCTGGCATTTATTTGTGAACTGCTTTCTGTGCATTTGTAAATCACTGCACACATTTGTAAATCGCCTCACGCATCTATGGATTTTGAAACGCTTCTAGCGTCAACATGCAGACAAATCCACAAATAAGTGAACTCCACCCACCGTTTACTCAAGCCAGTCAGATAACGGCCACATTGAGCTGACCAATCGTAGCACGTTCTCGCTACAACCAATCAGTTTGGCTTTACACATCAGCTCAATGTGGCGGTTAATGCACAGAAAGCGGTTCACAAATAAATGCCAGGCAGAGTTGTGTTTGTGACATAAAACACATTTGTAAAAATAAATTATTTGCAAATTTCATTTTATTTATTTGTGAATTTGATAATTTTTTGTGAAACTCTTTACATTTATCTGTGGATCTTAATCTATTTATTTGGAATAATGCAACAATTCTAACCCCATATTTGATTGCTCTCCAAAAAAAAAGAATCTATAAAGATTCCTTTCAAAAAGGCTGACCCTTCTGAAAGTCACTATATCATTTGCATACTTGATAATGTGGATATAGTGGATATATGCATGTTTTAGGTTTGAACTTGCACTAACTTCTCCTTTCTCTTCAGAGACAAGACTCTTCTCTCAGTGCCGTGTACAGTCTTCACACTTTATGTGAGAGCAGCAGTCGTTCATACGTGGCAGCCATGTTTTTCTGCTTGCTGGTGTTAAAGAAACAACAACTTCTCGACCTGCACCAGAGCGCCCCTTACAGTGACATCATCGCCACACCTGGGCCTCTCTTTCACTCCCCCTAGAACAGATAGCCATGAAGCAACAGAGGGGAAAACATGAGGCTTTGACTCATTAAAGGGCTTTGTTTTTGTGTCATTCATGTTCTTGGATGGAAACAAATTTGATGAATTTCTGTTTTTTAAAAAATTTAAACAATGTGTTATGAAACCCTGTGCTAAAAACAATGAAATGCATCTGCATAGTGTTATACTGTTTGTAATATATAATATATTGTTCTCAGATCTATATGAGCTGGCTAAATCGTACCGTAAAGCAGCACGGTGAATTGTCTGCATCAAATGATCATTAAATTGATTGTTTCAGTTTAACCGATTTAATGATCTGAGTAAATTGACCAATATTTGTTCATTATTGAAAAGTGAGTTGCAATGGCTTGAAAGTCGAGCATGAATAGTTATTAGTCTTTTCTTCCTACAGTTTAATGTAGTAATAGTTATGTTTTAAAAACAGTTCTGTGTTGGTTATTTTCTTTTCACCGAATCCTTATAAACCTTATCAAATAAATATTGCAAAACTAAAAGGAAAAACAAAATCCTTTACTCTTTCTCATGTTGTTACAAACTATGACAAAGGAGAAGTTTAGCAGATTGCTCTTTTAAAATGGCAGTGAATGGGGACTGATGCTATATTGAGTGCTGAGAAAAATAGCATCATATAAAAGTAGATACGACTCTAATCTTATCTGTCTCTGCAGCTCCCTTAGCATTACTGGACAGTAGTGCTCACTGCATGCGCACTTAACCCTATAAAGCCTACTGTATCATATTTAATAAATTAATTTAAGGCCTCTAAATTATCAACATGATCAAAACTTTGCTGAAAATCTGTTGTACACAATCTACTACATGCCTTCAAGTAAAAGGCCTTTTACAATTATGCTAACAACGTCCCACTTTAGGTCGTGGTTCACGTGTCTTTTTGCTGTGGAATCTTACTGATTTTTATAAAGCAAATGTAGGAATATCTTTTATATTGTTAGTAATATTCAAAGATGAACATTTACTGGACTGAAGCAACTTTGGTACTTGATTATCCATACGTTATTTATTTTTTTACATACATTAGTCTTTTGAGGAACGTTTATTTGTTCATCTCTCAATAATCATTGTATCACAGTGCATTATATGTTTTGCCCCCTACAATAAAACAAACAAACAAATATAATCTTAACACATTTTAATGGAAGATATACTGTAGTGACAACTATTTATATGCACTTATAATAATTTTATATATAATATAATCATTTTATATGCATTTATAACTGATATTTATATAGTACTCTGCTATACTGTTATAAAAATCTCATTGATTTACATTACAAGCTATAAGAATTAAATCTTACTTTTTGGCCTACAATTATTTTGCTCAGTTTGGGCCTCTGAATATATTTTTTTTCCCCCAATTCTGAGCCATGAATGCCTGGTGTTTCAAAGAGGATATTCCAAAAACACATAGGCATGTATATCTTCTGTTTTGATGTGTTGTTGGTGTTTTGAACTTTATCCAACAAAATCAGTGGTACAAGCCTTTGCCATAGACTCCCACTGACATTGACGAACGACAATAAGCTACATTTAATCATGAAGAGTTTCATTACATTTTAAGCTGCTGTCTTAAAGCAATCGTCACTGGGGTTAACTAATGTTTTAAAGGTTCGACTAAAGAGAGATATGTGCGCACAATAACCGTACAAAAAGCTTGAAGTCCAGATCGGAAGATACCCTGATTCTCTGCGACCAGATAATGTTTTATCCTTTTTAAATTTCGTTTCCTGCCCCTTTAAGAAACACCGTTGCAGCGTCACGCAAATGCGTCGTTTCTGCTTGCGCAGGTCTCGTGCGCGCGCTCTCATCAGCAGCATCCATCAGTCCATCATCAACCGACCCGGGCGAAATGACAGACAACAACATACATGAACAAACTTCACTGGGAATGGGAGACGGAACAGCAGAGGATGTAAGTCACGTTCAACCCGGTCTTACTCTTCTGTGTCACTAATTCTCTCGACTTTCATAAACTCGTCTGTAATGTTATGATGGAGGTTTAATGTTCATCATCATGATTTGTGTATCATATGTAAGTGCGTTTCACAGCATAAAACAGTTTAGACTAAGCTTGTTCTCCAGCCTAATATAGTTTTGTCCCATGCGAAACCAACGACGCACTGTTGCAGCGCCGCGTTTCAGTCTCAGACAGGCGGATAGTTCTGCTGGTATCACATACTGTTACGTAAGACCGCTTGTGCCCTTTACTTAGGGACGATTTACCTGCAACATATGGAGGCTGGTGACGTCATCATGCCCCGCCCCCACCGCGGGTTCTCCATGGAAGTTGTGCATCAATTTTTTTGGGCTTGTGTTACTGAGTACAATGCAGGGACATGTCTCAGATATTTATAATGTGGTAGAAAAAAATGCCCCTGTAGTGCCTTTTTTAAACTTTATTTATATTAATATTATTTTTATTGTAGTCCTATCTGGCCATAGAGTCTCTGCAGACACCAGGGTGACCTGTGGCGGTCGGATATTGTTCAGAGGCAAGTGTTGTTGAATGTGTAGTAATGTCAAATGAAAGTTAAATCAGCCCTAAAAACATTGGATGGAGCTCCAAAACTTGACTGACATCATTAAAATATTACTGTGATCAAACAGAAAGACGAGACCATTGTATAAGCTGTATTTTAGCTGAGCGTTTACTGTGTCATTGATATTTGGCATTATTTACAGGGACTTTTGTATTTAATGTTGATTTGGCAACAGACATAGTTGTTTGAATTGAAAATGTATTTCAATTGATTGATTCAATTGAAGTAGCCTATATGACATTTCATTTTACATTTATTCATTTAGCAGACACTTTTATCCAAAGCGATTTGCCAATTCATCTTAAGGAGGCAGTGACTCAAGAAGTGTTCGCAATACAAAGTTTCAGATATTCAGAATAGCACAAGCTGGAACATGGAGGGATTGAGAAATAATGAAAGAATAGAAGAGGTTTTTATTTAGTCTTCAGTCAATTTTTGAATATTGTTAGGGATTGGGCTCTCCAATATAATGGAGATCTTTTAATTTCACATAATATATATATATATATAAAATAAAACGCTGAAAATGAATTAAAAGGAGCAAATATTGCCCCTTAAAATGCTAATTTCTTACACTAATAGTACCACTAGTGAAAATGCTAATTTGTATTTTTCTAATGTGTATTTCCAATACACATATTGTCTGCAAAACATTTGGGCATGAATTTAGATTTAAGACGTTCCAAAAAACATCCGCCTATGTGTACAATCAACGCCAAGTCCCTTTTATTTCTATAGGGCTTTATACGATACAGATTGTTTCAAAGCAGCTTTACAGTGTTAACAAGAATATAACAGTCAATATGGAAAACAATCAAATATAAGAGAATTAAAATTTTGCTGTAGAGCAGCTCTACCAAAGACAATAGTGTCATTATTCAGCTCAATTCAGTCCAATTTTGTTTCAGTTCAGTTCAGTAACAGTGTCGATGCTGGTGGTTTTAGCATCACGTTTTGTGTCTCAAGTGTCACAAATAATGTCTCATTCAATAAACCCACATATTTACTCTGTTTAGTCATCTATTACTAGTGCAGAAATATTTTATATTAATAATACATTATATCATTTCTTGTAATGTTTTCAAAATTATGTAATGTTCTGTTTATTTCCAGGTTGAAATAAAGAAAGTCCCTGATTTACAATGTAGTCTCAGACTCCAGTATACAGTATATTTAGATTTAGAATGATGAATGCAACACAAACATAGTAACATAAGAAATGATGCAAAACAAGCTAGAGCAGAAATGAAAGTGAGCAACAGAAAGTGGTTTGAGGGGGTTTGTTTAGGATGGTAAAGATTTGACGGTTTAGGCTGGATTTGGCACATGGGAACATTCATAGGCTCCAGATATTGTGTATGTGTCTGTGTCAGTGTTAGTCATAGTGCAGACCTGATGTTGTACACTGTCCTGAACTGAACCCTGTTGTCTGACAGATGCTCAGGGGCTAAATATTCTGCCATATCATACACATTCTGCTTATTTATTGTGAAGGGTTTTATTTTTAAAAACAGTGTCAGGAAATGTAATGATACAGAATTTTTATGATGCCCCCCCCCCACCACCCCCCTGTCTTTGCTGATGACAGTGCAAACTTCTCAGCGAATCAATTTATTTGTCATTGCACATTGTCGACTGAAAAAAATATTTTTCAAGAGATGCAGAATCAGTTCAATCCAGACATCTTACAAAACTGCTTACAAAGGGTCTGCTTGGACAGTTGAGTATTCTGAGAACATTCATCAAATATGCATAAAAATAATCTAGAAGCACATTAATCTTATAGTTCACACTAGCTTTTCAATCATGACATCCAGTGTTATGTCCACACCCACGCACACACTTGTCACTCATGTCACCATATCATGCCATGTCACCACAATCAACGTTTCTGTCAGTGTGTGAATAGCTCAGTGCAAAGTGTGAAAGAATCTGTCCGCTGTATATATGTGTGAGTGCCTTTGTCTAGTTGTCTAGAATGTTTGGTTTACATAAGCATTGATTGTCTTGTGAGTCATGTGGCAACCAGAATGAAATGCTCTCTGTTGGATTGTGTTCAGGATCTTGAGAATCTAATATTGTCTGGCATGTGTCTTTGTGGATTTGGTTTTGTAGTGCGATGCAAGGTTACAGTCTCCTAAAAAACACTTGTGTTTGTGGCTATCAAATGGCCACGGCAACTTATAGTTCAGCCAAAAATGTCAAAATTATGTCATCATTTACTCACCTTTTGTGTTATTCTAAACTCTAATGACTAGCTTTCTACCGTGGAGCACACAAAGGGTGCGGCTTCAGAATGTCATGACGTGTTTTTTGTTGTTTGTGTTTGGAAAATAACAGCATGAACATTTAGCTTTTGGGTCAATGTAATTCATACATACAGCGACCTAAATACGGCTTTTCTATGATTTACATATTTTTTATTAATGATTATGTATCTATTAATTAAAATGAATTATAGGATTGTTATGGGGGAATAAAGTCAAAATTGTCTGGGTGATACAACTGTCCTAATATCATAATGAAGAAAAAAGCCTCATTAAAACAACAAAATTCTTGCTAATACGAAAAATACGAAAACTTAACTCATAGTTTAGCATAATCTTTAATTGTTTTGAAGACTTTTTGTTCAAAAGTGACAGTAAAGACATTTATATTATTACAAAAGAGTTCTATTTATTAAATGCTTTAAAATAAATGCTGTTCATTGAACTTTCTATTCATCAAAGATACCTGAAAAAAGTATCACCATTTCCACAAACATAAGAAACAGCACAACTGTTTCTAACATTGATAATAATAAGAAATGCATGAGGAGCCCCTCATGTATGTCAAGGTCAGTAACTCTTTTAAAAAATATAATCTGGACATTTTGTATTCCACTAAAAAGATCCCTGTCCAAGAGACCAATATCCTGTCTCATCTGTTTGGTACTGACTGTATTTCATATTCTGTGGTGTATGTGTGTTTTAGAGAGATCTGTCCTGAAGAATCCTTGTAATTGTGCCGTTACAAGGTGCCAGTCCTTACACATGTCCGTCCCCGTGAACCGAAGACCATCTGCTGGTTCCCGCAGGTAATGCTATCCGCCTTCTTCATCATGCATATTCAAACATATCGATAGTTTTCTGATTATTATGATGTGATATGTTCATTAAGCACCAGTAGTGTGAATTCCTTCAAAAACACATCCAGTTTCACTGTGACAGCATGTTTGAAATGAACGTCAGAGCTCAGCTGTCACTGTGTGTGTGTGTGTGTGTGTGTGTGTGTGTGTGTGTGTGTGTGTGTGTGTGTGTGTGTGTGTGTGTGTCATAGAAGGCCTGCTGCCCCAAGCAGCACTCGACACTCGCTTGGGGACTCGACTGTCCGCAGCAGTTACTCAGCAGCATCCTGCAAGTGCACAGAGAGCAATACTGTACCACGCTCCAACCCAGCCACACCACGGTGAGCGGCGCACACACTCGAAGGCTGATTAGATTTGTCTTCCATTAGGGTCGTGTTCCAGATTTTGTATGGTGGCAAAAAGTACAGTACAAAAATAGAATTAATGAAACAGACATGACTCTATATCCATTTATAAGTCTGGTTACTTCTGAAATACAGAAATACTGATGTGATTGTGCATGTTGGAATAGTTCACACAAAAATTGAAATTCTTAATTTACTTTCCCTCATGACTTCTACATTTCCTCTGTAGAACACAAAAGGAGATATTTTGTAGAATGTGCAAGCTGCTCTTTTCCATGTGAAAGTGAATGGGGACTGGGGATTTTATGCTACAAAAAAGCACCATAAAACTGACATGCATGGTAATTACCCATACTTAGAATTTGTCCTCTGCATTTAACCCATCCAATTTAGTGCAGTAAGTGCACACATTAGGAGTAGTCAGCAGTGAACACACACACTGCAAACTGTGGACACACACACGAGAGCTGGCAGCAGTGGGCAGCCATTTTTGCTGCGGCGCCCAGAGAGCGATTGGAGGTTCGGTGACTTGCTCAAGGGCATCTCAGGGCATCAAGGGCATTTCCTGCCCGTATTGAGGATCAAACCTGCAACCTTCAGGTTACCAGTCTGACTCTCTAACCTCTCTAACCATTAGGACACAACTGCCCATGAAAGGTAATTCATACTTCTCGCACGCTACACTGCCCGGCCAAAAGAAAAGTTGCAGTTTGTTTGTCAGTTCTAATCCTAATTGATGGAGTGTGTAGCTTTTCAATTCTTAAACAACCATGTAGGAAGACACACCGTGGCCATATTCCAGGATGATAATGTGCAGATTCATCAGGCTCAGATTGTGAAAGAATGGTTGTGAGGATCATGAAGAATAATCTTCACACATGAATCGAGTCCAGATCTTAAATTCATTGAAAGTCTTTGGGATGTGCTGGAGGAGACTTTACAGAGTCTTTGACAATACAAGATCCTGACCATAAATTGATGCGCCTCTTGTTGGAAATAACATCACAACATTTATTTTCCATCATTTATTTTGTCAAGCATTAATGATTCAATCATGTTTTATTTTTGCTGTTCCAAGTCTTCTGAAGTCAAGACTGCTATTCTCTGGAAATCTCTTCCTCTGTAGATCTCATTTAAATTGAATCGCAATGTAATTTTATCTTTAATTAAATTTCCTTGTGAGTGGGACTGGTTTTGCCATGCACATTATGTCTTCCCCATTGCCATTACAAATTGCACACTGTACAGATGGACTGGCTGGCAATAAAACTGACCACATATTTAGGGTCACTACATTGTCTTCGACAATAAAACTGTAGACCAAACAGCTTCTCAAATGTGCAGCATGAATGTGGAAGTTGCCAGTCACTCACAGATGTAGAGCTATTTCAGCTCGAGTGAATCCCTGATCAAAGTGAAAAACTATTTGTTCACAGATGAGGCTTAAGGATTGCGCCAAGCTTTTGCTGCCCCTAGTGCAATAAAAAACAACATGCTATTATGTTCAGTACATGGTAAAAAGGTGTGATAAAAGGAAAACAACTTTTATGTCATGTCGATACTTTGAGAAAATAGCTATTTTATTCCGAGATCAAATGAAAGAAAAAAGTACAATGCATGACCTCTTAGAGCTTCCTTAATTTTCTCTTCAGTAGAAATAGAGAAATTTAGAATCTGTTGCTTTTTGGGCAAGTGAGACTGGTTAAAAAAAATCATTGTTTCCTAAATGTACACTGTCACACCATTTACAGAGCCTAATAATTACACTTGGACCTGTTGTTTAGTTTTATTTGTACCGTTAACATGTTAAATATTTTAAAATTATGAGATTAATCACAATGAAATATTATTTATTCCTTGCTTTCTAAACCAGACGGCAGGCGAAGTATGCGACCTGTAGTGAGAATCACGGGATCCGTCCACCAGCTCCTGAGCAGTATCTCACCCCACTGCAGCAGAAGGAAGTGTGTATTCGTCACTTACGAGCTCGGCTGAAGGAAAATGTGGAGAGGCTTCAGGACCGGTTAGTAGGGCTTCTATCTGTCAACGTGTCAGTGGAGTTTTACAGCTTCCTGCCATTCTAGCAGTACAAGATCATGTCCTGTTAATCATTCATGCACACACACACACACACAAACAAAAACGTTTTCGCTATCTTTGTGGGGACTCTCCATAGGCATAATGTTTTTTTTATACTTTACAAACCGTACATTCTATTCCCATAAACTAACCCTAACCCTAAACCTACCCATCACAGAAAACTTTCTTCATTTTTACATTTTCAAATAACCTTCATTTAGTATGTTTACTAATCCATTTCCTTGGTCGTCCTCACAATGTAGGTTAAACAAGTACACACACACACACACTCAAATGAGCGGCCGCATCACATTAAGGGGTGTCATGTTAACGGACCCTAAGTTAATAACTAATGATCTTTGCAACTGAAGTGAATCATCTATAGCTATATATATATACTATAGAATCTAACTTTAGCTGGACAATAACTTTATTCTAGAGCTGCTGTAAAGCCAAAACAATCTCAGTTACTTTAATTTCCTATTATCACTGTAAAACTGCTTTGAAACAATCTATATTGTTAAAAGCGCTATATAAATGAAGGTGACTTGACAGTTGACACACACACACACATATATATATGTATATATATATATATATATATAGCGGAACCTACCCACTGTCAGAATATGCCTACTTCCCTACTATATGGTATTTAGAAAACAGTTGACGAAAAGTACCTGAATAACCAACTACTTCTTGCGAGATTCTGAAGTTTAAATCTGATGAAGACTTTATTACCCCACAAGGCCACAGAAGAGCAGTTGTGAATGTCAGTGAAGCAGCGCAACTGACACCACATGACAGTGGTCACATGACAGCTGTAGTACATCCTGATTGTATTCATACTACCCAAACTCATACTATATAGAACATACTTTTTTAATGGACACGAAGTAAGTTTCAAACCAAATGTAGTACCTACTGAAACCATCTGCAATTTCGAATGCAGCATTAGATTTATTACTATGCCCTTGTTCTTTTTGTACCACGGCAGAGACTCTGAGGTCGAGGAGTTACGGATTCAGCTGACTAGGATGCAGGAGGACTGGATAGAGGAGGAATGTCATCGCGTAGAGGCTCAGCTGGCCCTAAAAAAGGCCCGGAAGGAGATCCGGCAGCTTCAGGAGGCTGTTGACACAGTTAGGTCCAACCTGGGGACAGAGGCAGATCAACAGGACTGCAAGTCTGAAGGTCTAGGTGTCGGTAGGATAAGCCAACGGTTTGGGGCATCAAGGTCTTGTGGCTGCTCTCCGGCCCACACCATGAGTCGCAGCGCCACCTTCACCAGGCTGAGCAGTGATACGTCACCTGGCGCTACAGACCGCAATGGAAATGTATGTTCTGATCGCTACATTCCCGCCAACAGAGGGGCAATGACGTTACCGAGAGGTGACGGGCGTACTCATCTACTTCTGGAAGCAGCTTTACTGTCTGAACAAGTCCCTCACGCAACGCTATGCTCCACTTTGTCGCGATCATCAACCTGCGAGAGATTGTGTAGCGGAGAGACGGTGTTGCCTGTTAGCCGGTCATGTCATGCTGTTAATAACAACTGTAGCTGTGGTCCACATGCCTACCTCCCACACCACCATCTGTTTCTGCACCTCCCACAGGAGGAAGCACCTCCTCCTCCTCCTCCAACAGCACCCCCTAGTGCATCCGAAGTGAGTGACAGGCCAGGGTACCGGTCGCAGGCCTGTAGCCCGACCATAACCTGGATCTCCGAAGAGGGCAGAGGAGAGGAATTGAGCGTCATCACTTCAGCAACGTGCGCACCAGACGTCACTTTAGCTGAGCCGCTGGTGTTTTCGCCATCCTCGGCCACTACTTCACCTGCTCAGATGACTTACATCACAGAAACTTTACCGCTAGACAGCACAGTTGAATTTACATCATCAACAGCGACACCAACAGTGCTGACCAAGCCACAGGTTCAGCAACCGTGTCCCAGAGCGTTACCACCTCTCGAGCTGCCGCCACTGGAAACAACGGTGGTAAAAGTCAATGATGAAGATGGAGAGGGGGAGGATGAAGAATCAACCCCCCCTCAGAGGAGCCACTGGAGCCGCTATTTCCTGATCGACCTCCTAGCGGTGGCCGTCCCCGTAGTTCCGACACTGGCGTGGCTTTGCCGAGGGCCACGGAATGAAGGCATGCCGATGTACAACATGAGCTCCCTGTTGCGCGGATGCTGTGCCGTCGCGCTACACTCTCTCAGACGGGTTGGCAGTGGCTGTGGTCGCGGGCCCTCGGGAACAGGAAACGCGACACCTATCTGATAACTTTAACATTACAGTACCATCAAAAACTTTTAACTGGACCTTGTGTGAACTCTTTGTCCTTGACCTCCCAGTTGGTAATATCTTTGAACCAAGGAGGCGTAAATCTGTTCTTGGTTCAAATGCGTTTTTGAGACAAAGATCGAGGGAATGTGGCCCTAATTTGCACGGACACTCAGAAGTTTCAAGGCTCATTTCCACCATTTGTTTTCCTTTTCCTTCTGGTTCTCTTATCTGCTTTATTCCCTCCCTTTCCTGGCTGAAACTCAACAGGCAGTACACAGTCAAAAGTAGCTCCAAACAGCAATGACCAGAGTCCAAGATACACAATGTACAGAAGTTTAGGCCTTTTAAGCACAGATTTAAAAAATAATAATAATTAAATGCCTTAAGAGTTATTTTTATTATGTTCATCCAATGAAAATTGTACTACTGAAATATTGACCTTGGTCCATCATCACTGTCAGTTTCAGAAAATTTGCAACATCCCCCCTATGGGATTTTAGTGATATGAGATTAACTCACTGACATTAGTGTAAATAATTTGAAATATTCTTATGTAAATTGAATTCATTCTGCTCGTTTCATGAATGAGGCCCATTTACAGGAAATCTTGTAACTTTAGGTAGGTCATATAGACATGGGTGCAATTTGTTCTTCATGAAGAGAAAATTTCAAGCTTATAGCTCAAACTAACTAGCAGGGCTAGGCTTTCAAATTTGAAACCTTTACATACCTGTTGCTAAGCAACCATTGTGCCAATCCATCTTATTTCATAAAATATGAACACATAAAGCAATATGCATCCAGAAACTGTTTGGATCTCTAAAAAACATGCTTCACTCATTCACATAAAAATGCCTAAACTAATGTGGTGTTTTGTGGATCACTACTCTGATGTCATTCTTGACTTTTCTACTGAAGTTATGTTTTATCAGTTTCTTCATATATGAGCAAAAGGAATTTTGAAACTGCTTGTCGGCGCATTTGCATAATATTTATGGAATTATTTGAATTGTATCGCAGCTTATTTGCTAAAAATGCCAAATTGTATTGATAAAGCAATGGAAGGTGATGACCTAAGACGGGTGTCAAACTCAGTTCCTGGAGGGCCACTGTCCTGCAGAGTTTAGCTCCAAAAACACCTGCCTGAAAGTTTCTAGTAATCCTGAAGATCTTGATTAGCTGGATCAGGTGTGTTTAATTAGGGTTGGAGCTAAACTCTGCAGGGTTGTGGCCCTCCAGGAACTGAGTTTGACCTAAGATGACTTTATTAATCTGTTGTTGGGTGGAAGATTTTTAGTTCTTTTAAACTCAGTCTCAGGTGGAACTCAGGTGAATAGTACTAGAGAGGATGCAACATTTGTCAAAACCCATGCCAAAACATTCATTCATTAGAAACACAAAGGTTTATAAATAACAATAGTTGAGAATGTACATTTACTGTCATAAAATGTCTTGTTTTTAGATTTTTTTTTGATTAACACATTGCTTCAAAACCAATGAGTCTAACTATTGCATGCATCCAGATTTCAGTAATGCAATTATGTAACTAATTCATGCATTTGTAAAACAAAGTCTTCGGTTTATTTGAAGTAAAACAAAAGAACAAAACAGAGTAATCATGGCATTCCAGTAGATTATTGTAAGGGCTTAGAACGCATGTTAGCACAAGAATTCCTCATAGTTAACTATCAATAAACTTATAGATTATATTTCAAGTAGACGTTTGAATAAACAACTCATGCTGATTTGAACAGCAACGTTGCAAAGTGTGATTGTGTATTTAGACAGAGCCCATCAATACTCGAGCCTAATTGTAAATTTGGATTGTTTGGTTCAATTGCACCTTGACAATAAAAGTGTTTCATTAAAATGACACTGCTTCTGTTGTGCTAATTATTTTTTATTTTTTTTCTGCAGTGTCCTAGTCTTTCCTCAGTGAAGCAGAATGCTGTGACAAAATAATTAACGTTTAACAGTTTTGTGGATTGGGATTTAGACAAATGAGATTTTACTGTGAGTGGGGCTACCCAGCACAAAATACACAATATCAGAGATGGGCACCAAATGACTTACAAAATGTTCTGCCAATTATCGTCATATTTGACATGATTATGATGCACCTGCAAACACACCATTCCAGTTTCCAATCAACACATCAGAGACCAGCTTAATGTTTTATAAACAATTTATTTTCAAGTAGTTTGTTTTATACTTAACCAGATTTCCCCACCAGAGTACTTATTACCAGCTCAGCCAAAACCCTGTTGCTGTGATCGCGTTTACAACACAGAAATCAAATATAAAAAGAGAGAAGGGAAAAAAAAAAAAGAAAAAAACTTGTGTCTTAGTGAACTTCCAATGATTGAGAGTATACCAGTGATTATGTCAAGCAGAAAAAAGAAATAAAAAGGCAACAAAATATACAAATGCAAAACAGAGCTAAGCTAAGTGGTATCGCTATTAACACTACCCCTTTTGAGGATCACATGCATGGAGCAATGTTCCTTAAAAAGGTTGACCTGGAAGAAAACAAAGAGAGAGGTTTATTAAACAACTGAACCGTGTTCCTCAAAGGCCATAAATACGATTACAAGGGTTTAATCGAAGAGCCTGTTAAATAAACTCTACAGGACAGTTAAGACCAAGACTAGAATAATCTCCTTTAAAGATTATCTGTTAGTTATTAAAGTCATCCATGCCTGATGCAACTGGATGAACTGACTACAAGATGTTTTTCATTTATTATGCATTCATCAAGTGTTTTAAAAAACTAAGCAACAATAACAAATTAACTCAAAAGAAAAATGTGGAAAACTTTGCACATACCCTGAAAGAATGAATAGGGAATAACCTGAGTCCAATTGTGGGGGCTTTATTCCAAGCCAATCAGCTCCACATCGAATACGAGGGTGGCATTGGGAGGAATGATGCCCGGGTGCCCCTTGCTCCCATAAGCAAAGTCCGGAGTGCAAGTCAGCTTGGCACGCTGCCCGACACTCATCTGTTACAAGGGGGAAAAGGTCATTTGGCCAAATTAGGTCCAGTACCAAACAATTAATGGAGGTTAAATAAGTGAGTGACATGGGTTTGTTATGAAAACCCTATAAGACAGCTTGTGTGTATTTGTCTGATTAAGAAAAAGGGACGGAGACCTACTTTATGAACACACTTAATATAGGTCTGGCAGATTTATATAGCAAATCAAATCCATTTTGATTTTCAGGAAGAATGAGCATTTACCTGGGCTACTCCCTCATCCCAACCACGGATCACTTCCTGTTTGCCAATTTTGAATTTGAAAGGCTTTCCCCGGTCCCGGGAAGAGTCGAACTTGCGTCCATCTGTCAGGGAGCCTGAGAGAAAAAAAAAAAAAAAAGGAATATTTAAAACGTATGAATCATGCAAAGAAATCATACGTTCAACACCCCAAATCATGATTAATTTAGAATGTAAACGTCTAAAATTAAAAGCTTTTTATGGCTGTTATTTATTCGCAACAATTAGCATTCAACAAAACAACCCAATGAGCGCGCACAGTTCGTTCGAATCTAAATATTTGACATTTACGGGCGCGTTCGAATCGAAGCATTTTGAAAAGCATATCGAACGGATTCGAATTGCAGCATTTTTTTTAGCACCGCATAGCTGGAGAAAATGAAAAACGTTAAAAACGCTCGAATGTGATGTTCAGACCGAATCTCCTAAAGCGGTTTTCTGGCTGGACTGCCCGCTATTTTTAACACAGCCCATCTCATCGTAAATGACGGCAATAAAGCCACCGTATATCCGCAAAAACAGGCCACGGTTTCAAGTCCAGCGCTGTAAAAAGTCGCATTTAAGAGTTTTCAGTATAAGGAACGATCATAGACGAGGTAAATATTAGGGCCCATAAAAATAGTAAAAATGTAAAGCCTTGAGCGGATCGCGGATGCGAAAGTATCTATTGTCAATGCGGCTAAGAGCTAATGCTGGCTAACACCCTTCAGGGATTCATCAACACGATCACTTGTCAACTTACCCACGTAGTGCACGACACAGGTCTGTCCTTTTTTAGGGAAAGTACTTCCTAAAAATCCAAAACAAGAAGAGAAAACGATTAGATTTGCCCGTCAAATCCTGTGGGAAGAGGTTAGTGGTTAGCTAACAGGCTAACGCCCGTGATGCCAAAAACAGGCAGAATAAATCGATTTAAAATTTGATTCATTTGATATATTTAAGCATTGTGGTTTTTCAATGGTCGATGTGATCCCATATGTGATGCCTTTTACCGTCTCCAGGAGTAATGGTTTCAACCTCGACTCCCATCCTGGCTGCTTGTTTAGACTCCTGAAGCTCTGCACACAAAATGCGCTTCAGTAATTCAGTAATTGTGATTGAGAGGGCAGAAAACCCCCTGTCTGCGCCACACTCGAGCATTAGCGCCCCCAGCGGCCGAACAGCGCTCTACATCTGTACGTCCATCAACCTCACCGCGCTCACCACAGTTTTCCAACCATAATAATACCATTAAAATGAAAATGCTAACTTGGTATTAGCCAACACAAATCAGGTATTTAAAACGTAGTGATTATTTAACAAAAGTAGTAACACGTAACTGATATAAACATGTAAGGTCATATTTTAAAATAATTACCCTACCTGACATAAGTATAGGCCTACCCTATGGCATCATACGAAACCATCATATCTACCCTTGATTTAGTCTACATCAGGAGCATAACAATATTAACAAAGACTATAGAATAACTTAAAAGGGACTTTGATATTAATTTGGTAGTTGTGTGTTCTCCTCAGAATTAATTTGGAAAAGGTATTAGCTAAGTGTAATGAAATTCAAATAAATTCACAGCTGTATGTGTATTTTAATTTATACATTTAATTTTTCATTACACAACAGTGTACTCAAGAAAGACGAATGCTGATATTTAATTTCAATTTTTAATAGCTTATCCAACTCTGCCCACAGTATACCAAACCACACCCGTTACAACCAAAGACCGTAAAAGAAATGGACACAGCGACCCCATTGGATTCAACGGAGAAAAGTGAAGTCAATTAGAAGCACTCACTTCCTGATGGCTGAGCGTACTGCGCAGACTCAAACTGAGCTTGACGACGTAGATGTGACGTGAGCAACCCGTCTGTCTTCTAGTAGCTGTGCCAAAGAAATCTGAATCATTCCCTTCCGAAACTTGCAGAGACGGAGAGTGTGAGTAGGAAGTGTCCATGAGCTAGGAGCAGGAGCAACTTTTGCTAAGTATTCTGATTAATTATTTTGTCATTTTGCCTCCACGTCCCCCGATTGCCCACGAGTTTCTCCTCCTGTCCATACGGTAATTTCTCTACTGTGTCAGAGAGTCGCGTGGTTATGATGCAATAGCCTATTTTTACAAAAAACGCTTCTACGGGGCCATAACGTAAAATACAAGGTAATGGAGCCTTTTATACATTTTCGTGTTTCTTTAGAAATAAATAATGGACAAATTGAGTCTTTGAACGCCTCAGATGTAAAGTTATTCGCTGTCAAAGTGACGCCAAAATGAATGGGAGTCAATGGAATGCTAACAGCAGGTGGGGGGTCTGCTAATCAATGGCGGCGCCCAGGGAAGCTTCAGTTTTTTCTGAAACATTACCCCCCTGGTTACAAAAGGTAACGTCATTTCATCGCTTTTTTGTCGCTTCTTTATCGCTTCCTAGTGAGAAGATCACAGACGGCAGAATTAATTTAGTTTCCCTCAGCTTTTAAAGTATATTTTAATTATGAAACTATGCCATGAGTTTGCGTGTTCCAGACAAGCCTGCATTAGTGGTGAGGCATTTTCAGTTACTCTTTTTGCAGGTTAACGTTGACTGTCCATATGAATCAATTTACTCAACCGATTCGTTCAAAACACTGATTCATTCAGGAACGCCACTGTGTTTCTCGGTAAGCAACTTGGTTCTGCTTTGCCTTTGTTTGCAACAGACAAAATAAGTGGCAATATTTAGTCTACAATGTAAATTACTCGTTTACTTATTGGCTATCTGTAGTAGTACTGAATATCAGAACTGCTGTGATTAACGACGCCATCATCCATGCCTACAAGCGAATCACACTGCTGCTATTCAGAACAACAGCACTCTTGTTTGTGTATTACTTTAGAACTTTAAAAAAAAAAAAGGAGGGAGACAAACAGACTTATATGTTTATTTAGGGAGAATCATACAGGCATGTTTGCTTTTATAGTATATGTATGCATTGCATGCAAACGCTCCAATTTTAAACATATTCACCCATGTAACTTTTGACCTATCATTACCTGGAATGTCTTGAAACTTTAGTGCAAGTTTATGTGTGGCTTGAATTTCACTCAACCTTGATTAATGACGTTTCAGTTCACACTTAAATTATGTTGTTGTGATGATGTTGGGTAAACTCTAGATTTATGAAATTGGTTTGATGACTTGAAACTCGACATCCTGACATGTAAATCACTCAGCACTTGTGTTGCAGTGTTTTTGAGGAGATGATTCTGAAGAATTTTTTGCATAAAGATGTGATGTTATTCTAGGCTTTGATTTGAAGATGAAACTGACTGGACCTATACAAATGTGACCCTTGTTGACTTGTGGCACTTTGTGGAAGCGTGGCACTGTTAGACCTAAAAAAGCAGTGGTGTAGTCTACGTGATACGCAGGTATACGCCGTATACCCACTAGAAAAGGCCAAGGATTTGCGTATACCCACTTAAAAAAAGCGTGAGGATACGTATCAACTTCGTTTTGTGTCAGAACTTTCACACTTTCATTCATAAATTCACCCCGTCTGTGTTTGCGAAGCGACGGATCGAATCGCGGAATCCAGTCACAAATGGAACTTGCTATATAAAGCAGAACGTCACGGAATTTGGCTATTTTTGAATGAATAAATCAAAAGTAGCTGCTGTACAATGAATAAAATCTCGATATGGACTAGTGTCTATGAATATTAAAGCTAAAAGAGACTGCAATTGTTCTACGCGTCTCTAGGAATGAGCGCTCAGTGTGTGCTCCACTACACACACACACACACACACACACAGAAGCACGCGTGACTCACGCTCGTGGTGTTTTCAGCGTTTTACTGTATTGAGACATGATGTAAGCTACACATGTGCATTTCATCGCAGAGCTGCTATGAGAGTCACTTGATGAGAATTTCACCATTTCATTTGATAAAACTATCGTCATTCATTCGTTTCATACACACAGAAACTGAAATGTCTTTACGACAACCTGTCAAAATAAAAGTTCTGTATAACTTGAAGAAATTATAACAGAAATATATTACTATTGCACAGAGTATACTTCAGGCCTAATAATAATAATAATAATAATAGTTTATTAAAACACACAGAAACTCAAATGTCTACAACCCACCAAAATAAAAGTTCGGTCTAACTCAAATTAATTAGATAGAAATTGCACAGTAAAATGTATTTTAAAATAACATTTTTTTCAAAAACACCATTTCTAAAAGTAAATTTGTATTTGTACCTATAATGTTTTTTTTTAAAAATTGTTGAAAATTGTCAACTGATAAAACCTGTGCTTCAGGGACCATATGATATGGTTATATTAGAGTATACTCACTACAAAAAACTAGACTACACCACTGTAAAAAAGTAAATAAAACGTAAATAAATCTTATCAGATTTACTCTGCTAACAGGTAACGGTCTCAGAACACTTTAGTTGCAGCTGAAGCCTGGTAGAGTTTTGTTCGTGTTGTCGACATGTTGAGAAGACACTATTTCAAGCACTGCAAATCCACTCTTCTGCACTTCAAAAGGATGAGGACTCCCGCTGGAACTGATACGGAAAAACCAACGCCATTGTTCCTCTTCGTATCACAGTGCATCAAGTGAGGAAGATTCATAGCGGAAATTCAGGTTCGTAATGTGTTTCGTTTCCGACACGTGGAAGTTTTAAACATTCAGAGAACATTCATAAATAATAAGAAGAAATAATGTTTTCATAACTTAATGGGAACGTCAGCAAAACGTTCTGGGTACATCTTACCTTGTGTGTCCGAGATCTTGTTGAATCTTCTTCTGATGTGCTTCAGAAAGAAAAACACTAAACCCACCAGCAGAAGGTGATTGGTATGATTGGTATCCATCCGCATGACTACATGCACCTGCTTTATATCCTGTAAAGCTTCAATAAAACACATTGCTCTGTGTAAACATTTCAATATGAACATTTTGGACTTCCATAAATAGGGCTGAACTACTGCAAACAGAAGCATGATTTTGTTTTGCTCAAACATTCTTGGCCGACAGTATTTAAAAACTTGCAGGACACAGAGCGTGAACACACAGTGTTTTTAAAAACTGACAGACTGCCACATTAAATCAGGCTTTACATTAACTCGGAGAGAGCGTGTGCTGACTCACTGCAGTGTCACAGTGGAGATGTAAGCAGACAGACCTCCTCCGAGCTTGATGCAAAACCTTGAGCATGAAACAAACTAGGGCTCCGGGCCCCGGGCCCCTGCAGGAGGGGGTCTGAACAGCAAACTCATCCACTACATCTGGCAGCAATTACATGATTAAACTAGATGGTGCTTCCCTGTGTAAAACTGACAACCACCAAAAGTGTTTAGGCTATGTGGTTGTTAGGGAGTCCTGATTGGTTTTTAGTAGTGGTAGTGGTTTTTGGTGTGGTTTCTATGGTGTTACTTTTGCTTACTGGCCCAAGTTAAGACCTTCCAGTCTATATAATATTCTGATCTCTACTTGTGTGTAAATATATGAGATTTTGTCATCCATTTTATTACTTGGCAGGCAAGATTATGGGCCCTATCTTGCACCCAGCGCAATTGACTTTGTACACTGACGCATGTATCATTCCTATTGACTTTTCCCTCCACAGACGCACACCGGTAAACTAGGAAATGAACTTGCGCTTCCGGGGCCGGTGCAGTGAAAAGAGGAGGCGTGTTCCGGCGCAAACGTTCCCTGGTGCTATTTTGCAGGTTTAGAAAACAATTCCGCCACTGACCAGGAAAAACCTAGTCTAAAGTCAGTGGCGCATGTTATGCATGTTATTCATATGCTATTTTAAGGGCGCATGCTTGGCCATAATCAATGTAGTGTGTGCACAACGCGCATACACTTTGATTCTCTCATCTACACAGAAGCAGCAGTTTTCATTTTTGCAAATCAAACATTATTACAATATAGGGCTGGGCGATATAGCGCATGACATTGTTAGGCGCATCTCGTCAGTAAAGCCGGTTCCTTGATTAGTAATAAATCGCCATCACCTGCTTTCAGATGGAGCGGCATTTACAACACAGAGCCAAGCTGAGCCATATCGCATTAAAAATCACAGGTGATACGTCCGCGATTTTTAATGCGATATGGCTCAGTTTGTCAGTGAACTACGGCTCTGTGTTGTAAATGCCGCTCCATCTGAAAGCAGGTGATGGCGATTTACTACTAATCAAGGAACCGGCTTTACTGACGAGATGCGCCTAACAATGTCATGCGATATATCGCCCAGCCCTATTACAATAGTCTACAAGGAAAAATATTAACACACGAGGGAAATCATTGTTGTGTCCATGAAGATGTGAAAAAATAGGCATAAATCTATCTTACACATTTACCCAAATTATTATACGTCTGTTTAACCGAAGCTAATTTGGGTGGGTTTCTCCATCCCCAATGTCACTTCTCTGTGTTTTACGGCCCTGACGAGAACGTCGGTCTCCTCGGCTGTGAAGTGCTCCTGGCGTGCGCTGGGCAAATCCGCCATTATAATATTAATCCGCCATGGAACAAGCGTGCCTGCTCTTCAAGTGAATGTGAGATGTCGCTCTGATTGGTTTATTTCACGTTACGCCCAAACCACACCTATAAATAATGAAGCTACTTCAGACCAACCCATTTTAGATTTGCGTCGGGCGCAAGCATAGACAGTAAAAGAAAGGGCGCAAGAGTCATTTATCCCGCCAGTATAATAGCAACAGCGCCCAAGACCCGCCCACAAAGTTCCTTGTGTTTCGCGCTTGATACTTGCGTTTCAGATCGTTAAAATAGGGCCCTATATGTCTGTTTGCTTATAAAAGTAATAGCACACCTCTCCTCAACAAGATTTGAGTTATCATTGATTTATCCTTAGCGCAAGCAGTGCCAATCTGGACAAATGAAAGTGTTCAAGATAAAGAAAATAAGTGTGCCAGGTTCTTAGAAATTTGAATTCATGTTGGTTTCACGTGACTGTTGCTTACACCACATTATTTTGTTTTTTTGCCAGACAATTTTTTTCAAATATTATCAGCCAGTGAAACAGTTTTGTTAAAATGTTACAAAATTCTCTAAAATGTCATGTTGTGTAACTGTCAATTAAAAAGGAACAATATACCTTCCACCCAAATACACGTAAGTGAATTTAAAAAAAAAAAAATATATATATATATATATATATAGTATATATACAGTGTACACAGTACACAATATACAGTGATTGATTGAAAGTCATTTAACTGACATTTGACAAACATATCAAAACAACTGCACATTTTCCCTAAAAAATATTGATATTAGCAAAAGTGATGACAATGTCCAGAATAATATTAAAGGGTTAGTTCACCCAAAAAATTTAATTTCTGTCATTACTAACTAACTGACTAACTGTCATTACGTTCCAAACCCGTAGGGACCTTTGTTCATCTTCGGAACACAAATTAAAATATTTTTGAAAAAATCTGATATCATTATCACTTTCAAGGCCCAGAAAGGTAGTAAAGACATCGTTAAAATAGTCCATGTGTCTACAGTGGTTCAACCTTAAAAAACATAACATTAAGGTTGAACCACTGTAGTCTCATGGACTATTTTAACATTGTCTTTACTACTTTGAAAAGTTTGATAACTTCTTTATTACTCGCACCCATAACGTTTTGGGAGTTGAGCGCACCTGTTCTCAATACTTTGAAAAGTTGCAATGACGTTGAAATCCTGGTTCTGATTTCATCAAAAATATCTTAATTTGTGTTCAGAAGATGAACGAAGGTCTTACGGGTTTGGATTGACATGAGGGTGACATTAATTGGTCACCCTCAAGGATTAGTTCACCCATTGACATTAATGGGTGAACTAACCCTTTAAAGTAAGATTTGCTGATAAATCGGCAAGTGCTAAACTCTCCATGGTGGAGGATGCCTGCCTGATTAGCAGAGATGAACAGCATGAAGGTCTAATTGTTACTCGCCATGGTAAGAAGAACTGTGCAGCTAAACTAGCTCCAACCAAAACACACATGACCATGTACACCGGAAAGTTCTCTGGCATGGCAACTAAGACCACCAGAGCTGGTATGAGGAGCTACGGAGAAACACAGGCAAAGAACATATAGATAGATCACTATATGTCACCAGAACATCACCAGAATCATTGTGAATGGTCTCCTCACCATCACTATCAGAGGGAACTTACAGGTAGACCTATAAAAAAGTGCAGTTTTCTTGCTCAGCTTCACCAGTGTCATCTGCCACATTGGCACTGATATGGTTGCGGCCATACATAAGAATCGATTTATACAATACAGAAGGTAGGTTTTTATTATTTACCACATACAATTTCAGTCAAATACTCTTAATATGATTGCATGTCGTCAACATGATATTTTTGTTCTAGTTCTGATTTTCCATGTACTTTATAGGTTAATTAGAGATCCAACCTGAAAAGCTAAAGTGGAGCAGAGGAAGCCGAGGACCAGACATTGGTATGACAGATGGCCAGTGAGCTTCTTCAAAGCATTCAGGTGTGTAGTGTGCATGTGAACACTGTGAGGCCCTACAGTGGCCAGAGTGAGATACAACAATACATCGTTACATCAGCAATGAAATTCGACACCGAACTGGTATAGAGTTAAGAGCTAGTTTGGTGGGATTTTATTCGTAAACAATAAATTCCCTACTGTTCAAACACATATTGTTTGGCTCACAAACATGTTTAAATGGTAGTCTGCCATAAAGTTACCATTATTAAATGTTGCTCATCAAACCCTCAAGCTCAAATATATGATCAAGGAATCATGCAAAACAAAACAAAAAAATTCTTTGAAATTAAGGTGTGGTCACACTACACTTTGACTTACATTATGCATACAAATGTGAGAGACAGGACACACAAGCTCAAGCTGCTCTTTATACTCTTTCAAGAGTGTTACAGTTCAAGAGTGTTGAATTCTGACCTGCGAATTTGAAAACCAATAGAAGATTGGGTAACACATAATCCAGTTCTCACTATTAACTAGTTGCTTATTAGCATGCATATTACTAGGATATTGGCTGTTTATTAGTACTTCTAAAGAACATATTAATGCCTTAATCTGCATGACCTTATTCTACATTCCTAATCCAATACCTAAACTTAACAACGACCTCACAAAATAATTATAAGCAGTAATTAGGAGTTTATTGAGGCAAAAGTCGTAGTTAACCCTCTGGGGACCAAGCTGTTTTTGGGGTCCTTGAGATGTTCTGACATGCCTTGACATTTGTGCTTTTTTCAGTTAATTATAAACATGTTAATGGCAAAGGTGTAAATTCACTCTATATAGCACAAACAGGGCTACCATAATATGCGAGCAACGTGTATGTAGATGTTTGTATTTTTAAGAGAATAATGTTTATGCGTGGTTATTGGAAAAAATTAAAATGAAAGTTGCTGAATTAAGAACACAAAACACATATTAAATATGTGTCCACAAGACTTTTGACTAATGGATGTTTTCCCTTTTAGTTCTAGCTTTAAAATGATGTAAAAATAGTCTTGCTTTATCGTTCACAAAAAAAAATACATTGATTTAAATGGTGTAAAACAGGTTTTGCTTGGAAAGGCAATATGCGAGGGGGAGGAGTAGTTTACACCTTAGATTAAGGTGTCCCACCCACTCTGAATAATGACTCTGCATAATTAGCCATTCATTCAGGTGTGACACTGACTGAGCCACAATGGAAGGACAAAAGATGTATTTAGAAGACTTATATTGACCATTTAAGATTTCGCTTACATCTCTCTTGTAAATATGTTTTACTATTTTATTAAAAATGTTACAATTACAACAATAATTACAATTTCAACAATATTTCAACTGTACTCTTTCTTTATATATATATAGCCTATATATAAAAAAAAAAGATTATAGGCCTACATTTTATCATATGTATTCATTAGTTTGAATATAGCCAACATTGGAACATCTAACATCTTAGTCTATGAATTTATTTTTGACAAAAATAGTATTTTTTTTTGCAGTTTAATACGTTGATTATACAAATACATTTTATTTCAACATAATATTATTCCATTCGATTTTTACTCATCTCAGTAGGCTATAGCAAAGCAGTTTATTCTTTCACACACAGACGCGCGATTCATATTTAGGCTAAACAGTCTTTACAAATATGTCCCCTACATTCATCTCACAGAAAGGCGAGTCATATTATAGAAATGCGATTCATCTTTTTGCGGTTTGCATAGGCCTACACTAACGTTATTCCATAACGTTATTCCACACGTGAGAAAAGAAAACAGCCTACCTCACTACTCAGCGGGATCTGCTCCTCATATCAGGAGATATTGCTCCTCATATCAGCACTGTTCTGAGGAATCTTTTCTCCATAAGGTAGGCTATATTATGCCTCACTCGATCGCGACGCGCTTTGTTTACAGCTGATGTGGGCGTTTCACACCCCTCAGAATTTGCGTTTGAATAGCACGCGCTCTGCGGGGAGTGGTCACATTACTGTGAATGATCTCGTAATGAGCTCGACTGGATTCGCTCTCTTTTTATACAGATTACAGAAGCTGAGAATATTTGTTTTTTATATAAATGACTTCATTTAACAGATGCGATCTCAAGCTTTATGCCCGTGGGTCTGTTTGCCTGTTTGACTGAATTTTCGCGGAGTTATAGATCATTTTCGAACGCGTTTCAAATGGGAGTTTACTGACAGAGAGAAGGGAGAAATCGCATCATGTTAATTTTTCTTTATTTGTCAAAAAGCAAAACACTTTATTTTTATTGTGAGTATACAGAAAAAAAATAGAAACTGAACAGGATCGATTGATGTATTACACGAAAATGAAAGATCAAAATTAACAGAGCATTTAGTGTTTATTTTCATTGCTAAAAAAAAAAACGAGCAAAACGCGCCGGCGCGTTCTTGGTCCCCAGAGGGTTAATAGTTAGTTAATAGTGAGAATTGGACCTTGATCTAAAGTGTGACCAAAGATTGATGTGACCTTTTAGCTGAATTAAAGGCACAGTATGTAAGTTTCGCCACTAGAGGTCATTTATTTAAAACAATATCAAAGGCGTAGCTTGATGGTGCCATGAATGAGCGTGGAATCATGGGAGTTGTCGTCCTCACCTCCACAGCCGATGAAAAGCAATCCGACGAGAATCGTGTTCATGGATGAGCTAGTTCATGGATAAGTATTAAAGTTTTATTAACATTACTGTGGGGTGAAGGGCCGAGAGCCTGGAACATTTTATCTTGTGGTTTTTATTATGCTTATACGCCGCAGTCGGCCACTGCTGCTCCTTTCATTTGTTGCTTATGTTTATTTTACGATTAAAGTACGCTTAATGTCCACCTCCTCCTCCTCCTGAACTTGAACTTTGTTACAGTTACAGTTACATTTGATCACTTACATTCTCATTATTTTGTCTCATTCTAATGAAATAGCCACAAGTGCTGAGTTACTACTCATACAGGTTACTTTATTTGCCAAATTGAAATTGTGGGGTAATGCAGCGCTGTTTTACTTGGTCAAAACTATCATACTAAAAATATGTTTGAGTGTGTTGAAAGTTATGTTTTATTCTACGGGGCTGTTGAACGCTTGAATCTGATTGGTTGATAAACGTTCTAAGGTGTGTCATTATTTTCAGGGAAACGTACGGCTAAAGTAGTTCCTGGCAGTTCCATATCGCTACGCCAAATGATTTCCACTCGCACAGAAACGTGTGATGATTTTATCAGTAAAATAGTTTAACAACTTAAAAGCTACATGACATTTCTCACTAGCGAGGTAATAACGGCGCTGTTCTTGGAGCAGATAAACGTACAGTTTCGCTATTAGTAGAGACACTGCTGCTGAACACTGTTGTGAGATGCACAGACTCAGGTAATTCACACACGCCTGATAACTCTCTCTCTCTCCTCTCTCTCTCTCTCTCTCATAACTGCATTAATAACTGCATTAGTCTGCTATTAGTGGCGCAAGCCTCCATTACTAGCTCTAAAATTCCCTTTTGGAATTAGCAACGCTTGGGATTAGATGCGTATGAAATTACTCCTACACACAAGAGTGTTACAAAAACCTGAATAATGTCTTGAAATACGTCATCTGAACAATGTTTTGAGGTGTAGAAACTGAAGTTTATATACAGAATAATTGACTCAGAGATGTTGAATTATTGAAAATTAATGCACACTCCGCTTCGTGTCGTGGCCGCATTACCTTTCTCATTATATACCGCATTATTTTTCTAATAATTCAACAGCCCATTGTCAATTATTCCTTACATAACGCTACTCTTTTAGACTGGTTAAAATAGCTGATTTCTCTTGGAAACATTTGGGATAATACAAGTACACAAGTCAGCAACATATACAACATTGTTTTAGTGGTTATTGGATATTTTAATCGTACATATTGTGCCTTTTAAAGAACGCAAACTTGAAATCTGCAGCGTTGCTGTAAAGTGGAGTGGATTACATATTTTTACTTTCTATAGGCAATATATGGCGAATAATGTATTTAAAGATTTCGCTGCAGAATCTGACGTCATTTTGCGACCATTTCAGTGTATGTAGAAATTTTGCGTGCTCAAAGTCGAGCGTGACCACGGCTTTAAAAAATAATATTTTCGACACAAATGTACGGCACACCTTTTTGTTCTTTGACCCCCAGGAACAGCACCATACAACAAACAAAGAAGAGTGCTCTCATGACTAGTGCTGATATCATGAAGGCTGTTGGGAAACGCAGATATATATGTAAGTGTACTGTATATGCAAACAGACTCAAATTACAGGGGCATTAATAAGACCTCCCCAATGAAAGTGTGGCACTAAACTGTACTCATATAAGGAACTTTTCAAATGTGTTTTCAAACAATGTTTTAGCTAGATTACAACAGTTGAAAGTTGGATTACATGTTAGTCAGATTGTGTATTTTCACATGGTCTCATAGACTAACTGTCCCTGCAAACTACCTATAGAAATTCTGTTAAAAAGATTGCAAGTAATTGTGTAATTGCACACACTAAACAGACCCAAAAATTACACCCCAAAGTTAAATACTTTATGGCTTTGTTCAAATCCTTTAGTATTACAAGCTAAGCTTTCCTTAGCAAATGCCACTAATTATAAATGGTAAAACACCTGAGTAACGTCTGAACAGTTGCCCTGCACAGTATTTCACAGTGTGGTGTGTAGGTGTTATTGTGGTACGGTTTTGTGCAGCGCTGTGCTGTGCTGTGTGGGAGGTCCGGTTCTTGGTCCTCGTTCAGACAGGCTTCATCTCAGTCTTTGTTAAACACCCACAGCACCTGACCCTGAATCACGGTCGCCATCAGCATAGCTAACGCCTCCACACTCAGCCCTGATGGAGACAGAAATAGAGTGAGACAGATGTGCACACAACCTTACAACAACCGATAATACAAACTATTTCTCTGAGAAACTCTATCGCACAGATCCTGCGATAGGTTTAGGTCTGTTTTTTTCAGTCTTGGCGGTTTAATAATAGATTATAATGGCCCTGTTCCGAAATTTAGTGAGCTGCCTACTGCCTAAATGGGCAGCTGCCTTATAAGGCAGGGTTCTAGCCAAAATGGAACATTGTAAGTGGCTGATTTGGAATAATCTATGTAGGTCGCAACTCTGTGCCCCAAATCTGGTGCTATTTGTAATTGTAGCATGTATGGCATCAGTTCTCAACAGTGTTAGTTATTGCATTCAGAAGAAGTGTCTTATGCTCAACTAGGTTGCATTTATTTGATTTAAAATACAATAAAAACTGTAATATTGTGAAATATTTTTACAATTTAAAACAACTGTTTTCTATTTGAATACATATTTAAAAAGTAATTTATTCCTGTGATCAAATCTGAACTTTCAGCATCATTACTCCAGTCTTCAGTGTCACATGATCCTTCAGAAATCATTCTAATATGATGATTTGCTGCTCAAGAAACATTTCTTATTATTATCAATGTTGAAAACAGTGGCGCTCCTTAATATTTGATCAATGAAAGTATAAAAGAATTGCATTTATTTCAAATCTTTTGAAACATTGTAAATGTCTTTACTGTCACTTTTGATCAATTTAATGCATCCTTTATACATAAAATAAAAGTGTTACTTTCATAGTATTTATATAGTATTTATTAATATTTTGAATTAGCTTTTATTTTAATATTTTGTTTTAGTAATTTTGTTGTGCATTTGACAATTTAGTTTTTAGTTTTTGTTTTAAAAAATATTTCTATTTATCTATATTTTTATTTTAGTTTTAGTAACTTTTTATTACTTAATTTTATTTCATTTAGTTGGCAAACATCTAATTTTTATTACATTTTTAAAATCTAAATCTAATCTAAAATGTATTTTTTTTATTTCAGCTTTAATGAAAAAGATTTTAAATATTTGTTTCAGTTAACTGCAACAGTTTAACATTAGCATGTTGCTAAGCTAATAGCACATAATTATAAGATGTGTAAAAAATGCATATCACAAACAAAGATGTGATAAAATAGAAAAAAAGGAAAGTGCACCCTCATGTTGTTTCAACCTGTATGAATTTCTTTGATTCTTCCATGGAATGCAAAATATGAATTTGTGAAGAATGTCCAATTTCCATAATATTTCTTCAGAATTTTTCTTTTTGTGTTGCATGGAAAAAACAAACATCAAGTCTGAAACAACATGAGGGTGAGTAAATGATGACAGAATTCGATTTTGTAACGCTGACGTTCAGTATGAGTGTTTGAAATGTTCTCAGAGTCTCTGTGTTGTTGATCTCCTCCCAGAAACATGTTGAGGGATGTATATGGGACACTGTAGCACTGCAGGAAGCATAACGTTCACTTTGAAGGAGTCAAGAAAGCACACAGCACATGAAAGACATGCGGGGGTAGCTGTGTGATGTAACAGCCATTTGACCTCAATAATGAGCACCAGAGTGGTGCTAATGGAGGTTGGCTAATTTGCCTATTACATAAAAAGCTTTTGCTGAGCCAGTAATCATCACATGGGGAAAGGACAAGGCATATGTTTGAGATTGATAGAATAAGAAAGGAAGTCATACACTCATGAAAGATGATGGTTAGGTACCAGGGCACTCTGAACGCTGAGCTCACTGCAGTGTGGGGTTACTGGGGTATAAACCACAGGAAGAATGACCAGAGGCAATGACAGCACATCTCTGACACAGGAAGACACAGATGAGTCATATCAAGAAGCCTTATAAACCATTTTTTCTCATTTCTTGCATGTGCAGGAAACTTACAACATGTCATGCACTTTACAACCATTCCATTCTCAACACTCTGTATTGTATAATGTTCATTATCATAGACAGTATTTATGACTCATGCTTCAGTGTAAAAACAAACAGGAAATGCGCATACAGTAGAGCACTTACACTGGAAGCTTAGCAGTCAAGCAGGCCAGAGGGTTTAAAAGCATAAATGTCAAGCTATTTTTGCTAATGCATTTACATGAATGATTCAGTAATGTATTTATTGTAAAGTTCTAAATGGACTTTGTTCACATTTGGAACACAGAAGTAAACTATAGCAGGGTAAACCTCTATAAGGTGACTAGGGTTGCTTTCACACTAGCACTTTTCGGGTTCGTTTGGATGATGTGAACGCTGTTTTCCGTACTCTGGTGCACACCGGCGAACCGTACTCGAGTCCGCATAAAAAGGGTGGTCCATATATGGTTCATGTGAACTCTGGAACGGGTCGATGCTGAAGTGAACGCTGTTGTACTAAATCGTGCAAGTATTGATGATGAATGATCTTCTGAAACTAGTCGCGTCCGAAATTGCATACTGTCTGAGTAGGTACTATATTTGAATTTACTTTGCGACCGTTAAAAAATTATAAATTAAAAGAAAGAAAAATGACTTTTTAAAAAATTCTTTTTTACTTCATTGGAATGATACAAAACTTGGTAAAGGTTTTGGCATTTGCTATGTGCTAAAAGAAAAAATTAGGGACATGATTCTAAAAGGTTAAATAGTCCTGAAAACATATGGTCACACTTGACCACATTGGAAACTATTGAAAACTAATGGGAAGCGAATTTCATCAAGTGGAAACGTTTGGAATACTCGCCCAAACAAAATCTTACTGAAAGCTAATTTTTTGAGATATTAACCTTAAATTTGGAACACAACTTGTTTAGATTTATGGCTTTGATTTTCTCACAGTTTTAGAGTAAAACATGTTTTAAAAAATATATTTCATATAAAAAAATTTAAATAGTATTTTTATGCATTTTCATAATGATAAACTTAAACTTCTGTAACTCTTTTTGTTTGTTTTTTTCACTTCAGCAATAATTTGCCTAGTGTCTTCTTTAAAAAGAGACCAAACTTAAGTCTTTAGTCTCCAAAGCATTCAAGATTTCCAACAGTTTAAAGGGATAGTTCACTTTGAAATTAATTTTTGATATGTTTTAGCTTACCTCAAGGGCATCCAAGATGTAGGTGTCTTTGTTTCCGCAGTAGTTTCAATTTTGATATTTTTAGGTCAAACCGTTCTTGTCTGTCAGTCATATAATGCAGGTCGATGGTCACTGGCTCAAAACACAAGCACAGAGTCCAAATTAAACAATTCCCCATCGTCCAAATGAAACAATTCCCCATCATAAGTACACATTGATGGCCTAAGACACGAAACGAGCGGTTTGTGTGAGAAAACGAACAGTATTTATATCGTTGTTATCTCTTGAAAACAGCACACGTCCAAATGATCTGACGGCGCGGGCGGGTATACATATATACATAGATGTCACCTTGGCTACTGCAGTTCATTGGAACGAAACCGTAGCCAAGCGACATCTAGTGTATATATCTATACCATACCGCGGGCGGGTATAGATGTATACACTAGATGTCGCCTTCGCTACTGCAGTTCATTGGAACGAAACCGTAGCCAAGGCGACATCTATGTATATATCTATACCCGCCCGCGCCGTCAGATCATTTGGACGTGTGCTGTTTTCAAGAGATAACAACGATATAAATACTGTTCGTTTTCTCACACAAACCGCTCGTTTCGTGTCTTAGGCCATCAATGTGTACTTATGATGGGGAATTGTTTTATTTGGACGATGGGGAATTGTTTAATTTGGACTCTGTGCTTGTGTTTTGAGCCAGTGACCATCGACCTGCATTATATGACTGACAGACAAGAACGGTTTGACCTAAAAATATCAAAATTGAAACTACTGCGGAAACAAAGACACCTACATCTTGGATGCCCTTGAGGTAAGCTAAAACATATCAAAAATTAATTTCAAAGTGAACTATCCCTTTAAGTTGGAAATTTCATTTTCAGGTCTATGCTCAAAAAGTGGTTAACAGCTAATAAATGGATCATAACTATTCCATAAATATAATTTAGTACCGTAAAATCCCCTAAAAATACAAAATATTAAATAAAAAACTATCAAACTAAAATATTTGACATTCATTTAATGGAGAAAAGAAAATCTGTAATTTGTCACCGCCACACGAGCAGCACCAGAGGGTTAAATCAACTCTCATCTGCAAGTACATTATTAAATACTAAATCCACTAAAAATAATATTTCTTAATATAAAACTAGGTAATATTTAATTAAAATATACAGTACCACTCATGTCACAAACTCCGCCTCTTGTCTTAACACCCACCATGGAAGGAGCTTGCCGATTTGGGTCCACCTACTCCTGCTCACTAGATAGTCGACGAGGGGGTCTATGATCAGTGGTGGAAAGTAACTAATTATAAATACTTTCGTTACAGTACTTGAGTAGATTTTTCGATTTTTTTCTACTTTCTTGAGTATAATTAAATTGTGGTACTTTTACTTTTACTTGAGTAGAATAAAAATAAAGTATTCAACTTCGCTACATTTATTTTTTTATCAGACCTTTCACTTAACCTTCTTTGCTTTCAATTATGAAATGATTCAAATGATCTTACCTGGACTTACTTTTAAAGATTAGTAATAAAACATTTGCTCTTGACAAGAGGGAAAGCTAGTATGTTTGCTTAACATACCGTCAAAAACTACAATTTATGAGTTTAATATCATGTTTTGCTTCGAAATCAAAATGACTTGAAATCACTTCTGTGGTTTCATGTAGGAGAATATATTATTTGATTAAATTCTATAATACAGGTTATGTTGATTAGCATTGCATTAATGGGTTAGTTCACCCAAAAATGAAAATTAGCCCATGATTTACTCTCAAGTCATGGTGTATATGACATTCTTCTTTCAGACGAATAGTTATATTAATTAATATAAATGTCCTGGCTCCTCTAAGCTTTATAATGGGAGTGAATGGCTGGAAAAAAATTTAAACCCCAAAAAGTGCATCCATTCATGATAAAAAAATAATACTCCACACGGCTCCCATGGGTTAATAAAGGCCTTCGGAAGCGAAGCCATGGGTTTTTGAAAAATACCCATATTTATAACTTTATAATCTAAAATAACTAGCTTCCGCCAGAGGCATCCTACGCAAATTGACTTGCGCCACAAGAGTAACCTGTGACACATGTATGACGTAGGATGTACTGTAGGAGTATCATGAGCTTAGACGCTCTCACGGCTCAAACAAATAGGGCTGTGCAACAAACTGAAGCTGCTCTTCTATAATATATATACATTGTGTGTCGGGTCAGGGGTTAGTCTTCCACCGTAAATCGATGCGTATGGTCGTCTGGCAAAAGCTAGTGATTATAGATTATAAAGTTTTAAATATGGGTATTTTCCTTACACAAACACATGGCTTCACTTCAAGAAGGCCTTTATTAACCCCCTGGAGTAAAAGTGGAGCACATTTATCATGGATGGGTGCACTTTTTTGGCCTTCAAATTTTCTCCAGCCATTCACTGCCATAAAGCTTGGAAGAGCCAGGACATTTTTTAATATAACTCTGATTGTGTTCGTCTGAAAGAAGAATGTCATATACACCTAGGATGACTTGAGAGTGAATAAATCTGGGGCTAATTTTCCTTTTTGGGTGAACTATCCCTTTAAAGACATACATCATTCTTATGAAAATACCTGAGATAGCTTGATGAACACAGATATATTATCGCTATCATGTGTTTGTCTTCAGTTTCATCTCTATTTGCATGTTATTATATCCATATTGGCATTTCCTGAAACGTCATAAGTGAATCTCTTCTATGAATCTCACTTGTGGACTTTCTGCGCGAGGTATGAATCAGTGTGTACTGGGCTTCCAGTATGAATGAAACAGAATTGACATGAGAGTGTTTAGCGCTCCATATCGCTATCATCTCCCCATTTTGGGTAAAAATAGAAAAATAATACTAAAGTACTTTGTAACGTAGTTACTTGAGTGGTTTTTAAGCAAACTACTTATTTACTCTTACTTGAGTCATATTATTTTTCAGTACTTCTACTTGTACTCAAGTAAATTATTACTTAAGTAGCAATACTTTTACTTAAGTACAGTTTTTTAGTACTCTTTCCACCACTGTCTATGATGAACAGAATCAGAATCAGAAACCACCTCCATCTGAACACCACACAAGAGCAAAACAGAGAGAAATGAGGGTAAATATGGGGATGCATATTTTCCATGTCAGAGATAAGATTGTTGAGATTAAATGACTCTATTCAGAAAGCGTAGACATAACTTTAGTTGACACAGCGGTTAAAGTAAACCGATATGAGAATGGATTTATTTGCATAGAGCTCTTTCCTGGTCTTATTGTGTTAACTGTAGGTCAAGACTATAAGGTGCCATACATTCTGGACCCAGAAAGTGTTTTTCTCCATTGTTGGCATTCAAAAGTAGCAATAGTTGTCTGACAATTTTTATAATTTTTTTGAAAGGAACAAATTCATTATGTTATAACAGATATTATATTCTTTTTTGGAGGTTCATAGAAGTGTGAAATGGACCTATGTTTTTCCATTTTCTTATAAATTGCTTTATGTATAATAAACCTCCTTGATTATTCCAAAAGAAAATAAAAGGTTTGTTTTTGTAATCTTTCATCAAAATGTACTGACTTGCCTCTGAAATGATCTATCTTTCCGGCTGATGTCGCTTTGGCTGCATTGGCTTTTTTGAATAATTGGAACGAATAACAAAGTAGCTTTTTAGGTATTGTTTTAGCCATTCTGGTATTGGCCACTTACAAAATCCAATCAATTCCGGATTAATAAAATCAAGTAATGCCCTACACTTTTTTTTTTTTCATTGAATATCCTTTTTCATTGAATATCCTTTTTCAAATAGAAATTAAATTAAATTGGATGTGTGAATGCTGTTTCATGTCGACTTTACAGTATTCCTATTCCTATTCCTTTCCTATTGTGTAGTAAATCCCAACTGAAACTTCTCGAACAGGAAAGAAATGTAAGACGAGACTGGATTTTTCCAATAGGAATTGATTGGATGGTTGTGGTTTGCTATTGGTGGATCTCATGTGAGTGACAGCTTGTCCCGCCCTGGCACCACTAAACGCATCATCGGAGAAAAGATGTCGCTGCAAGAGGGTGGGGCCTAGGGAAGTTATTTTGAATAAAGTAAAATAATAAAAAAAACATGTGAACAGATAAATCATTTATAATAAATACGGAAATATTCCATAAAAACAAGGACTGTAAATTTTGGTTTCATGGTGACTTTAAAATCACTGAAATCAATGGGAGGGCTTTAACATAAGGATTTAGTGTTATTAAGTAAATGCAAATGAAAATAAAGGGGATAGTGCAATAAAGATTAATTTGACAATATAAATCATTAATCTTTGGACTATAATTAAGCCAAAGGTGAGAAAATGCAGTTGTCATTCTTACCTTCACTATATCCAACAGAAAGATATGTAGAGAAAGACCCATAGCAATGTTGGTCATCTGATATGGGACACCACCTACTGCATAACACTGCTTTCTGGAGGGGACGCCTCACCTTATTGTGAAGACACAGAAAGAGCAACGAAGAGAGAGACATTGGCCTCTTAAAAATGAAAAAAACACAAATGTTTAGAGGTGTTCTCTGTTTTCACAACATATGAATGTGTTACAAAATACCTTGTTAAAAAGAACTTGCAAGGGTCTCTTTATTTTTTTTCCGATTACCATATTTCAACAGTGATAAAAAAATAAATAAAAAAAATACAGGTAAAAATACTCTGTTCTTTATCCGGCCGTGTTGTAGAAGTCGGTACACTTCGGTCAGCGCTATGTTGATTGTGCCCTCTTTTGGCCCGAGATGGACAGTAACAAAGTACATTTACTTGAGTACTGTACTTAAGTATACTTTTTGAGTATCTGTACTTTACTTGAGTATTATTTTTTCTGGAAACTTTTTACTTTAACTTCTCTACATTTGAAAGACAAATATTGTACTTTTTATTCCACTACATTTCTGTCAAGGTCCTTAAGTAAGTAGTAATATCAGTCAGGGGATGATTTTTTTTCATCTCTAAAACATGATTGGTGACAGACAGCCTATTAGTAATCACTCTTGTAGGGTCACGGGTCATGATGTTCGGTGATTTTCCAACACTTTCTTTGAACACTAATCAACTGGTGGCAAAATAGATGAAGACAGATCGCAGTGCGCGCATCCATGGCAAATACTATATGTCTTTCTGTTTTGCTGTTATCTGACCGTTATCAGTTTGTAGCAGTAAATGAAGAGATGTCTTGTCAATCACAAGTTCAGTATGGAGTACCACAAGGCTCAGTACTAGGACCGCTGCTGTTCACTCTGTACACCATTAGGAGATATCATTAGGAAGCATGGCATTAGTTTTCACTATTATGCCGATGATACTGTACTCTAGCTCTATATCTCTACGCACCCGACAAAACTTGCCAATTCAAGAAATTAACGGAATACATAGCTGATATAAAAATTTGGATGACTAGTAATTTCCTATTACTTAATTCTGAAAAAAACAGAGTTTCTAATGATTGGACCAAAAATCTCTGCACATACTAACCTAGAATACTGTCTAACACTTGATGGCTGCTCTGTTAAGTCTTCGTCGACGGTTAGGAACCTGGGTGTGCTCTTTGATACCAATCTTTCATTTGAGAGAAAGATACTGGGTGGTTGCCTGCACGCTTAATAAACAAACTACAGCTGGTCCAAAACGCAGCAGCTCGAGTTCTTACCAGAACCAGGAAGTATGACCATATTAGCCCTGTTCTGTCAACACTGCATTAGCTCCCTATTAAACATCATATAAATGTTAAAATATTGCTGATTACTTACAAAGCACTAAATGGTTTAGCTCTGCAGTACTTGAGCGAGCTCTTAACGTAATATAGTCCTTCTCTAGACTAAAAACACATCTCTTTGACCTGGCTTACTCATAGAAAATTATACATTCCTATTATTCAAATCAGTTAAATGATTATTAGGCTGCATAAATTAGGTCAGACGGAACCGGGAACACTTCCTGTAACACCCGATGTACCCGTTACATCATAAGAAGAATGGCATCTACGCTAATGTTAGTCTTTCTGCTTATTCCGAGGTTTACTGTAATCAGCTGGATCCAGGCCATATCCAGACCAGACTGAGGACCTGCGCCTAAACACGACAACACATGATGTAATCAGCCGGATCCGGGCCATATCCAGACCGTATCCAGACCAGATGGAGGACCATCGCCTAGACACGACAACACATGATGTAATCAGCCGTATCCGGGCCGTATCCAGATCAGACTTACGACCTGCGCCTAGACACGACCACAACGCATCCCTGAAGTGTCAGCTGAGATTGACTAGACTAGACTCTCCCCTGTAAAGGCCTCATCAACACGACAGCCATCAGGACTGATCCTCAACAAACTCGTCCCATGCCGGCGTGACTCCGATATTCAACCAGATGGAACCGGATAATAGTCTGATTGTTCCAAACCAATCTGACTTCTGACCTACAATGCTGACTGAATCATAATCATACACTGTTCGTTCGTTGGCGAGAGGAGAACTGGCCCCCCGAATTGCCTTTGGCTTTTGGCTTGCTTAGTTGGGGACATTAAATGTAACATTTTATTTAATATTCAACAATCATATTGATCTGCCTGCATTGACACCATTATATGAGAACTGAACTGAGCTGGACGATGACATCACAGTTTTCTCCAGAACGGCTATATATAAATGAACTAAATTAAAAACATTTTTACAACAAAAATGAAACATCACTGAACTTACTTAAGCTGGACTGTGATGCTATTTTCTTCTAGAAACAAACTTTGTTGCATTATTTTCATGTTATCTCTATAAAGCTGCTTTGAAACCGTCTGTATTGTAAAAAGTGCTTTATAAATAAATGTGACTTGACTTAAAGCAGTATTGCTGTTGGGCAGTTATACAGCTGTGGTTGTGTAGCTGGGGTTTAAAACAGGTTGGATTTTTACAGACCACTTGATTCAAATGTGCATGAAGGGATGCACATAGATGTGTAGCCTACTTCTTTTGTTGGGGTGGTAGGAGTGTTAAATAAAAAAATTACGATGATTATGGCTGTCTTTTTTTGTCAGTTCAGTTGTTTAATTTGTACAGGTTTTATAACATTCTAAAAGCTCTTAATTCCACAGATACTACTAACTGGTAGGTGTATTTACTAGGTTGCTTCAAAGGCATAAGGTACTGAAAGTATTACATATAATAGAACAATAATAAAACAATGACTTGACATTTACTTTTTACTTTTGATATTTAAGTACTTTTAAAAACAAGTACTTCTTTACTTAAGTAAAAATCAGTCTTTACAACTTTTATTTGTAACAGAGTAATATTTGACCAGTAGTATCTGTACTTTCACTCAAGTAAGGAAGTTGTGTACTTTGTCCACCTCTGCTTCCACCCTGATTTTTTGTGGTGTGTTGTTTTTAGTCTTAAATCATAACTGATTTTATACTCACTCAGCTAGTTTCACTAGTGTCTATTCCTAAGAAGAGTGAAACAAGTGAAACTCGTCCATCTGAATCCTGAAGTGAAAGGTCTTCACCGATCCTCCCACAGGAACAGCACACTGTAATAAGAGACGCTGTCAGGCACATAAGGACTACTTTTACAAAGTTGTTGAACATCGAAGTGTGTGAAAAAGAAATTTTCAGTCCAATTTTCATGATCAACTTTCATTTGTTGGGTACGTTATCTGTGGAGAGTAAAAAAAAGAAAAGAAAAAAGGTTAGTGTTAGATATTATTGGTAAATCGTATTAAATGAAATCCTAAATTGTTTCAGTCTGAGACAAAAAAGCAACAACTTTTAAGTATATAAAAATGGATCTCATCCCATTTTTATTAAATCTTATGTTAATAATAAATTTGTTTTTATCATTTTAAATATATTTAATGTCTATATAGTTAATTTTTATTTTACTTTTAGTTAAACTAAACATATATTACATGAAGTTATTTATGTTATTTCAGTTAAGTTAATTTTATTTTATTTCAAGTAACACATTTTTTTAATGGTTTTATTTTCCATGAACTATAATAACCCTGCAAACAAATTCAAATGATGTAAATACCATGCACTAGGAGAAACCGAACAGAAACAACTCAAATTTCTTTGTTAAATAATAAAGTTTGAAAATATGTTGTAACTACATACTGTCAGTTTATCATAAAAACTGCCAATAAAAATTAACAATTAAGATTAACCAAATATAATTTAACTAAATTATAATTTCATGTCAGTTGTACACCACAAGAGTGCATTATGGGTATAAAAGAGTGCACTACATAGGGAATGAAATTGTTTAGAATTTGAACAACACGGCAAAATGGCTGGCACACATTATTGTATGCATCACATGGAGAGCTTTAGGTTGGACCGACTACTGTGAATTAGTTTTATTCAGTGTTGGAGAAGTAAATTTGAAACTGTAGTTTGTTGAGCTATAAAGTAATTCAGCTACAGTCAGGTCCACAGGTTGTGAATCTGGCCTTGCAAACCAAAGCTTCCCAGTTTCATTCGTAAGAAAGAGTGACCCATGAACTGGAGAGTTACAGAGATCCGTTTTCATCACGTTGTCGTTCCAGGCGGACTGTCCTCAACGATGCTTTTGCCATCCACAAACTATTAAGAGGTACACAGGTTAGGCACAAGAAAAGGTTAATGTTTTTCTAGAACTTTGATGGAAATATAGTAAGGTCAAAACTATGGTCTAAAAAAGTAACTTCACCCCACCCCTAGTTTTCCTGGCTATAATAACAGGAAATGATGATCAAGTGAAAATATAATAGAAAAATGTTGTGACCTTCAAATACTTTTAAATGCTATTTTTATACCAGAGGAAACACCAGTTTTGTCACCACCCAAGTTTAAACATCTGCATTTGTTTTTTACAGCCCAAACTGTTACACATAAGATACAATGACAATACAGAACTGCTCAGGGCAAATTCATTTTTATTATTTTTAGTCATACAGATCTCAATCTTTAAGATAAGTTTGCTAAAACAGTCTATTTGATACAATACGACACTGGTTTTTAGACTGCCATTTGATGACAAACCTCTTAACAGATCAAATCTGCTCACTTGTGAAGGATTCCATATTTGGAATATGTTGTGTACCATTGCATTTGGGGCCAGATTTACTAAAGAGGGAAAATTAGTATGAGAGCAATTTGCAATTAAAGAACACAGACACAGCCGGATCATTACCATAACGACCAACGCAATATCCTAAGGGTATGTTTACACGACAGCGATATGCTTAAAACGTTTTTTTCAGACGACACCTTTGTAAAAATCTGGATCTGTGAAAACGACTAAAAACGCTGTATTTTGCTGCCAGCCATTAGATGGCGATGAAACAGATTCAACACGTAATACGTGGGCATGATGTCATCGTTTTCAGAGATTTGTGTTTTTGTTGTTTACACAGACCGTTTTCAAAAACTCGCTCTTTGAAACCCATTTCCATAAGTTTGTGTTTTAAGGGCACCCAAACTGTCGTGGTCTCTTGTCGTGTAAATGAACGGCCAAAACGCATAAAAAGTTTTACGTTTTAAGTTGAAAACGGCATCGTGTAAACAGCCCCTAAGAGTAACGCAAATTAGCATAGGGTCACAAACTAGCAGAGCCGCTGATAATAGGGTTCGGGTGATCTACTGACAACACAGGTGCAAAAGGGGTTAAGACTTGCTTTTTTGGGCATTAAATAATGGCGAAAATACCAGTTAATTGACTAGCACAGACTTTAGTGAATCACCTTGCATGATTCATTTAAATACTCTCCACCAATAAATTTTGCGTCTGAAAGGGAAACTCATACAAATGCATATGCAATAAGGTCATCTGCAAAAATAACCCTGTTCATGCCTTTCAGCGCTAATTTCTCACTGTGTCTTTAGTAAATCCTGACAGTAGCTTTCTAATGCCAAAAGAGGGTTTGCGCTGGCGCAAGCTGTTAGTAAATCTGACCCTTAGTGTACAAAATGTTGTGTACCAAAGCAAAGTTTTCCTCCCATCTTATAATAAATATCTGAGGTGACTGAGTAAACCAATGAGTTTTAACACAGTGACAATTAAAAAATTCACATATATTTTTTATCATCAAATAACACAAAATACAAGTTATTACAATATAAAAAAAAGAATTGGTCCACTTGGAAAATATTTTTGGATCACACAAATACCTTTTGCATGCATCAGTTTTGGATCTCTGCCAAAACCCCTGCCATAATTTGATTCAGCCTGTCAAGTACAGTCTACCGTTGGTGAAATAGACAACACAAAAAACACATTGTGCTTAAAGGTTAATTGGCGTTTACCCTATGAAAGCATGGTCAGTGTTTGAGAACACAGGTGGCTACAGTCATACTAATGACCACCAAGCTTAATTGAATATAAATGACACACAAACACAGTAAATTCAAATAGACAACTCAAAAGTATATGGATAACAGACAAAATACTGAATGGGAAAAGCACAGTAAGCACTTTGTACATGTTTGATTTCAGTCTTAATTGTGGTTGTTAGTCCCTTGTTGTCTGTTACATATTGGCCACTTTAGGGCTCTCTTTGGCCTGGCGCATTCCATAAAGCCACTTGATCACTCGAGCATTTCTCTCAATGACGGAAACGCCATAAACAGGACGTTCATCTTTCGCTGCTTCTTCTTCCTCTTCTTCACCCTCAGCTGTATGCTCGGATGCTGGGGCACTGGCGCTACGAAGACGTGAAACGGACACAATGTCAGAGCATGGTGTTCCCAGCTCCTCTAAATCTGATGGGTCAAGGCCACAGTAATTAAAGAAGCGCTCGAGCTCTACCCCGGCTCGTGAAAAGCAGTCGCTGACATCAGATTTTGAGCGCGTCAGTGAAGGACGCTTCCTGGAGCTTGTTGAGGAGAGCCGAGTGATGGCTGGAGATGGTGGGGACTGGATGTCATTTCTGGCTAGGAAAGAAGCAACGGAGGTTGGAGTATTTTGGGTCGGAGTATTTTGGGTCGGAGAGGTACGCGATAATGGTTCTGTGTTTGGTTTTATGGGGAGAGGGCTAGATGGGGATTTAGAAGAAGGTGAGGTTTGTGCAGCACCGTTTGGTGGTTTAATAGGTCCTCGGGTGACGTTTGTGACATTGTAGAGCCTTTTGAAATCAATTGGTTGCTGATTTGTCTGTGTGTATGGTCTAAGCAAGTGCAGAAGTTTTATTGAGACCTGCGACGTGGACAGTTGGACCTGTGAGCGGTTCTGTAGCTGTGGTCTACCGGCCATCCTCATTTGAGGTAACTGCGGTCTGACATCGACTCTCCGCACCGTCATGGTAGGACAACTGTTAACCCCTGAGGCTTCTACTGCAGCTTTTCCTTGACTTGAAGTTGACCCGACAGAAGGTTCTTCCAATGAGCTTTCTGTTGAAGAGATGGCCTTGCATGGGTCTGTAGCATCTTGATCTTTCCCAGTGCTGTTGGTTTGTGTAGAAATGACTGGAACGGGGGTATCGCCGACTCCATCGATCAGTTTGCAAAGATGTTCCAGGTTAAGGGGTGGCGTTTCAGACTTGAAGGGTTTTACAGGGATCTTCCTGGATGGCTGTTGAGCAGCTTGTCCACTCTGGCTGTTGTTGGAGGAACAAGTGACTGGCTGCTGCTTTTTTAAAGCCACCTGTTGAGTCTTTACATACTTGGCCTTGTCTGCTTCCAAACGTTCCACCGCACTTGGTTTGCGTATCCCTGGAGATGATTTGACTGGACAACTGAGCTCTGGGTTGCGACTTGGTGTGCCAGAAGTTACAGCCAGCTTTATTATTCTCCGTGGAGAGGGCAGTACGGCGTCAGTTGACATCCTTTGAAATGAAAAACTTCAGCTGTTTTATATGGTTTCTTTTTTCTGCAATGGTTTGCTTTGAAGTAGATGAATGGACTTATTGCCAGTATACTTCCACATTAACACTTTGGATAACCTGGGGGAACAGAAATGATTATGACAAACAGACAATTGCAAAGTCTGGCTAGACATCATACTAGACAGGCTACTGTTCTATGCACACACACTTTTAACAACATTGTAATGGTTTCATAAAGTAGAAGTACATTTGCCGAGGATAATGGGAGTGGTGCTTGACTTGACATAAGTCAACAACCACAATTCTAGGGCATTGTGGGTTGGTTACCAGGGCATTGCTATGCAGTTGCTAAAGAGTGGCAAGATAGTCGCTAAGCGTTTTGGGTGGTTTCTTACTGGCCCAAGCCCACCCCCAAGTCTCAATTCAGTTGTCAAGTCTGACATCATGCAGCACTGTTTCCTCAGAGACCAATAGCAAACAATTAACATTGCTAATATACACACAGTAATATACACTCACTCGCTTGTAAGCCCAGAGAAGGTAAGTTTTTAAAAACTTAGTTTAAAGGTGTGCTATATATGAAGTGTTCATAAATGGCTGCTGAGAGTATTCTCAATTTAAATGGAGTAAAGGAGTCATATTGATATAAAAGGATTCATATGGATAAATGATCATAACATTTTGGCCAAATTGTGCAGCCCCTACAAACAAAGCACAGCAAACATTTTCTATAAACAAAATAGAAATTATATATTTTCTCCAAATCACGCAGCCCTAATTCGATACCTCACAACAACTGGATGTTTTCCACCATCAGGCTGAACGGTTCTGATGAGTAATGGTACCAGTAGCATTTCCATTAGAACATGATTCAGTATGGTATGATATAAACATATGATATAAACTCATCCCACAGATTTCTAAGCATGGATTGCTAACCTTAGGATAAGATAACAAGTTGAACCATTTTATACTTGCTATACAGACAGTCCTATAAGATCATTACAAATCACACTGTACAACATGTATGTAGACTGCACGATGATGACACCTATTGAAGGTGTAGGCTACGACACAAATTAGTATAGAAGAATAAAACGTCATCAGCATGCGCTCGTGGTTAACAAATAGAGCAAGATGAATCGCACTTTGGCAATTGTGGTTTTTATGTGCGCTGAAAAAAAAAAAGAGGATGAAGCGAAAGAAGAATATGGACGCAGTCATGGCTAGGGAAAAGAGGCCAACTTGGCTTGTCAATATTGCAAATGGAGCTTGAGGTAAGTAGTTTTAAGTTTTAGCGCCATGTCGTGTTGATCAGTACGCCATTTCATGTTGCATTTTTATCGGCTAGTCAGTAGACGTAGGTCGTAGCAGCAAACACACTGTGAGATGAATGATCATGCTGAATTTCTGACACTGTCAGAAAATTATCACAGGCTAACTTTAGCAAGACCGTGACAATGGCCGTCTTTAAACCTCTCTCAATGTACGACGTAGGACCGTTTAGGAGCTGCGACCACAAAACTCACCATGATTGGTCATCTTTCATCTGGGACTGCCCAAAATCATACAATGTGTACCAGGCAATAGTAAGTTGTGATCAAATCCTGATTTTTTCCCCAACAGTTTTATCACATGCAAAATGAGTTGAATTGCTTAGTAAAATACCTAGCACTATTACAGTTGTCATTCATGGTCGAAGAACAAACAGTACAGGGTGAGTTATGCTTCTAAATTAAATACTTGGGGTTTGATCAAATCCCTAACCCAAAGTATATGAAGCAATAGTAATGGTGATACTAGCTTTAGCAAACAAAACTAATGAGCTCTTTAGGCTGCTGATGTATATTCCAGTATGAGTTGAAACCATTATGAAGCCATTCTCAGACTCCATTAGCAGTGGCTAAAAGGCTTCCACTGTCTTCTAGAATATTGATGAAACTAACATTCACTTAATTGATTTTTTAATTGAATACCTTAAATAACTGTAAATCACGCTAAAGACCTATTTCAGTGTGACTCTATTTAGCAAACCATCATGACTGATATGAAAACATTCATCCAAGATTGTGATACTACATGCCCACTAGGAATGTGACCTCAGGGAGAAATGTGACACTGAAGTCACTGGTTAACTCAAGGGACTTTTTGTTTTGTTTTCCCACTCAATTATGTTAATAAATGACAGCAGTTTGTGACAGACAGCAGCTTTTATCAATGAACTGAAGATACTTTCGCTAGCTCATTGACTAAACGTTTATCATTCCTTCAACGTAACAGCCAGTGCTGCGCCTAAGGTTAAAGTGCACTGCATTGCTCTATCCTTTCCCGTCTTTTACAATACATTATTCCCATCATTTCTGCTCTCCCACAGTCTCCATCAATCAGTCAATCTTTCTGACCCCACTCTCCCTGTATTTCTACCAGTTTTACAGACAACAACTGGTTTTAATTCAAGATAAAGTAAATATGAAAACAATCCCTTAAGGCAAGAAAAAACAAGGTCAACAAGAATAAATGCAACAAGATTTCACTTACGGATTCCAGGGAAGGGATACGGCATGTCTCTACATGATCCAGGATTATGTCTAAACAAGTCAAAACAACAGTTACAGGAAATTAGAAAGACACAAGTAGATAACTGAGTGAGGCGGTAAAGTGTGTGTTAGCCTATTGTTTAAAGGTATAGATAGCATTGACGCATACATAGACAATACACACGCACACAACCAAACACATACCTGTGGTTGCCTCACTAAACTCAACAGCAATGGATTCCTCTTTAATTGTAAAGTTTGATTCAGGACAGTGAGAATGCAGTCAGCAATGTCTTCAGTGTGTGTCAGAGAGCAGAAAGGAAACACGGCAGATAGTGCACGCTTATGTTTGAGTTAAGGAGAAAGTAAAACTTGCCAGACCGGTTTGATTCTCTCCCCAAACGTTCCTCCTGCCCTTTTTCTTGTCCTATCCAATCAGAAACTCATTCCCACACCAGGAAGTATGTGCATATGCCCTTAGGGTCACCTGATCACTAAAGGAAGGACCAACCTTTTCCTTGGAAAAAAAAATCTCATGCCACCTTTTGTCTGTGATCTCCAAGCGTTGTTCTATTAATAGAGAAGAAAAAGTTCAGGCTGTGTGACAGCAAGTTACCTGCTAGTCAATCCTCTTTGATGAGACAACATTATTTTTTGTCTATTTAGGAATTCCTATTTAAAACAAACAGTATATTTTACCATACATTTTTATTTATTATAAAAAGCAGAACTAGGATAATGAGAAAAACAATGCTGAGTGCTATTTATGGACATTGTAGCAAAATGTACATGATAAAAAATAGGATTTGAATGTAATAGTCATTTTTGCTTAACAGTAGCCCTGAAAACATACTTTTAAAAAAGAACATATTGTTCAGGTTCAAGTGTTTTATTTTTTCTCATTCAAAAACATAACTTTTGAAAAGCTTCAAAAACTTGTATTCAGCCAGAAAGCATCTTGAAAAGAATATAAAACCATCACCATGTTGTTTATAAAAATAAAATGTTAGCATACAATCCTTTGATCTCTATTTTGCAGTACACAAAGTTAAAGTCATGTGTCTTTATTTAAACTCTCATTTACACACGGAGAGGTTTGAAATGTCAATATTTACATATAATACAGTTGATGAAGAGACAAATATGGTATTTTCCCACCTTCTCTTTGTTATACAGTATATGCTCAAATACAATAACTCGACAACTTTGTGTTTTCATTTCAATAAGTTTCACTTGGTTAAACCTTAAGCAAGTGCAAATTACACAGCCCTTTCAAAACCTGTCAAACAAGCAACAACCATCGACCTGTTTAAGCAGTTTGTTTTAGATTTAGCACTTCAGATGTTAACTTGTACTTTGGCTTTGGCTTTAGCAGATGTGGGGCTTTAAGGACTAAAATATAATTTATTTCTGTGATTTTATAATGTTTTTGCTGAATGACACAAAAATATGTCACCCACGCACAGGCAGTGTTTGGAATAGCGCACTACCACTGTATACTGTGCATAGAAATTAATATTTTCCAAATGCATGGCATACCTGAATGATGTACTACATTTGTCAAAATTGTGCGGTATGCAGTGTGCTTGACCTCACATGTTCAGTGTGAGAAATGAACTGTAAGTCACATCTGCTGCAATTGTGTTTCTTCATGTTTTGATCGGCAAATGATATTTGACCACAAAATTAGATTTAAAAGTGTAAGATAACTTTTTATGAGGTAATGCGAGGCATATTACTGTTGCAAATGTTTATTGTAACATAACAAATACTGTTTTGCATACTATTATTTAAATATAGTAGGCAGGACACGCAGTACGCTTATATTCCATTCCGAACATAGTTACTTTGGCTCTGATTCAATGTGTGAAAATTTGGTGCAATTAACAATTTCATTTTAAATGGATGTCTGTTCGGCCGGACACAAACATTCCGTCAGTTCAATGGAATTGTTTAACAAAGAGATATTTGAATCTCTTTTCCATTGCACTGTGAATTAAGCTGGCCAACCAATACGATTCACACTTTTGCACTTTTAGTCAAATGCCCAGAGCCGCTGCCGTTACGGAAAACTGTGACTTGGTGGGATATATTCCACCATCCAGTGGCCTATGACTCTGAGTCTGTAAAAAAAGTCAACAAACTGAAAAAATAAAACCAAAGTTATTATTTTTTTTAGGTAATATGTAATGTAATCTTGTTAAAATGGATTTAATAAAATTGTTTGCGAAAAAGTTTGGGTTTAGGAACCGTTATCAAAGTCAAGGTATCGGTATTGCTATCGATATCGAATATTTTTGAATGATACCCAGCCATAATCTTAAATCGCATGCCTCAATTTACATGCCGAAAAATCGTGTTGGTGTGAGCAGACATTTAGCTGTAAAGAAATGTAAAATGAAATTATAATTAGTTTGTAGATCTCTCTAGATATTTCTAGATAAATCTATTTCTTTTGCACACATTTATAAACTGTAGTCCTACCTTACCTATAATGAACAAAATGTAGATTTAGAAATACTGGTACACAGATGCACAGACTGGAAGATAGATTGTAAGATATATTCTATTTTTATCACACATCATACACAATGTGACTCATAAACTTTGTTCTTGACTGAGCAGCTTGTTGGTTGAGAGAGTTGTAACGTGATATGATTTTTCATGGCTGTCTCAGGACAGTATGCAGTTCTTGTCCTTGTCTTTTCTACTGAGACTCTGTGTCCTTCTCCTGAAACTTCCTCTCCGGCTCTTGTCCTCGTCCTCTTTCTGTCCTTCTGCTCTCGCTCCGCCCGTCAGCTGTGGCGGCAGAGGAATGCGCTGGCCCAGAAAGAAGCCTTCCTCCTCTGAGTCTGAGGAAGAGGAGCAGGTGGAGCAGGAGTCTTCGTGTCTGGAGCGAGTGGAGTGCAGGGTCAGGCTGCCGTTTCGACTTCGCCTGCGGTCTCCTTCCCGCCATTCCAGGGTTTCCAGGCGAGGTCTGTCGCTCCGTGAACCTCTGGATCGTCTGAGGTGCTTCTCCATGGGAGGCTGGCCACCGCTTCCCCGACGGAAACTGTGGTGGTACGACCCATCTGAAGGGGAGATGCTTGAGTGAGATCGTACAGCCGTAACAACACTTCACGATAACTTAAAGGAGAACTTGGTAACTTTTTTAACTAAATAAAACTGTCTAGAAATCATTTGGATGGTTAAACAACCTGTTCTGGTGATATTGGTGACTTTCCCCGCTCCCCCCAGCGTTCCCAGGCGGAAAACCAACCTTGCAACTTCGGGACTACCGTCCCGGCAAGATAGAAATTGGAAGTCTCGTGAGAAGCGAGGACGAGAACGAGCGCGAAACACGAATTGCTTTACGGCAATTCGACATAAACACACACGCATGTATGATATATTACCAGATTACCCACCTCGGTAGACATAGCTCCACACGATACAGTTGGCTTGCTCCGATCAAAACAAACGCACATGAGCAGCAGTAGAGAGGGGGAGGAGGCAGCCGCAAGTGAGTTTTTTACGACCGTGTTGTGAAATATACGCCCCACCACAGCTGTAGGGGGAGCTCGTGGGGAAAACATGCGACAACAAAAGGAAAAATCAGCGAAGAAGTGACTAGAGTTCGCTAGAGTTGCCGAGTTCTCCTTTAATGTGAATAGCTCACCCAAAAATGAATGTTTGTCGTCATTCCTCGCATTTTTCTTTCATGAGAGAGGTTTGATTCATGAACAAATCATTCTTTTGAGTCAAATCTTTTTAGTGAATATGCTAATCCAGTTCAGAAAAACCAGTAGGAGTGATCATGAAACAGGCTGATCCAGTTCTCTAGTTTGCTGGTTCATCAGATTATCAGTGAATGACGACTTAAAAGAAATTGGATGAAACAACAGGAAACACTAAAAATGACTTACATTTACATTTAATCTTTTAGCAGATGCTTTTATCCAAAGCGACTTGAGGAGAGCAATAGAAGCAAATCAAACCAACAATAGGGCAACAATATGCAAGTGCTGTGACCAGTCCCAGTTAGCCCAGCATAGTACATGTAGCAAGGTTTTGTTTATTTATTTTAGATTATAGAATTAATTGGTCAAGTGATGATGATGAAAAAGATGTTTTCAGCAGTTTCTTGAAAATGGCTAAAGACTTGAAATGCCAACAGTTTCTTTTATTTTAATATTTGACAAAAGTGTCTTTACTGAATCACTACTTACTGACAATGTTTCACTCTGAAACACGCAGCGCAACTGACTATACTTAATAAATTAACTGACTAAACGTGTTAAATTTGCGTTCTTTGATTTGATAATCACAGTTTGCTAAGATACAGTGCCTTGCGAAAGCCCTTCATTTTTTTCACATTTTGCTGTGTTGCAGTCTTAAGCAAAACTGATTTAAATAAATAAAAATTCACATCAATCTTCACTCCATGCACCATAATTACAAAGCAAATACAGATTTGTGATAACTTTATTTTATAAAAAATAAAAAACTGGAATAATAACAATGCATAAGTATTTGTACCCTTTTCTGGGACACTTAAAATGTAGCTCAGGAGCTTTCCACTTGTGCTTGTAGATGTTACTCCACCTCGAGTGGCGTTGACCTGTGCAAATTCCATTGAATGGGTATGATTTGGGAAGGCACACACCTCGCAATAAAAGGCCTAACAGCTGAAAATGCATATCAGAGCAAAAACCAAGCATGCGGTCAAAAGAACTGCAGGTAAAGCTCAGAGACGGGATTGAGTCGGGACAGATCTGGGGAAGGCTACAACACAAATTCTGCTGTATTGAATGTCCACATGAGCATAGCCTCCGTATTCCTTAATGGAAGAAGATTGGAACAACCAGGACTCTTCCTAGAGCCAAACTGAGCAATCGATGGAGAAGAGTCTTGGTTAGAGAAGAGTGGTGATCAAGAGGCTGATGGTCACTCTGGTTGAGCTCCATGATCATATATGGGGATGGGAGAAACTTACAGAAGGATAAGCATCACTGCAACACTCCACCGATCTGGGCTTTATGGCAGAGTGGCCAGACTCAAGCCTCTCCTCAGTGAAGACACATGAAAACTCGGGCTGGGTATTGACACAAATTTCACAGTTCGATTCGATTTCGATTCACAAGCTTGCATTTCGATTCGATTCGATTCAATATTGATTATTTTGGATATCAGGTTCAATACATGGCAAATTTTCTCAAGGAAAACAAATCTCTTAACTAATGCTGTAAACTATGGGAGTCAGTTGTAGCCTATAGGCTTCATTAGCCGACTATAATATTGAAGGTAAAAATTAACTGATTTGTATACAAACACTCTTACACTTTTATTTATTTTTATAATAATAAAGCTTTAAATATTGAAGAACAGTATTAAATATCGAAGTAATATGGTGCATATATTTAGCAAAATGCTCTTCTCTAGAGTTAATTTTTCTAGCTGACTAACGAGTTTATGGTCACTGGATATGGTTTTTCTGAGGTAAACGTGACGTTACATGACAAGCTGTTTACAAGCTGTTTTATTGACGTCATTCCACGGTTGAAACACTGATTGAGTGATTCCATGTGACATGATAAGTTGTACTCTATCTTTTAACACACTTTCAGATGCTCATTCATGTTTATTTCGCGCTGTAACTGGTATTAAGGCAGAAGAGAAGATCATGTGCGATGATGATCTTCGCCAAACATCGCCAAAAAGGTATTTATGTTTTTGAATTTCGTAAGAAAATGGACGTAATTTGAAATCTGAGACTTTGTTTCATATCAATAGTAACAAAGATTATTGCGATTTATTGGATGGGATGCGCGCTACAATGTTCCATTCATTCATCAACTGAAAACAGGATGACTAATCGATTCTTGGGATTTAAGAATCGATATCGGTTCGCATAAATGAGAATCGATTAAAATCGAGAAATCTACATTTTTTTACCCAGCCCTAATGAAAACCCACTTGGAATTTGCAAAACAGCACCTAACGGACTCTCAGACTGTGAGAAACAATATCCTCAGTTCCAAGCATCATATATGGAGGAAACCAGACACTGCTCATCACCAGCACAATACATCCCAACAGGAAAGTGTGGTGGAGCAGCATCATGATGGGGGTGTTATTCAGCACACAGGGACTGGGGGACTCGTCAGGGTAGAAGGAAAGCTCAATGCAGCAATATATAGAGTTAGCCTTAATGAAAACCTAGTCCAGAGCATTCAGAACCTCAGACTGGGCAGAAGGTTCACCTTCCAACAGGAAAATGACCCTAAACACACAGCTAAGACGATGCAAGAGTGGTTTATGGACACCTCTGTGAATGTCCTTGAGTGGCCCAGCCAGAGCCTGTGCCTGAACTCAATCAAACATCTCTGGAGAGACCTGAAAATGTCTGTCCACCGACAGGCCCCATCCAACCTGACAGAGCTTGAGAGGATCTGAGGAGAAGAATGACAGAAAATCCCCTAATGTGCAAAGCTTGTGGCATCATACCCAAAACAACTTGAGGCTCTAAAGGTGCTTTAATTAAGTACTGCGTTAAGGGTATGAATACTTATGCAATGTAATCGTTTCAGTTTTTCCTTTTTAATAAATTTGCAAAGTTGTCACAAATCTGTTTTTTGCTTTGCTATTATGGGATGTGGAATGTAGATTGATGGGGAAAAAAAAGTAAAGTAAAAGCGAAAGCCGCTTAGCATCAGGCTGCAACAAAACAAAATGAAGGGGTATGAATACTTTCGCAAGGCACTGTATATCGCTACTTCAGTTTTATTTTGATTACCGGTGCATAAGTTTATTTTAATATTACATTGGATTGAATGAATTATTAGCTTTATATATGCCTTGCAGTTCCCTCATGAACCTCTGGTCTGGGAAACCCTGTTTTTAAGCATTTCCCACATAACCTTTAAAACCCATTTTTGTTATTTTCTAACAAATTAGAAAAGATGCTTAAACTTGAGAGACGTCAGACTGGGACAAAATGTCAGTTTGTAGTTAGTGATTCCTTTGAATTTCCCATAAATCCTTAATTTGTCACTCGGGCTAGTTTGGAACCAAATGTTGGTTTGAGGTTACCAGCATTTCTATATTTTCTCTATTTCTTAGATATTTTTTTTCTTACAATAACTTGAGTAACTTTGTTAAGCTAAATACAAATATGCATTTTGGTTTTGTTTCAAAAGTCCAATTAAACAAATGATTGTTTTCTCTAGCAGTGGTTTTGCATGTAGCTTTACAACAAATGTTCTTTTGTGTAGCATCTAACGTGCATAAGACTGTATTTTGTTTTATTGCTATTAGGATCTTAGGACATAAGCTGAAAGCATTATGATCTCACCCAGCAGGTCCATTTGAGATGGTTCTTCAGTGCAAAAGCGCAACCTGTGTCCCAAACTTCCCTCAGCTTCTTCTCCATCTTCCTCCTGCTCCTCATCCTCTCCCTCTCTTCTCTCCATCTCCACCCCTTCCTCTTCCTCCCACTCTTCCTCTTCCACTGAATAACTGCAGCTGATTGGCTCTCTGAAGCTGACCCTGGCGGTGCTGCTGCGTACAGGTGCTGTGGGGAGGTCTTCATCTTCAGTGACAACGGGAAGGGAATCCGAAGGCGTCTGCGAATCAGACGGCTCGAAGAAAACAGGGGGCGGAGGAGGCGGAAAGGAGTCGGAGTCGTTTAGGTCATCAAACGCATCTGAAGACTCAAGTTGAGAGGAAATTCCTATGAGGAAGCAAAGTAAGAAATACAGCTTCAGACATGATAAATGATTTATTGCTTTAATTAATTTGACTCTGTGACATCAAGCAAACCTGTACGACCGCTCTCGGCGATGTTCCCACAATCCTTTGCAGTGGAAGTCCCCCTAGATGTGCAGTTTGGAGGGAAAGGACCAAATTCTGCATATCCGTTCAGCTCCACTGTAAACTCCAGAGCGCTGTAAGGACTGTCTGACCGGCGATTCATTTGGTGTGTGCTGATGCTCAATTGGTCCTTGCAATGTAATGCTGCCCTGTCATTGGCTACTAGACAGAGCTGAGAGGAAACATGTGATTGTTTTGTGTGAGTTTGTCCATACGGTGGAGGTTCACCATTCGGTATAGGAGGGAATGATGTGTGAACACCTGCAAAATGACCAACGGCATAATTAGAGATGCTTCTGACTACAAACACTGTCAATAATATGTTCTGAGGGCGCTTTTCCAATTTACTAGTTATAGTTCACCACAAAACCAAAAGACAAACTCTGAATCAACATGCACCAATGCTACAATCATTTGTTAACAAGTATTCATTACTTCAATGAGCTCATTGATTCTGCCTTAAATTATTACATTGTTTAAATTAGTACATTTTTAGCTAACTCTGATTTGTATATGTACATTTCTGAAATACATAACTAAGACAGTTACCTCTGATAACAGATCACTATAAATTGTAATGTGGACTCTGCATTTTCTGTAAAGCTGCTTTGAAACAATGTGTATTGGGAAAAGCGCTATACAAATAAATGTGAATTGAATTGAATTGAAAAAGTGCACTGCTGTTCATACCTTTTTGGTTGGTAAATTACTAAAGTCTCTTATGCTCACCAAGGCTGAATTTATTTGATCAAAAATACAGTAAAAACTTATGAAATATGATCACAATTTAAAATAACTGTTGTATATTTCAAAATATAATTTACACCTGATTTTTCAGCAGCCGTTACTCCAGTCTTCAAGTGTCGCATATTGAAGTCAACATGCAGATGTCATTTTTTGTTGTTGTACCTAAACACTAATCATCTTGTCTGGAAACTTTTTTTAAATTAGCATATATTAAAGATAATAAATAAAGTATACTTACAAATGTACTTTACAATTTAGAAAATTATTTAAAAAACGGATTACAATAATAAGAATTTGGGAACAAACTTGCTTAATTGTGTTTAAATCACCATTGAGATGAAACTATTACTAAAATAGTTTTTTTAATTAAAGAATGAGAATTCAGGGAGAAAAAGTCTCAATCACCACTGAGAATAAATAAAAATTAAAAAAAAATAATAAAATGTGCTTATTTCTCAAACAGCCACAATGCAAACTAAATAAAGAATAATTACAGGCTCCAATCTCATAAAATTTAATTTATTTATTTTTCTATTGATTTTGTAATAAAATATGACATTTCTTGATTTTTTTTTTAAAGATTTAGCTACATTTTGTATTTCCATGTTGTGCTTAAATGAAAAAATAACGTATATATGTGTGAAGCATCATAAAAAAGCAGAGTTAAAAAAAACACATAATAAAAAAATAACATCTGTACCTTTGCTCTCCAGTGGAAAATAACCCCCATTATCTGTTGTTGTAGTAGTTGCTTTGACTGCATTCTTCTTTGTGCTAACAGGGACACTGGTTCCCTCCTGTGGCCGTGGCGTGGAACTATGCTGTGGATTATGAATTAGTTTATGCGACACTGATTTGCTCTGTAGGGCAGAATCGCAGGAGTCAGAGTTGTCTGGGTCTTCCCCCAGCGAGCAGGAGCGCGAGCAGAAGATGAGTCCGCCGCGGGGCAGGAAGGGTCTGCCCAGCAGGGGGAGCCGACAGCAGGCACAGCTGAAACACGCTTCAGAGGCGTGCCAGTGCTGGCCCTCGTACGTCATCTGGCCCTGATCTATACCTGCAGACAGAGAGAGAGAGAGAGGAAAGTCATTCAATCATGTAATGTCTCAATCAGGAACCACGGCATTTTTCTGTAATTGCTCAGCTTTTTACAGCCATAATTAACAAGGAATGTACTGTATCTCTAGCAATTAAATAAAATGACTTCAGAAATGTGTTCATGTTAACACACCTACAAAGGTCTAGCAGGTAAGTGAATAAATGTTTTATAAATGCAACTAGGTCATTCTTTTGTCAAGTAAAGTCGCATTTATTTATATAGCGCTTTTTATAATACAGATTGCTTCAAAGCAGCTTTACAGAGATAACAGGAAAATAATGCAACAAAGTTTGTTTCCAGTTGAAAATAGCATCACAGTCCAGCTTAAGTAAGTTCAGTGATGTTTCAATTTTGTTGTAAAAAAGTTATTAATGTAGTTGATTTATATATATAGCCGCTCTGGAGAAAACCGTGATATTATCGTCCAGCTCAGTTCAGTTCTCATATAATAGTGTCAATGCAGGCAGATCGATATTATTGTTGAATATTAAATTAAACTTACCCCAACTAAGCAAGCCAAAAGCCAATGACAAGGAACCAAAACTCCATCAGTGACAGAATGGAGAAAAAAACCTTGGGAGAACCCAGGCTCAGTCGGGGGGGCAGTTCTCCTGTTATATACTTTTGAAAGTATTTAACACTTAAGGCATAAACTAGCTTTGTTTTGTCAAAGGCTTTTTAAATGTTTCTGAAGAAGTCTCTTTATGTTCGCCAAGGCTGCATTTATTTGATCCAAAATACATTAAAGAAGTAATTATGGGAAATATTATTATAATTTAAAATAAATGATTTATATTTTAAAATGTAATTTATTCCTATGTGATCAAAGCTGAATTTTCAGCATCATTACTCCAGTCTTCAGAGTCACATGATCCTTCAGAAATCATTCTGATATGATGATCTGCTGCTCAAGAAACATTTATGATTACAGTATTTTAGAGGGACTACTCAGCACTCGTTAAAGGGATGGTTCGGAGTAAAATCAAACTAAGGTCCTTTGCACCATGACCTCGAGCCAAACAACACCCCCCAAAGAAGCCTTTTTTCCCTTGGTTGAACATTATTAAAGTTAGAGCTTATTTAGAGATATCAGCCGGATGGCTTAGTGCAGGCGCTAATGGATCCAAGGTTGTATCTCGTAAATTACCCCACTAATAATGCCCAGAATGGAACCAAACTTCTACAGTCGTACAAATAGGTTCTGTACTCATAAAACGAGGCATTGGATAGTTTGTAAGTACATCAGGAGTTTATTTAAATAACACTTGCCTGACGGCTCATGCTACCACTAACCCGGATGTCGACGTCACTTCAGGGGTTTGGGAAAGCATGTAAAAGTCCTGGCAGAAAGCGATGCATAAGGATGTAGTGTAACGACGCCCAGTTCCAGGAATGCACTAATATTTTACTGGTAGTACCAGTTTGCAACAATTATTAGTTAACACTAAGTTGCCAAAACTTCGGAAAAAATTAAATAAATTCACTAGCTTTTCCCTCACACTTTTGCAAAGGACTTTTGCGGGCTTTTCCCTAATCACTGAAGTGACGTCGACGTCCGGGTTAGCGGTAGCATTAGCCATCAGGCAAGTGTTATTGTCATTATATTATGCATATTATACATTTCCCCCATTCTGAATAATGTAATGCAAACCAGTATATTGATTAAATCACTTCTATACATCATAGTAGTATTGTTGCATTGCCTTTAATTTACATTGTTTTTTACTTTACATTTTCTTTTCTTTATAGTAATGTGATATTATGGTAATGAGAAGTGGAAGATAAAATATGCTTAAATGTTTGACAATAATGTCACAATGCAACAAAACCTTAATGTCATAAAAAGCTTAATTTTAATGCAAAATACTATTTCTTTTTCTCTCTCTTTTTTTGTTGTTGTTGAGATAAATACATTTAAACAGATTCAGCTCTTAAACCCCCTGGATCGCTGATGCATGACTGATGCTGCCAAAATGGTTTAGTCTAGTTATATTTAAGAGTATAGAGATAAAGTGAGTTGTGTGTCTGTCCTCACCGATGTGTTCTCCGCAGGTGTCGCAGTATTCGGCGTACAGTGACTCGTAGCAGCAGCAGCAGTAGGGCCGACTCTCTCTCATGATGTACCTCTGACCCCCCAGCGCCGCCTCGCACTCGAAACAGCAGAAGTGCTTCATGTGCCAGTGCCGCCCCTCGGCCTCCGTGCACTCGTCCGCAAAGATGATCTGAGGGAGATATAGTCTAAGGTCATGTGGCGCAACCTCTGCTTCTGTTCCATTCAGCAAGTGAAGCAGGGCTGGGATCAAATTCAAGTTTAGTTAATGTAATAAAATGGGATTGTTGTAGGCCAGGATTGAACCTGTGTCTCCTGCTGAGCACCAAGGCACTTGTGTGATAAGCACTACACAACAAATTTCCGTCACCAAATGAACGAAAATAGAAACTGGGTGAGCAATAGAAGGCTAAGAGCTGAGGTGTTCACCTCGTCGCAGGCCTGGCATCGGGGTTTGATGTGTTCAGCGTGGTGCCGCCCACAGTAGATGTGTCCTTCCTGGTAGAAGTAGATGAGATCCACCAGCAGCTCGTTACAGGAAGTGCACTGGAAACACTGAGGATGCCAGCAGGAGCCGTGACCCGCACGTGACGCAAACACCGCTATGTCACCGCCACAAATCTGCCTTCCACACTGATCAACAGCCGTAGAGGAGAGCGAAGGGGAAAAAGAGAAAAGAGAGGGATGGGAAGAGAGGTTTAGAAAGTCATAATTACAAGTTGGAAACTCAGCATTTTATGGAAGCCCCGACCGCTCCCACATGACCGCTGTGATGTCATATAACAACCAAGATAGCAGTAACAGTTAAAGATCCCATGAAATCTCTCAGTGCAGTTTTCTTCCCTGTATTGATTTATTTCCTCTTGAAACAAGAAGTTTGTGCAGGACACATCGAAAAAACTTTAGTTTATATCATAACGATGATTCATGGTTTTCTGCTTCAGAGATAAAAAATTATCACCTTTCAGTGAAAATAATATAACAACAAAATAAAGCTCTATGATTTAATGTTTGAAAGCAAAGAAATTAAGATAAATATACATATTAGTATTGTCATTTTACGGTTGTACTATAAAATATTACTATAGTAAATTAATATTTCTTTATGTACTTATTTTTTTATAATTTAATAAATAAAATTAATGTAAATAATATTATTAATTGTACTGTAACAAATTGATTATTATTACATATTAAATATATATTTTATAGTACAATAGTGTTATCACTATAGTGATTAAATAATACTTTTATAATTTAATAAAATAAAAAGCATTCAAATAATAATAATAATTATTTTATGCCCCGCCCCCCCAAAAAATCAATATTTTTGTCAATTTCTTTTTATGAAAATGACTGTACATTTCAAATGTTTATATAAAACTGAATTTAGTTAAACATTCCTAGACTAAATAATAGTTTATCCTGATATATTTTTATCATCAATGATTCAAATTATTAATTTGAACATTAAAAAAAAAAACATTAACCCACTCAAGGTTGTTACAGTGATTTTACCGTGAGTAAAAGGGTTAAATCTGCTTCAATACATGTCTAGTGCCCTTTAACGTTGCTTTAAAGGGATAGTTCACCCCAAAATGAAAATTCTGTCATCATAGACTCACCCTCAAGTTGTTTCAAACCTGTATGAATTTATTTTTTCTGCTGAAACACAAAAGAAGATATTTTAAAAAATGTCTGTAACCAAACAGTTGATGGACCCCATTGACCTCCATAGTATTTTTTTTTCCTACTATGGAAGTAAATGGACACATCAACTGTTTGGTTACAGACATTTTTCAAAATATCTTCTTTTGTGTTCAGCAGAAAAAATAAATTCATACAGGTTTGAAACAACTTGAGGGTGAGTATATGATGACAGAATTTTCATTTTTGGGTGAACTATCCCTTTAACAGCACGTCCCTGTTCTTTAGCAGGGTGACAACTCTTATAATAAAAAGCTATAATAAAGTCAAAATTATAAACCTCACAAGTAGAAATATGAAAGAAAGATTACATACTAACTATGTCCTGTGTTTGATGACATAAAAAACTGGGTTTTCACACAAATCAACAGAACAAGACTTGTAATAATCTGCCTCTTCTCAACACAGTCACACCCTCTTGGCAGCTACTCATCATCTGGAGTGCATTATAGGTGTTGAAATGTGGCAAAACACATGAAATATTGCAGGAGGTGTATGGAAAGTATGCGGTTTTATCTAGTACACATGGTATCTGTCTTGGTACTGGTCAGACCGGAGTCTGAATTTATCACAGCATATCAAAAAGTTTCCAGAAGCCACATGCCAGACGAATGCCTCTTCAGCTCAAGTAGTCCTGTGCACACTCTATACTTGAGCTGAAGTGGTACTCAGCTAAGTATGCACTATTTCTGGAAGAAGGAAGCAGCAAGTTCACATATCAAGGTGATTTTACAGTTGAAAAGTTGCATCCGGACTGATGCCATCAGCAGACTGTGCCATGCTTGTCTCTCTCTTTCTATACCTGTTGACAGATGGCTCCGGTCATGGTGACTGGGAAAAGTCGTACGATGCCCCGGCCCAGATTCTCTCTCTTCCTTTGCTGGCTGAATAACTTCAATTCTTTCTTCTCTTCTTCATCCAGAGAGTTACAGTACTGAGGCTATGCACACACACACACACACACACACACACACACACACACATACATTTACAATACTGTTACAGCTCACGCAAGACCAACACAGACTAACAACAAGGCATTCTCAACGTCATTAATGTATTCAGGCCAATATGAATGATGAATTCATGAAAACATGCCAAGTATGTGAGGGGTTTTACCTCGCTGTCATGGGCGGGCAGCTGGTGCAAGAGCTGTTTAATACGATATCGTTCTCCTGGACTGTTCACGTACGGAACCTTGTCCTCTGGAATACAGCTGAAGTATTGATAAACCTGTACATACAAGAACACAAATACACACATATAATAGTGTGACAGATCATGTCTGGGACCTTATGAAATCCTTTTTATTTTTCCCCAAATTCCGTCATTTTTTTCCGCAAATTCTTTTTTTGTTTTGGTTTCACTTTATTTTGATGGTCCCTTTAACACGTTCTGTTGACTATAAGTAACGCTGCGCCTACATGTCTACAAACTCTCATTAGAGTGTTAGTTAAGTATTAGTAGACTGGTAGGGTTAGGGCTAGATTAAGTTGACATGTAGTTGCAAAATTACTTATAGTCAGTAGAGTGTCTGTTGGAGGAGCATCACAATAAAGTGTTTGCAGATATTAAGCAGACAGTCTACTTATACTCCAATTAGTTGACGAAAGTTAGTTGACATATAGTTGCAAAGTTACTTATAGTCAACAGCACGTTCAAAAGGGACCATCAAAATAAAGTGTTACCTTTTTTTTTTTCATCAAATTAAAATGCATCAATTCCTTTTTTTAGGTTTTAATAGAGACAGAGCGCATATAGGCCACGTCCACACCGGGGGGAAAACAATCCAACTGTCTCCATTGACTTTGCATTGCCAGAGGCTGCCTCCTTGTCATTTATGACTTATAACAAAAAACAAAACAATGTCTAAAAGCTGCTATGTGACAAGATGTACAGCAAACAAGCTAAATAACCCAGAAATACATTTTTATAAGCTGTCGACCCCAAAAAACGGTTGTTTCAGGACATAAAAGTGGATCAATTGAGACAGAGCACAACTAGTTCTCGAACTACTCTGAGAACTAAAGACAAGTACTTTGTTTAGGCTTGGCTTGTAGGGAATTCCAAACCTGCGCACATATATTCAAACGCACATAACTATAGAACCAATTCTTAATGCGCATGTGAACGCCATCAGCGTTTCTCACAGGTTCGCGTTTAAAGTCTGTGTAGAGAGAATGGTGTCGTCTTAGCGGCCCCTAATTTAATAACAAATGATCGTTGCGACGGAAGCGAATCAATCAAAACTTTAGCTGGAAAATAACTTTATTAAAGAACCGCTATAAAGCCAAAACAATCTCTGTTACCTTAAATTATACGTTTATCTCTGTAAAGCTGCTTTGAAACAATCTACATTGTTAAAAGCGCTATATAAATGAAGATGACTTGACTTGACTTGAGAACTACGTCCACTGGAACGCGACATGATCACTTTTAGAGCCTGAAACAACAATAATCATCTAGGTAACAGTATCTTAATTTAAAACAACAAATAGGTTGACATCAATTATTGTCAATCTACTGTGGTAAATAAAGCTTGTTTATCACCCCTCTCTGCCTCGCTCACACAGAGAAAGGGACATTTTATTGGAATGATGTATTCTTTGTATAATCTTTTTCCAAGATTCTCTAGTGTAGACGAAAATGTCAATTTATACATTTATAAATTATTTATGGACAAAAAATAGAGCACACATAGACATACAGAGTGTCAGGATCCCACAATTTACCCATTCTTCCTGCTGATGCTTCACGTCTTATTGCATGTCTCCACTTTTGGCTTTTACGGTTCGGAAGCTTATAAAAATTTAATTCTGGGTTTTTTAGCTTGTTTGCTGTACACCTTGTCACACAGCAGCTTTTAGGCATTTTTCTGTCTTTTGTTATAAGTCATAAATGACAAGGAGGCAGCCTCTCGCAATGCAAAGTCAATGGAGACAGTTGGATTGTTCCCCCCCCCCCGGTGGGCGTGGTCTTCAGATTATGACGCGTTGCGCTCTGTCTCTATAGTTTTATTATTATTACTTTGAGAAATACATTCTACTGTACAATGGTAATATATATCCTAAAGTTAAACCAGTTCACAAACTAGTTTAATTTGAACAGAACAGAAAAGCAAGCATGCGTGATTTGGCATGGCAGCTAATTTGCATAATAAATAACCACTGCCTTACCTAATGGAGCAAAACAAATGTTTTATTCAAATTCTAAATCAGCTAAATCACTAAAAAGCTGTCGCTCGTCTCAATTTATCGCAATCTCAAAAAGTTCCAAAGTTATAATCAATGAAGCTGACTGCGCAATGAATCTCTTATTTAGCCTACACAATGTCTACACTTCGTTTGTTATAAGTTAACTTGTGACGAGAAGATTTGCGCGAGTTCAGAAGTCAGCACTGGAAAGTGGACAAAAACACTGAGTGGTGAGTGGATTCTAACTAAAACACTTCTGATTGGCTATTGCGTTCAAGAAATCAACAGATATGTTTGTGATTGGCTACACTGCTCAATGCTTCAAAAACAAATGGTAAATAGAAACTTTTGGCGCTCTCAAGAGCGCAAACACCCAATTCGTTTCTCCAATATGCTATTATTAGGAGAAAACTGAACCTAAACCAGCAGTTAAGGTCAGCTTTTACCTCTAAAGGCCAATTCACACCGTACAGACAAACGCCAACAAACAAGTTGGCAGTTGGATTTTGAATTTTATAAAAAATAACTGTCCTGTTCAACATACACCGACAAACACTAACTGAACATATTTAGTAGGGTGAAAACAAACCCGACAAACACACCGTGTTGTCTGTGTGGTGTGAATTGGCCTTAAAAGCAATCAGATTCAGCAGCAGTTTGAGTGAGAATATTCCAGGCTAGTCTCAAATGGCCAGGGCCCAGTCTTACACACGCTCCGCCTATGTGCAGAATATACACACTTTATATTTGATTAACAGTCTTTTGAGGTTTAATACTTACAGGCACTAAGTATACAGCCCTAGTTTTGACTTATCGATCCAAAATTTGCCAAATTTCATGACGTTCAATGTTATACTGTACATTTTTATGACTGGATTTCGCAATTCCATCAGCGTTTTCCACATCACAAGAATCATTTGCCAAAAAAAACATGCATAAACAGATTAGTTGCTTTTACATGTAGGTACAGTCTCTAATGGTCGAAATGGGCAGTTATTGGCCAGGATAAAATGAAATGCAGAACTGAACATCAACACTGGCGCTACACAGGACAGCTGAGGTGATGTTTTTTGTCCTTCTTGAAGCTTGACAGCCTTGTTTCATTGTATGAAAAGAGCAGCTTTAGTGGATTTAAGAGAGGCTGTGATTGGCTGATTCAGACCAACCGCTCATTAACACTTTACTTTGACGTCATTGTATCTATAGATTCTCCTGAAAGCAGTCTCCTCACCTGTTCAGGCTTGATTCCGGGCGGCACCCAGGCGTATTCTTCCGAGGCGCAGCCCGAGTCGTCGTCGGATATGGAGTGCCTCTGGAAGTCTGACACCAGCTTCATCATCATTCTCTCCAGCTGGCCGGGCACCGAGCGCACCACATGCTCTTCCCGCACACACTTACAGTGCACACAGATCTTCCTGTGGAAACAGGTCAGCAGAGGGGTGTTGAGTGGACAGACTGGACACTGCCAATCCAACACAACTGAAAATGACACTTTCAACACAGCAGTTTAGGATTTGGGGGGGGGGGGGGGGGGGATAAGGGAATGAATTTGAAAAACATAAAAAAATTGTGTGTTCATACTTTTTTTGGTTTATTTAAAAAAAAACAAAAAAAACATTCAATTTGAGTTTTTATAGGCCACATTCACACCGTTTTTGACTACTTATAAAATAATAACAATTATGATTTTATTGTGATTATTATTAAATATATGAACAAAATAAGAAATATAATGTAATAATACATTTTACATTTTATTTTAAAAATGCAATACTAATATTTACGTCTTATGGCCAGATGTACTAACAGCTTGCGCAAATCCTCTTTTGGCGTTAAAAAAAATACTGTCAGGATTTACTAAAGACACGCAGTGAGAAATTAGCGCTGAAAGGCATGGACAGGGTTATTTTTGCAGATGACCTTATTGCATTATGCATTTGTATGAGTTTCCCTTTCAGACGCATAATTTATGGGCGGAGAGTATTTAAATGAATCATGCAAGGTGATTTACTAAGGTTTGCACTAGTCAATTTACTGGTATTTCCGTCAATATTTACCGCCCCAAAAAGCATGTCTTAAACCAGATGCTAATTTGCGCTTGGTAGATTGTGTTGGTCATTATGGAAATGATCCGGCTGCGTCTGTGTTCTTTAATTTGCTCGTCATCAGTAGATCACGTGCAGAACTGTACATTCCCATGGGACTTTTATGGGATTGCGCTCGAAGGCTAATTTGCTCTGTTTAGTAAATCTGGCCCTATATTTCTTCATTTTCAAATGGTTTAAATACACGTGCTGCCAGTTTCAGAGTGAAGGCACTATGTTAATTTACACGTGTGCAGCTCACAGCGTCTCAGAACGGCTTGATTCACAGTAAAAGATTCAAGCTGTTCTGAGTCTCTGAAACACTATCATGAACCACCAATGGTGAAACTTTGTTTTAAAAAGTGGGTGGGACAGGTGTGTGTGTGTGTGTGGGGGGGGTTGCTAATACAATGCTAAATCATAAATCAGATGTATGTACAATAACATTACGATGTCCAGCAATCGATTTAAATAGTACATTGGGCTTAATTTGTCTTTTAATGAGATCTAATATATGTTGTTAGTGCCGAGAATTTAAATGTGAATAAATACATAGATCCGACTATTTTACGTATGTACTTTAATGGTCCAGAGGTAGAACTTTTGCCAAGCGTGTCAGAGGTTCTGGGTTCTAATCCGCACTTGTATAGTTTTTCTCATCAAAACCGATTATGTTTATCAGTGGTTATATATCAAGCAGGGACACGTTTGTGTGCATTTTGTTTTGAGATTTCACCGGAACGAATGAAGAGTCTCCGCAACGGATTGAAGTGCGCGTCCGAGTGAAGACTGTCCGCGAGCCAAAAGAGAACACTGTACGTACCACAGATCGCTTTGATCACTTGATTTCAAAAACAACACATTTCAGCGCTAGATCGCCTCTTATTTACCAAACGAACAAAATGAATGCTCTGCTAGTTAACTGGAGATGTTTTATGTATTTGTAATGGTTATTTGTATTTATTTAAAAAGTGGTGGGGACAATATCGACCCTGGCAAAAAGTGGTGGGGACATTGAATATCTGCGTTTTGCTCAGTCTCAAAAATGCTGATTTTTTTAGGAAATGCTGAATCCTTCAGCATTTGCTTAAAAGGACAGTTCATTCAAAAATATACTTCTGTCATGCTGCAAAATAACTATTCTTTTTTTCAAAGGAGATGTCCAGACTCATTTCCATAGTGAATGCAGACTAAGCTCCAAAAAAGCCATAAAAGGGGCGTAACACTACGATACGACTATATTCCAAGTCTTCTATAGCTTTGTGTGAAAAACATATCTCTGCTGGTTTATCTGCCCTCAGACTGTGCAATGCTCTTCTGTATTAGATCTGCATCATCACTATCTGTTTTTAAATCTGAGTTGTCTTTTTAATTTGGCTTATAATCAATGAGGAAGTTTTATTGCACTGTATTTTAGTAATTCTTTTGTATTGTCAAATTGTTTTGTTTATATTGTGCAGCACATTTGGTCAACCCTGGTTGTGTTTAATGGTGCTATATATATATATATATATATATATATATATATATATATATATATAAATATATATATATATAATTGACATTGATTTATCTGCTTTATATCGGCCACCCTGCTTTCTAAGATGTCGGCACTGGAAATAAAAAATAAATAAAAAATTGGTCGAACACTACTTATGAATTAAAAATATTCCAAATCTTAATTTCTGACTTTGGTCAAACCCTGTCACCAACATTTCTGAGCACTAGCTGACACAACCGATGTTCATGATACCTATTATTACTTCTCAAAACAGACAATAATTTCAGGCAGGTGATTCATGCCTAAAAGATGTTACATCAACTCATGTTGACTTCACGCTAAAATCAAATGTAAAAACCAACCCTGCAATCAAAATGACCATCTTTACATCTACATGTTACTGGTCTTATTGTGGACTATCATTCAGCACAGCATGCCAAAGAAAACGTTAGTCTTTATCAAAGTCAAATCAAAATGTTATAACTTGGGCTGCCTTCATTATTTCATACTAGGTATAGTTCAAATATATTAACATATTTACTGACATATCGCTTGAGACTTACTGATATAAAAGTTATAATGAAACTTCTTATTTGGAATACTACTTGTGCACAATGCACATTTCTTCATATTAACCCTAAAATGTGTTTTAATGTCAGCATTAATAAGGATTGTATAAACTTTGAATAATATTAATCTTTAAATGCAAGATATGAAATAAATGTATTTCAAATACATTTTTGTATATTTATTTTTCACTACAGTTTTCTAAGACTTTTTTTTCCGGCTGATGTTATAGAGAATATTCTATTCAATTCCTGATTGATAAAATCAAGCCATGTCCTTGTTTAACTCAGAAGTACATCATTACAGAAGAAATCTGGGTTGCAAATGGCGTTTCATGTTGGTTTCAACATGTTGGTGTCCTAAAAATCCACAAAATAAACAAGAATAAGACATAATCACACATATAACAATACATCTAATCACACATTAAATCACAATTATAGTTATTCACACATTTCACAAAAAAATATGCAAAAATACGCACACAAGTTTAATACTATTTGAAAGAGAGAAAAAAAAAAGTTGAGCATGCAGACAGGCCTGTCCCACTGCATTGGTTTCACACCTCACCCTGAATCACTTAATCTGCTGTTGTCACAGCAATTTAATTAATGGCACCTATTAATGACAAATGATCTAATGTTTCTGATGAAGACCAGCAGGTTCATCCATGGCAACTACTGGAACAATGGCTAGAGTCACGGATCTTACACTTCACTACACAGCCAAACTCATGCCAACAAAAGCCCTTTAATCCACAAACATACACCAAATGACTTAAATCATAACCAACCTTCACTTTATTTTGTATAGAACCAAGAAGTGAAGAAAAGATGTATATTCAGTCATTATTTACTCTAACATTGTTCCAAACCTGTGAAACCTTGAAGAAAAAAAATGAAAGTCAGTAGGGGCCAATGTTAATTTGACAAACATGAAAAATGCTTCAAAATATCTTTTTTTGAAGATAAAGAAATAGGAAGAGTAAATAATTATCAATGATTTTTTATTTTTAGGTGAACGAATCCTTATCCCTGTAATGCATGACATATGAAATAATAGTCAGAAAAATCTAATATTTTGAAATGGAACACACTAAATCTAAACAAAGTTTGCGCCATATTTAATATATCAGGATTTTATGGCTCATAAAAATTCCCAATAATATGTGAGATGATATGCAAAATGCTTAGTTTTATGATCAAAGCTCTGTAGTTTTAATTCTGAGGGGCAAAACATAAAATGCAATGACGATTGAGAGATAAACAAATAAACACTCCTCAAAAGCCTGATGGATCATATTTGATACTTGATTATGATGTATGGATAATCAAGTAAACCAAAGTTGCTTCAGTCCAGTAAATGTTCATCTTGAAATATAATGAACATAATACAAAATATATAACACTGAATTATTATAATGATATAAAAGTTATTCTTACGTTGGCTTGCCTATACAGTTTAAAATGTTTAAATATCACTTGAATTTCCTTGATGATAAGAATAAGAATTTGTTTAATAAAGTTCTAATTATTTTCTGTAATGTTTTATTATTTTAACTATGCAGTAAGAGCTTTATAAAGCCATAGCAGTATAAAATATAGCACATCTCTCCTACCTTACTGCTTGAATAAATTAACAATAATCTCTAAAACATCAGATTAATAGAGAATGAACAAATACGTACTGAATACAGTTCAAGAATCAGCCAGAAAATGTCCAGGTGCGACACACTTTTCTCTAATCCTAATCCCGTCCCACAACACAACACAACAAACCCCGTCCTCGGACTGAGTGCTGCCAGAGACTGATGAGCGGCGGACGCGCGTGTCACAGTCTGAAGGCCTGCTCATTGGGCGGCACTGATGATATCACACCACTTGTGTGATCAGTTTTCTCTCTATCTCATGCTGAAAATGAGGTCAAAGCCCCGGTCTTCAAGTCCACACGGAGGTGAAACGGGAATATAGTGGCGGTTCATGTGTGTGTGGAAGGGGTGGGGGTTTAATCCTTCTCAGTACAGTTATGGGATAAGCGCTACTGCTCTCTTAAAGTCAGACATCAGTTCATTTTAATGGACAGCTACAGCCATAATGTCAAACAGAGAAAAAGAAAGCAGATGAGGGCATACTGAACAAAACAACGTCACTATATCAGTGTGTCTATTGTATAACACCTCAGATGGGGTTTGGTGGCGGGGCGGAATGGACGCACAAGCACAGATGGAAGACAAAAGCTGCTTTTCACTGATTTTACTCTCTTCCTCCACTCCACCTATCCACCACTCCATTCTACCAATCCCTTCTTCTCTGGATAAGCTCCATGTCCCCAGCCCAACTTGCTTGTACTGTATATATAGTCTCTTCTGTTCACCAAGGCTGCATTTATTTGATCAAAAATTCAGTAAAAACAATAATATGGTGAAATCTTATTATAATTTAAAATATCGTAAAATGTAATTTATCCCTGTGATCAAAGTTGAATTTTCAGCATTGTCACTACAGTCTTCAGTGTCACATGATCCTTCAGAAATCATTCTAATATGTTGTGCTTTGTAATATTTTTGTGGAAACCACACTGTAAAAAAATCCTGTTGTTTTTACAATAAATAAATCCTGCTGTGGTTGCCAATATGGATGCGCCGATCCGATACTCAGCATCGGTATCGGCTCTGATACCGCCATTCTTTGCCGGAATGGGTATCGGTCAGAAGACACCGATCCAAATCCGATATTGTGCGTATACTATTGTTGTGTTATTGTTAAGCCCCACAAAAGACATAAAAACATTATAAAGCACCATACATTTCTTTAGTGCACTATATTATAAGTGTTCTAAAGCTGTTCTATAGTATAATGTGAGGTAGAGATTAATATTTAAGTTGTTATATTCAAGTTCACGTAAACTCTTCCCTCCTGTCAGCTCCGTTCAGCATTTAAACAGCGCGCCGCGTTCGGTTATGACAGTCAACACGATGAAACTCTCTCCAAGATGATTCAATGTTACTATTATTATACTTGATCTGTAGATAAAGGTTTATGGTTTCGCATAAAACAACTTTATTGATGTATCTTAAAGGGTTAGTTCACCCAAAAATGAAAATTCTGTCAGTAATTACTCACCCTCATGTCGTTTCAACCCCGTAAGACTTTTGTTCATCTTTGAAACACAAATTAAGATATTTTTGATGAAATCCGAGAGCTGGCTCACTCCTCCATAGGCTTATGTAATTTCATTCTGCCGGCCCAGAAAAGTTAGTAAAGACATTGTTAAAATAGTCCAAGTGACTACAGTGGCACAACCTTAAGTTTATCAAGCGACGAGAATAAAATAAATAATCTCAAGACCCTTGTCAAACTGTAATATCAAGCAATTTTGAATTGAAGAATGTTGAATCTAATTCTAACTTTTTTTTTTGGTCAAAAGTTGGTAAAAAAATGTGCATTCATGTTGAAAACCACTAAGTACATCACACAAATCTTGAATAATAATAATAATAATAATATAAATAATAATTAATATTCATACAACTCCACACAGTCTCTGAATGAGAGCTAACAGGAAAGCTTACATAAATGCCATATTTTGTCCTATTGTTCCCAGAAGGGACAAACAAAGATTAGCACACTACAAAAACAGTGTGGAAACGTTACGGCTCAGGCATTAGCACTGGTCAACAAGTTCACCCATGCTGGTAAAAGCCATCCTAACCATAGATCAACATGCAATCTGTTTCCAGATGTGTCCTGAAGACACGCTGCATGTGCAGATGGTATGACTGCACATGATGATGTCACACACATCTGCCAAGCCATTCATTTATCCTATGCACACATATTTACACAGAAAACATTTGTAATACTGTGCCATACAGTCTATGATAAATCAAAGACGATAGGTATGCAATGTCTCAGAGAAGTCCAACTTTTCCATTGCTCTAATGGCTGAATGATGTCTTTATCAGCGCATTGGCACAGATCAATATTTTGAATACTTGCAATACATTCAATACTGGATTATCCAACATACTGTGATATTGCATTACATATTGTATTTGGCAAGTTAATCTTTTCAGTAGGAAGTATGCTTTCATGTCCCATCTGAATCTCAGGATCAAATAAGTTGCATTAATGTTGGTCTGTAGCAAAATTGCTGTTTATTTACGCAAATGAGTTATTTCAATCTTTTTAAATTCATTATTTTAAAAAACTGATTCACACTATTGTTAGTCATTGCTAAACATTTTTTTTTTTAAAATGGATCCCATAGCATTTTACAGACTTTAAAATGTTTTCTTATAATGTGGCATTTAAATAAAAATTATTACAAAAAATTATTCTCTGTGTTGCTAATTTAGCGACAAACTGTGAAACATACCTTAATTAATTACATTTTTTAAAAACATTATTCATTTATTGTGTGCATTAAACAATTTGAATATAGGGTACAGCAGCTGTTATAAATAAAACATCCTAAAACCCTAACCATAAAACATTTTAGAATTAGATTATTAAGGAATCAAGGTCAAGGAATAAAACAATTGTACTGTACCAGAACCAATGCTTGCACACTAATAATGCTGTTTATTAAGATTACAAATCACGTACAGAAACGCTGGCATCTTTCTAACTATAATTAAACGCTGACATTTGTATCTTTTACCTCATTCAGTTTGACAGAATCATGATGATCTGACACTTTTAGACACTTTCCCCCAAAGTACAATAATCATGCAGCTTAACTGTCAAAGAAAGATATTGGAAAGAGAACATTTAAATGTGAATGACTTCAGACACTTATTTTCACCACAGTACAATAGTCACGTAACTTAGCTACATATTTCTGTTCGTATAAGCTGTATTAAAAAGCTTGTCTGCAAAATCCGAGGGCGCATATTTCCAAAATTTGAGACATTCTTTAAAACTGAATAAACACTCCAAAGAAAGTTCCTACAAGCACATAAACACACTTTTGCCAAACTAACACCGAAACACATCATCATCATCATCATCATCACTGCTACTGCCGTTATGATTGTCATTCTGAACAAACTTCCTGTCAGACTAGTTCAAACACAAAACTAAATTGAAACACTTCACAAGATCATAGGTAACTGAACACTAAATGATCAGTACTGAGTACATTACCTGTAGTCCTGACACTGCAAAATCCCTTTTTAAGAGCTGTAATATGTTGAATTGTTCAGACCTAAGGTGATTTAAGCAAGTTAGCCATTCTTCAATGACCTGGTAGTGAACAAAACGTCATCCCGCTTGAGCCGAGTCAGATGACAGTGGTCTCTATTGCTTGATTCTTCCCCCTCAGGCCGCTGAAGCCAACACTGATCCCAAACAATAGATTCTCCCTTCACAAGCCCTCCCCTCGGTCTCCTCCCTCACCAACAACATGTGTCAGATTTCCCTTTTCAAACGTGCTCTCTATAACAGCTCATGTGATAGGAAGGATGTACAGTATGAGGCTGCGTCTCTTTTGACGCTTTCATCTTAAAACAATATTCTGGGTTTAATACAAGTTAAACTCACTGGACATCATTTCTGGTGTAATGGGGATTACCACACAAACTAATTTCCACTTGAAAAAAAAGAAGAAGCTAAATCTGGTTTATCGCAAGGCTTATTCGTAAACAGTAAAATACTCAAGTAGAGCCACTAGATGTAAACTGTATGCATAAACTTCAAACTATATCCAATTTTACACCTCTATTGCCATGACAACACAATGCTATAAACCCTAAAATTGCGGTAAAAATTCAAAATTTAGGCCGATACCGTTAACCGATAATTCTTTATTTTTAAAATCCGATAACCGATATATTGGCTGATAAATCTAAATCCAAATTTTTATATCATTTTGAGAGCTTGATTACAAAAACTAAAGTCTCACCATTAAAATCCATATCCCAAGCACACAATTATAATGTTCACATTATAATTTTATGTAGCCTATATGACAGACTTGCACTGCACATGTTGCACTTTTTTTTGAAGTGATTTCAATCATATTTCAAGCAATTCAACACCATCATGGCGAACAGTGCACATCTGAAGTGTCTCAGCTGAAGGAAATAATCCATTATTTATCAGCATTAATACATCAACCAAATTTTCTTATCTATAACGATGACATTAAAAATGAACATATATCGGCCGATATATGGTGGCCGATATATTGTGCATCCCTAATGATTATTTACGGTAAACAGCTTTGAGCTCGAATATTTATGGAAGCTTGTTTCCGCCACAGAATAAAAAATAAAAAAAGATAAAAACTTGCAATTGCGAGAAAAAAGTCTGAATTGTGAGAGTGGCAGTCATAAAATAAATAACAATATATATTAATAATAAATAATAAAAAGTTGCAGTTATCTTTTAAATTGTTTTACTCTGTGGCGGAAACAAGCTTCCATAGTGCTGTGCTGAGTTGCAAACGTGAAAGTGAGTAATCAAGGGATCCGGTTTAAAGAACAGATGGACACTTTCTGGTGCGGGTTTCATGGTGGCAGCAGTGAGCGGCTGAGTAATAACTGCCTGGCTCTTCACTGGTAATTCAACCACTACCATCCAGCCAGACTCTCTTATCATGGCCAGGAGCTCACTGGTAACTCAATCAGATTCTCACAAGAGCTTGACAACCTCCAGGACAACTGCCTTGGACAACATCAGACACGCATGACAAGATGGACGTTCTCTCCGGTGCATGTGCTCAGCTGGCACAGATTCTGGGACCAATCTATCATTCACAGGCTTTTCATCATCCTGGCATGCAAAAATCACCTTCAAGCTAAAAAAGACCTAATTAAGTCACAAAAATATGGAGTTTTGGTGTGTTTTAAAATTACATTTGGCCCAGTAAATAATGCAATTAAGACTTTAAGGTCATTTCAGTTCATGCTAATAAATTCAGGGTGGAAATTAACGTTTCTTCCTCCATCCACAGTTGCTGATGAATCACAGATTGAGGTACCTATATTTTTTGATGGTCCCAAACTGCAGGGTTCATTTGTGACATTTTTCCTTTAGTTTGTTTGTTTTCAGGTTTAAATTACACTTTGAAGAACAGATTTTTATGTTCAAAAAATTAAGGGCAAGAACTAATACAAAAAAATAGATGTATATCTGTCATAAGGGGTAAACCTATTTAATAATTGTGATAAGGAATTAAAATTGTGCATTTCACTCTGTAAATTCGAGAAAATGTTTAAAAACAACATGATAAATAATTATATAACTCAATGTGAATAATTTGTGTATGTAATATTTAAACTATTGTAACAATATCTGAAATGTGTACCTTTGTGCATTTTGCATGTACATTTTGGAAAATGTCTTATGTAACTGTTTGTTTATCTTGTATGAATCAAATCCAGTGAGAAAAGTGATGCTCATTAGATAAATATGTATAAAGGGTAGGCATAATAAGCAAAGGCTTCAGCCTACACCTTTTTCGCTTATCATGTATATTTTTTCTTTACTATGGAAAATTGTCTGTCAGGGCCGAAATAAATTTTTGTTGAGTTGAAATTGAATTGAATTTCCAATGGGCCTGTTTACATCTGGTCATTCATGCGTTTTTACTGATCGGATCTATCCTTTTTGTTGCACTGCGTGTTGCAGTAGTGCTGTCATATCTACACCCTAATACACAACAAAATACACCCTCATTTGTATAACTAGATCAAAAATATAATGAACAGCAGCAGTTTATTTCAACATATTTCGCTCTATCTGTTAAGTAATGCTGTTCTTTTATACTTTCAATTCATTAATGCTGAATTTTTTTTTTTATCATGGTTTCCACAAAAAATGTTCAGCACAAACTTTTTAAAGCTATCATTCATAATAATAAGAAATGAATTTTGAGCAGCAGATCAGCATATTAGAATGATTTCTGAAGGATCAAGTGACACTGGAGTAATGATGATGAAAATTCAGCTTCGCCGTCACAGAAAAACAGTGGTGTGAAAAAGTGTTTGCCCCCTTGGTAAATATGATCAAATATGGCTGTAAAAAATAAATCTGCATTTTTAATCCTTTTGATATTTTATTTAAAAAATGTGCAAAAATCTAACCTTTCATTGAAGTAAAATAATTGAAAGTGGGGGGAAAATCACATTATGAATAAATAATAAATATTTAATATTTAAATATTTAATAAATATTTTTCTCCAAAACACGTTGGGAACAATTGTTTGCCCCCTTTTATTAAATACTTTTTGCAACCTCTTTTTTCCAAGATAACAGCTCTGAGTTTTCTCCTATAATGCCTGATGAGTTTGGAGAACACCTGACAAGAGATCAGAGACCATTCCTCCATACAGAATCTCTCCAACCTGTTCTCCGTTATAAGATTTCTAGCACAGGCTGTCAGGTTTAGATTTTTTATCTGTTGGTATTTGATTGAATCCGTGATGCCATGTATCTGAACAAGATGTGACCATAGAACCCATCCCGTTTGAAGTTCTACTAACGGAGAACAGGATGTAGAGATTCTGTATGGAGGAATGGTCTCTGATCTCTTGTCAGGTGTTCTCCAAACTCATCAGGCATTATAGGAGAAAACTCAGAGCTGTTATCTTGGAAAAAAGAGGTTGCAAAAATTATTTAATAAAAGGGGGCAAACAATTGTTCCCAACGTGTTTTGGAGAAAAACATTTCCCCCTACTTTCAATTATTTTACTTCAATGAAAGGTTAGATTTTTGCACATTTTTAAAATAAAATATCAAAAGGATTAAAAATGGGGGGGGGGGGGGGCAAACACTTTTTCACACCACTGTATATTAAATTTTAAAATATATTAAAAAAGAAAACAGTTATTTTAAATTGTAATAACATTTCACAATATTACTGTTTTAACTGTATTTTTCATCAAATAAATTCAGTGAGCATAAGAGACTTCTTCAAAAACATGAACAAACCTTACCGCCCCCAAACTTTTAAACAGTAGTGTATATAAATAAATATTTTTTTTTGAATAAAGCTCATAAAGTAGTTACTGGAAACACACTACTGCTGATACAGTAAGTAGCATTGCTACTTTTAGTTACTCCCCAACAACACTGATCTGATTCTGAACCTAAAGAAAGATGAAAAGAGTTTGACATAATAAAAGGGAATGAGAATGAGTAAAAGAGAGCAAGACAATGATTAAATTAAGAAGCACTGAGACAGAAGAGGGAAATGCAGAGAGGAGGGTAAGTGTGGGAGTCTGATGACTCTATTCCTGCAATCTTGGCAGCAGAAGGACCTGAAAGGACTAATCTTATTAGTCGGACAGGAGGAATTAGGACACAAAATAGGGGGCCAGACGGGTGGACATGGGGGAAAGAGTCTGTGAAGAAAAGAGCCGAAGCAGAATGGGTCGAATCGGAGGAAAAGAAATGTTACCGCAATGGACATTAACGTCAGTGCAATGAACGTTGAATGTTTTTACACAACGCTTGTTGAGCAGAATCTGAATAGGCTACTTTACATAGATTAAAGCAGTGTTTCCCAACCACTGTGTTGTCAGGTGTGCCGTGGAAAAGGATCAAATGCCAATTTTTTTGTAAATAAAATAAATGCTACAACTAACAATTTACCGTCGCTGTCAGACTGAAACCTTTTATCTCTATATTTCATCAATTTTTTAAAAATCAATGCTATTGGTCATCCTTTACGCCTGTATGTGGGTTTTACAAATATTTAACCAATGAAAATGATTCGTAACCTCGTGCTGCACGCAGTTTGGAGAGAGATCTCTGCTTGTTTGCAATGCAAATGTAAATAAAGAACTGATGTTTGAATAAGTACTGATTTTTCTTTACTCAAGAAACACTATGGGCCCTATCATACACCCATTGTATACACCCGAGTGTTTATTGCTAGTTTCAGCCCGACGCAGTTATCATTTTCACGTCCTGCGCCACGTTGTTTAAATAGCAAATGTATTTGCGCCCATTTGTGCGCCCATGGGCTGCTGGTCTGAAAATGAGGTGTGTTCTGGCGCATTGTTGGACCGTTACTATTTTGAGGCAACAGAAATAGACTGCGCCATTGACCAACTGAAACCTGGTCTGAAGTCAATGGCGCAGTATTTTTTTTGTCATTTAAAGAGCGCGTTAGTAATATGCGCCTAAAGGCGGGTGCACAATGCGCGTACACTTTGTCCCGTAGATGGTCTGTTTGCGCGCTTTAACCTCGCACACGAGCAGATCCGTTTCCTCGCTAGAGAAGTGTTCAGTTTTTCTGCTTGCAAATTCCATCATGTAAATAGCGAATCCGCCATGGCACGAGCGCAACTGCTCTTTAAAGGGAATGGGAGACGAGACTCTGATTGGTCTATTGCATGTTACGGCCAAAACACACCCATTACTCATTACGAGAATAGGGACAACCCTTTTAGGCCTTGTCCACACGGACACGGGTATTTTTATAACCGTGACTTTTTTTACGCGGTTCGGCCGTTCGTCCACACGGAAACGCAGTATCAGGTCACTGAAACTGAACATTTTTGAAAACCCCTGCCAGGGTGAGGATTTTCAGAAACGCCGGTTGCAGTGTTGTCGTGTATACAGTAAAACCAGGGTTTTTGTTTCTGATTCATACTTCTGATTGGCCAACGTGGCTTTACGATCGCCGCCTGCTGGTGTGGCATGCTCTTGACAGCGCGTGATAGTGTGTTTTGCGTTTTCATGTTTCTTTTAAACCAAGCATGTGTGGACGGGATTTTTTTTTTAAACGCAGGAGGAAAAACTCCGGTTATAAAAATACCTGTGTCCGTGTGGACTAGGCCTTAGACCATGCATTTTTCCCATCGTTAAACTAGCAAAAGTGGATTCAGGCACGCCCTAAGTGCGCTTTAGACCATGTGCCTAGATCGTTAAAATAGGGCCCTGTGTCTATAAAAGCTAATGTTTTTTAGTATTTTTTTGTATTTGAAGAGAGGAGAAGAGTCTAGTTGTAGCCAATATACTGTTTTAAATATCCTGTGCATATATCGCTTTTAGGGATGCTCATATTGACCGTTTAACCGTTAACCGAAAGTAAAAATTTTGACCGATTAATACTATCAGTTAAACGGTTTAAAACGTTTTTTTTAAAGCTTCTTTTTTTTTTTTTTGCTGCATGGTTTAAAAATAAAATAGCCTACTATATAGCTTATATTTATTAACTCACGGAGCGCGTTGGCACGCGCAACCACACATGTGACTGACACATGCCTGCAGAATTTTTTTTCCGAGCAAGGGAAGCAAAATGAAGCGAGCAAAAAGAAGCACTGATCATTTTAACAGAAAGGGCGACGAAGTTACCTGTAAATTATGCGGCGCCGTATTAAAATACAGCAGTAGCACAAGTACGATGCAGTACCATTTACGAAGCAAACACCCACAAGCTTTGAGTGATGAAGGGCAACAAACTTTGCCCTCCATGTTATCAGGGAGAAGATGCGATGCACGGCGATCTGAGGAGATAACGCAGAGAATCTGTTCAATGGTAGTAAAAGACACTTTGCCCATAAGTGTTGTCTGTGGTGAAGGTTTTCAAGAGCTACTGGGCTATATTGAGCCCAATTACGAAATCCCATCAAGATGCACTATTACCCATAGAATTGAGGCCTGTTTTGAGGAGCGAAAAAAATCGCTTAAATCACAACTCGAAAGCACAAAGTTTGTGGCCCTTACGACTGACTGCTGGACGGCACTCACAACGGAGAGCTATATAACAATAACGTGCCACTACATCGACGAGGACTGGCAAGTTAATACAGCTGTCCTTCTAACACAGAGTATGCCAAGCAGACACACAGCTGAGAACCTCGCAGCTAAACTAATTGATGCGGTGGAGACATGGGGACTTGATGGGAAAGTGTCTGCATGTGTTCATGACAATGCACGCAACATTGTGGCTGCAAACTCTCCAGAACGGGTGAACTGGGACTCGGTTCCCTGTTTTGTTCATACATTACAGCTCGCTGTAAATGATGGATTTAATGTGTTCGTGCATCGGGTCATCGTTGCAGCTGGGCGCCTGGTTAGGCATTTTAACCACAGCACCCCTGCATCCAAGGCACTGGAAGATAAACAATCACAAATGAAACTTCCAAAACACCAGCTCATTCAGTCTTGTAAAACAAGATGGAACTCGGTGTGTGACATGTTCGGAAGACTTCTCGAACAAAGGTGGGCTGTTACAGCTGTTCTGTCTGACCGAACAGTTACAAGGCTGCAAGATGCCAGAACCCTGGAGATACGAGACAAACACTGGCAAATAATGGAGGAGATTGCGCCCGTGTTGGAAACTTTAAAATGTGCAACCACCATAATGTCATCAGAAAAGAACGTTTCAATTTCCAACATTTACCCCATCACCTTTAGCCTGCTGAATACACACCTGATTAGAGCCGAGGATGACGGCCACAGAGTGACGGAGTTCAAGGCAAAGGTTCGGCAGTCCTTAAGTGGCCGCATGGAGGTAGTTATTATTATTATTTATTATTATTATTATCTATTATTGTCGTTGTTTTGCATTAATAAGGAGGTTATATGTTCGTCACAGGTTGACAAGGATGATCTGGTGGCCAAACCTGCGCTGATCGCCTCTGTCCTGGACCCTCGCCATAAACATCTCCCTTTTTTTGCACAAACGGAGAAAGAAGCCGCAAAAGCAAAACTTATTGAAATGTGTGCTGCTTTGGAAATGGCCAATGCAGAAGGAGATGAGAAAGCGGTGTCTGCTACCAAAGCTGGAGATGAAGACCGCAGCCAAAGCAACGCCATGATGATGCTCCTGGGAGGTGACTACAGCACCCCTCGTCAAGCCACTGATTATCCAGAAGCAGAGGTTGACATCTACATGAGAGACGATCCTCCCTCTCTGGATATTAATCCTCTTGACTGGTGGAAAGCAAATATAAGGCGCTTCACGAAGCTGGCCACTCTAGCGAGACGTTACCTATGTATTCCCGGTACATCTGTCCCATCGGAGAGGGTGTTTTCTGCCGCGGGTCTAACTGTCAACAGGCTGCGCTCCAGACTGCCCCCACATCACGTTGATATGTTGCTTTTTTTAAATAAAAACTAGACAAGATGTTGAGGTAGGGCTGCTATTTTTTTTTAACGAAAAATCTAAGTCTAACGAAAAAAATTGCCGGTTTTTGAAAGCTTCGTTCAAACGGATTCAGTGTTTTCTTTTTGTCATCTTAATTTGTTAATTATTTAAGTTTAAAAAATATATTTAATGTAGGCCTATTTTGTTTTTTATTTGTATTATTTTATTCTATTTTTCTCTCACTGTCAGAAATGCTGTAGGTGCGTGGAAATTTAAACTGAATCCAGGTTCTGTTGTTGATCTGTTCTGTATGCTGCTGTTTGCACTTTGCACGTTAAAATAAACCCTTTGATAAAAAAAAAAATTGTTTGTATTTTTTTAAAGGGTCACAGATACGCGTCAATTTTATTTGTATTTAATGCCAATTCAATATTATACTCTTATCAGTTAACGGTTAATAATCGATTAACGAGCGGCGGTTGTCGGTCGGGAAAATTAATCGAAATGAGCATCCCTAATCGCTTTCCTTATAGGCTAGCGCTTCATCTTTTATATCATGAGATTTAAAAGCGCACACACAGCTACAATAAACTTTATATATAACCTGTAAGTTGATGAAAACGTAATGTGCACTGACTGTCTCAGATGCGGCCGTTCCAGTGACGGACAAAACGCATCTGTAATTCACTGGTCAAAAACCTCGTAACTCCATCTGAGCTTGATTCTCATCAAATGTTATTATTATAATGACACATGCATGTCTGATCAATTATAAAGTCACAATACCAACTTTGATGACACTGTGTTTAATTATTTAAAAAACATGAGGTTTCCGCACGACAGCGACGATTTGTAAATGTATTGTTTTATCAACTACCTGTATGAACTTATTGTGTTCATATCTGATTTAAGCTCAAGTTTCACATTAAATGTGAGTAATATATATACTTTTAATATGACATTTGTAGCAATGCATGTTTGTGCAATTTTCTTACTTTAGTGGTTAGTGGTGGGATTTTTTACATATCAAAACTGTGCTGTGGCAAAAAAAAAAAAAAAAAAGGGAAACACTGGATTAAAGCAACACATTGTCAGATTAAAATGATATAGTGAAGATCTAGATGTGATTGTTTCTGTGCTCTGGATTAGATTGTAGCATATGAATAGTGATTCACTTGAAGAATGGGCAACAGATTAGATTTGGACTGATGTTGATATATGACTCTGGACAGAAGCGCAGGCATGAGAGTGAAGAGCGCAGTAAGAAGATTTATGGGTACTTTCTGCTCTGTTCATTTACACACACACTGGGGAGTTAAATAGACCAACAATGCCAAAAGCTAGTGCTGTCCCACTAATTTAAGATAAGAACAGAAGTCATGCACACATTCATTTACAGTAGAAGGTCCCTGATACATCCCTTAAAAAGAGGCTTTTGCATGTGGTACGCTGCTCTCTATAAATACCATTTTATCTGATGTATTCATTTGATTTTATATATGCCTATATGAAAAAATAATACAATTATAAATACAGCAAAAAAAAAAATGTGTGTGTGTGTGATACATGAAACTGCAGTATGACTTCAGTAAAAAGAATGATCATTACCATATTAAAGACAATGCCTCGCAGTTTGATTAAAAAAATAAATCTGATTTCAAACCCCAAATTACTTTAGTAGTTCAGTGATGCACAACCAAATTACATCAGAAATTATTTATTCATTAGGCAATCCTGCAAAAATCTATTTTGTGCATCTGAAAGATACAATCTCCAAGACTGTTACTAGATCTGTCTGTATTTTTGCACGTTATATCAAGCTTTCATGGGTTTGTAATGATCTTTTATTTTTATATATTTTAGATTTCATTTTAATTTTAGTTTAATTGTTTTTTAATTTACCTTTGTCATTTTTTGTTTAAATATGTATTTCGCTTTAATTTAATTTTTATTTCAGTTTTAGTATTTATTATTACTTCAACTTAAAGATATTCATTCAAGTTTATTTTAATACATCAGATTTATAATTATTTGCCAAATATATTTTTATCTAACTTCTAAAGACAATTTTCCCCCAACATAAAGCTATGTGACACTCTCACTCTCACTCTTACTCTTACTCTCACTCTCTCTCTCTCTCTCTCACACACACACACACACACACACACACTCTCACACACACACCTTTGAACTCACTGGAATGCCTCATGTCCTTTTGCATTCGTTCCAGGTCATTGTCTGGCTTCTTCACACACCCGCTGGCAGTTGAAGGTAAGTGTTTCTGAGGCATACGAGTATGTGTGTGTGTGTGTGTGTGTGTGTGTTCATGTTGTTCTATCCCGGTCGGTGGGGACTTTAACCTGAATGCACACAGACTCATGGGGACTCGTGTCACAGTGGGGACCTAAATTGAGGTCCCCATGGGTAAACAAGCTTATAAATCATACAGAATGAGTTTTTTGGGAAATGTAAAAATGCAGAAAGTTTTCTGTAATGGGTAGGTTTAGGGGTAGGGTTAGTGTAAGGAGATAGAATATACAGTTTGTACAGTATAAAAACCATTAAGTCTATGGAGAGTCCCCACAAAGATAGTGAACCAGACATATGTGTGTGTGTGTGTGTGTGTGTGTGTGTGTGTGTGTGTGTGTGTGTGTGTGTGTGTGTGTGTGTGTGTGTGTGTGTGTGTGTGTGTGTGTGTGTGTGTGTGTGTTAAAACATGGTCCAAATCTGACCTGACTGTGAGGACAAATGTTTGTACAGTAGTCAACATTTGAAGTGGATCAAAACCTTTCATCAAAGTTATACATGAATTTTGAATAAGACCCGTTCTTGTTTTAGGACAACTTTGATCAACTTCTTTGATCCACTTCAAACGTTGACTACAGTACTTTCAGTCAAATACATATTTAAGGTGTGTAAGTCTGTTTTGTTATATTTTATGTTGTGCTGGCCGATACAGTCTTGGACTGCATACTGATGTGTGGATGTAGCATCACACAAAAGCAAAAGCATTTTCTGAAGCCCTATTCACGTGTGAATTTCCACTTATTTATGCCTCATTCAAAACTGTTTTATAACAGGGGGGTTACTGAGACAAAGCATCTGGTATTCGGTTGGTCATGTGATCAATAAGAAGAGAACAAAACAGCTTTTCTAGACTCCATGACAAGATAAAGTGCTATTTGGGCAATTCTTTAGGGATTTTTACAGTGGTAAATTGGTGCACAACAAGAAGTAATTGCCATGTTACTAATCAAACTATCAATCAGTCAATTCATCTGCTTTCTGAAAAACTACAACAGTCACATGGTCTATTTGTGATGGGTTTTTTGTTAAGAAAACACTGAAAAAAAGATCAACAGCTGGCATGTATTAACGTCACAAACCGCCCTTTGGATTCTTATTTCTGACATCTAAAATTAATCTGATGGAAACATAATCTACAGCTCTGAACTGGCTCTGAAATATATAAATATTTCCAAATCTACATTTTAGTGTGCTAGTGGCCATGACTTATAGAGGCCATGACTTATACATAAATATTGTATTTACTGCAGAGTTTCCGCTAGAAAAAAATGGTGCCGGTCAAAGTGACCGGCAGAGGTTTCGTTTTCCGGACATTTTGATGATATGCCGGTCAAATATCGCCTCTTAATTAGTCAAGTTGAGGAAAACTGGAGGAAGGCTATGTAACTTAAAAAATGACATAATCAGGCCGAATGCAACATGTTTATTAGCCTAACTTTCAAATAAAAAAACGGAAAAAAAACATGAACGTCCGATTTGAACGTCTGGTTTCACATTCATAGTTTAACAAACCAATCCCCCTTCCCCACATAGAATATCTGAAGCCTATTGTTTTTACTCAAGCGAACTTCAGTGTCTCTCCACAACCTGCAATGCGCATAAGCCGCGCAACCTTGTTAGGCGACTTCGCTGCTTCGTCTTGATCCGATTCTGCAGCGAGAACCCCCTCTCTGCAGGAACACTCGAGACCCATTTTCTACTATGGTTTTGTACGTTTCTTCATTCGGATCTATTTGCGATCCATTTCATTCTAAACAAACAACGCAGTTTATATGGTTCGTCCTTGTTTCATTATTCATTAAGATAATAATTAATAAATGCGCGCATAATTATCAGTGAACTTGATAAATGTTGCAGATATGTTTTGCTATGCATGCACAAACAAATGCCTTTCAACTTATGTGTGCAAAATTCAGAATAAAATGAATGTGCAGCAATTTGTACAAATAGAGAGTCTAGGTCTACTATTGTGTTGTAGCCATTAAATAAGCTCATTTAGTTTAATATTTGTTAAAATATTATAATGTTATTTTTTTATTTATGTTGATTATGAGAAAGTGAACCGCACGAGTAGGATAGGATGCGCAATATCGAGAGACATGGAGCGGGTCAGACATGATTTTGACCACTTAATTAAGTTTGGTTTTGTAGAAAGACTTTTTTGAAGTGAATTTCGTTTTGTATAAATTGTATCTTAATTTGAAATTTTTTTTTTTATCAACCAATTGCCTGTATTTAATAAATAAGCAACAAATATAGCAGACGATAGGCCTAATCATGCAGGCGCCCGCGCGGTCACTTGCATTGCTCGTGAACGGGAGCGCATCTCATCCTAATTTAACGAAACTCAGCGTAGGCCTCACAGACATGAAATATATCTTAAGAAAGCTTGAAATGTCTTTTTAACAATTTAAAATGAAAAGAAATAGGCTACTCTCTGATTATGTAATCCATGATGTGCATTTCTCTCTATATAGGCGCGTTCATAAGGAGATGGCGATCGTCAACTTCATCTTTACAGCTGTTGTTGCTGTTAATAAACTAAAATAATAGGCCTATAATTTTATTAAACAATAAATGAAATGAAATTGTAATTATATTAAAAAAGCAAAAAAAAAAAAAATCCTGTTTAAGTTCAGGTAGGCTACTGAGTCACTGTCCTCAGTGCCCAGAAAAGCGCTGAAACGGAGATGAAGGGGAACCCGTTTTTATTTATTTTTTTTATTTTTTGGCTTATTTTAACTGGCCCATCCAGTTTTCTGGAGGCCCACCTACAATCAAAATCCTGGCGCCGTTAGTGCTTCGCAGCGGTCTGATATCAAGAAATAACAGACCGCATTCCATTGGAATTCAACCGAGCCATGTAATAATGTTTAATAACTTTCAAACGGTAGAGCCTGTTCCCTTTATAACATAGCCAAAAGTCGGTGTATTTTTGCTTTATACATTTTAGGCTCATTCTCAAATTCAGATTGTGTTAGGGGGGCGGGATTATAAGGCAATTTTAATCTGACAATTTGACCGGTGAGATTTAATTTTGTCGGACATTTCTTTTTTTTTCCGGCCAATGTCCAGTAATTACCGGACAACGGAAACCCTGATTTACTGGTCAATGGGACTCCACATTATGGGACTTGTCTGGATATTTTGAAGTGTGGATAATGTTGGCTGCCTCATAAACTTATTGGCAGAAGTAAAAATCAAGGATCCTGCAGATGACAATAGCACATGAGAGCGGAGAACGCAAACACACACTACAGCTCCTCATTCTTCAGCTGACGGCTGGTGTAATGGCGTACAGTGAAGAGAGGTTAGCGTAAACACTGTGCGGCTCTCATTACCTGCTCTGGAAATATGATTAGACGTCTTGCGTTACACACAAGAATCCCAGGTCTCACACAACGCGCACACGAATCTTTTCCTGACAGACTGCAGTTAATCAGCACTGTCTCCCATGCTTTCCTGTTCCTCTAGGAACTTCATTTCAAAACAAACGCATAACTAAAACAATAATCCGAGATGTTATGTCTGAGGATGTTGTGTTTCCGTCTGCAGATTGTCAGGCCTGGGACGAATGTCCTTCAAAAGTAAGTCAAGGGTGCGATCCGTGGCCTAGCGGCTGGTACACATTGAGCTGTGGTGCTCATACCAAACGTGTTCATCTGAATCTGGCTCTCATCATTTTCATGTGAATAAAAGTGAGAGTCTAGTATGGAACAGTTTTAGAGCTCCAGTCTTACCTCCATCCGTGCATGCGGAAGCCAGGACACTGTTCTCCACAGCGCATACACGGCTGCCCCCTGTCCGGATCCTCATCCTCGCTCTGCAAGAGAGAATCACAGGCATTTTCAATATTATGTACTTCATGATTTATAGGGCCAGATTTGCTAAACCCCAAAAGTCTAGGAAACTGAAACAAACAATGATGTCCCACCATGGAAAATTTCACAGTGCAGGATGCTTTTTGTGAATCTCTCTGCTGATGGTCATTACGAAAACTTGTGAAAATGTGTACTTAATGTACGGAATAAGATTAAGCTCAAATAAAATAAAAATTGATTAAATATGTTCTTTGGGTAATGTATGCAGGTGTGTTGTATAAATACATTCTCTGGCATACTATATACATCCAGCTGACATTGTCCTTTGATGTGTATTTTCTGCCCTAAAACATACTAAAAACAACCAGGATAATATAATAATTCAGAATTCACTCGGATGTCGTCAAAGTGGGAGTTCACTCAAAAAGTCAAAACTTTGTCATCATTTCTTCATTTATGTTGTTTCAAACATTCTGTGAAACACAAAAGATGTTTTGAAGAATATTTTTTTGGTGACCATTGACATCCATTGTATCATAACACCCCCCTTTATTTTAAGATATAAAAAATTGTCTTAAAGTAATTCAAAATACATTTTCATTTTTGGGTGAACTATCCCTTTAAACTAATGCACTGTAACCACAATTTAACTTTCTTGGTAATTATGGTGATTTTTTTAGTACTTGGTTATATTTATTGGTGTTGCAGACAAGTTGCTTGTACAATTTTTTCAAATTTCAAGTGCTGGTGACTCATATAATATCCCAAATAAGATTATTTGTTTTTCTAGGTCTGCGAGTCGGATTAGCATGAGGGCTAGGCGGGGTTGAAGCCTAACTCGCCATCAGGAGCACCAGAACTGGATATTAAGTGCTTTTATTTACTGGAGCGCATGAGAAACAAACACCAAAAGCCAAGTGATGAATCGGCGCTACCTGATCAAACCGCACATGTATCCAGCAGATGCAGCGTGAGAACAGCTGGACTGGTGTCGGTGCTTTTGCCTCTCTGTTGAAGTGATAACCAGCGCCAGTCACTCGACCCACTTGAATTCATGTGAACCTTAAAGGCTCTGTGGTAAACTTAGCAGAAACCAGATTTGAATAGCTCCCGCCATGTAAACTGCAGAGTTAATTTGACAGCAAATCTGGACTAAAATGCCATTTAGTTTTAGTCATATTTTAGTCATCTGAATTGTTTTAAGTTTTAGTTGACTAAATATCATAAGATTTTAGTCGACTAAATCTACAGTAGAATAATTGGTGTGCATACTCTTTGTATCTCTGTATGTAGGAGATTTGATTTGTTTTTAAATACTATTTTTCCTGTGGTAGAAAGCGTTGTGGCACCAAGCTAGGCTACTATGAAGCGTCCCTTGTGTTTGCTATAGACCACTGTGTGTTCTTACTCCAGGCCTGAAATCCAACACTAATTTCTCCAACAAAACACACAGTACCAGAGGTGAAATGCAGCAGAAGCTGATTTATCTACTGTACAACTCCACTTCAGGCGGTGTTTAGCCTCAAGGTCTTCTGCTTGTTTGTGGGAACAAATAAAGCAATAAAACTGAGAACTTGTTTTTCAAAACCTCCAAGTGACGTGATTAGGGTGTTTGAAATCTTTGACGTGCCTATATACGACAAGACAACAGCCATAAAATCTTAAACACCTGGTTTGCTCTCTCACACACACTGAGGGCGAACCCAGAGTCTTAACATGCTAGATGCTTTCTGTTCTTCAGATAGGCTACATAAGGACAGAAATTGGTATGTTATATATTACAAGTTATACCATAGTATATAGTATACCCTTACTGTACCATGGTAAAATTTGTTGAGAACAAAGTATAAGCAAGAAATGAAAACCTGTTACACATGTGGGTTAGTACAAAAATAGACTATGCACTTAATTTGACAAAACAAGTTTTAGCATATGTCATGACAATGAAAGGCAAGAATACACTTTTGTTAAACATAATTTGAAGTTCTTAGTCAAGATTAATGCAGACGAGGAACACTAATAAGCTTTGTGAGCTGAAAGCCCAGTTAGGACGAGCGAGTGTGAGGGAGAGCCGGACTGCAGCCGGACGGCGGCCTCTTGTCGCCAGGAACGAGAGATCTATGGAAACACGCGTGCTAAAACAAACACTGCCTGTAAGATCAGTGAACTCTAACACTTCACTGAACCGAGACCAGGGCATTGCTATTCACTGCTGAGAGAGAGAGAGAGAGAGAGAGAGAGAGAGAGAGAGAGAGAGAGAGAGAGAGAGAGGATCTTTGAGTGTTTTTTCTTCTCTGAATAGTTAATTGCATTAGCCTGTTTAAAAGAATGAATAAGAGAGTAGGAAGGGGGAGGTATGAGGAAAAAAACAAGCGTTTTTTCTGTCGCCATGTACAGACAAAACTGTAGATAGTCCAAGAGTTCTGAGAAAAACAAAATTGCCACATTCACAAATTAGAATCTGGCATCAAACTAGTAGGGTTATAAAAAGAAAAACCTGCCATTCAGGTCCAAAGCTGGTAATGTTCTAGCCTGGAAATCCAGACCTAAATCGATACTTGGTTACTCACGTAACCTCGGTTCTCTCTAGAGAGGGAACGAGTATTGCGTAAGGAACTTACGCTACGGGAAAAGTCATCTTTTCTCGAGATACTGAAGCCAAAAATTATCCTAATTTTTCATATTTTGTCAACGCAGTGCTGCAGGCGGCACAGCAGAGCTAGAGCGGGCAATACTGCGTGCTCATTGGCTGCCGCGCGGCAACTGCTTAAGCCTACCAGTGAGCCCCGCGTGACGTCGCGCCCTCGCGCGTCACAGCCCGCCAGAAGGGGCGGCGTCAGAGCGTATAAAAACAGGGCTCGGAGGCTTAACTCTCTGGTTTCTGTCGAATGAAGCGACATGAGCTCGGGGCGCAAGCACGGCAGGGAACGCAATACTCGTTCCCTCTCTAGAGAGAACTGAGGTTACGTGAGTAACCAAGTATCGTTCTCTTACGAGAGGTTCTCTCGTATTGCGTAAGGAACTTACGCTACGGGAACCCTTTGTCAACGCCGTGCGCGCCATGCATCCACACACAACTCCAGGGGGGGAGCCCGGGGAGTGAAGAGTGGGGAGAGAGGTGGCCAGCAATGCGGGCCAACACATGTACATAAGCACCCATAGGGAGAAACAGAGCGTCACAGCCGGTCTGTATATAAGAGCTTTCCCTGAAAGTGCGGCTCGACCAGGAAAGTCAAATCTAATATCCAGCCTGCGAAAGAGCAGTGCATGAACATGATTTTAGACTGCGAGAAGTTTAGCCTGCAGGGCGGGAACTTCCAGGTTATAAAACCTAACAAATGTAGACGGGGCGGCCCAGCCCGCTGCCGTACAAATGTCATGAATGGAAATCCCACTGGACCATGCCCACGATGAGGCAACGCCTCTGGCCCGTATGCCCAGAGGGCACTGCAGGTTTTTGGACGCATATGCTGTCGCGATAGCGTCCACTATCCATCTGGATAACGTCTGTTTCGAGGCGGCGAGACCCTTGGTGCGCCCACCAAACGAAACAAAGAGCTGCTCTGAGAGCCTGAAGGCTGCAGAGCGCGTAATATAAAGCCTTAACGCCCTGACGGGGCAAAGGAGATTATTATCGACCTCGTTGGCTGCCGGCGGCAGGGCTGAGAGGGAAATAACCTGTGCTCTGAAAGGAGTACCCAACACTTTAGGGACATAGCCATGTCTGGGTTTGAGAATGACTAACGAGTCGTTAGGTCCAAACTCGAGACACGACGCGCTAACTGATAGCGCATGTAAGTCACCCACGCGTTTTACTGAGGCAAGGGCCAGCAGAAAAACGGTTTTGAAAGTGAGGTATTTGAGACCCACAGAGTCTAGCGGCTCGAAGGGAAAAGCTTTAAGGGCCTCCAGGACCAAAGACAGATCCCATATCGGAACCGAAGGCGGGCGCGGAGGGTTCAGCCTCCTGGCGCCTCGCAGGAAACGGGTGACGAGTTCGTTTCTTCCAAGTGCGCGGCCGCGCGCCGAGTTGGCGAATGCAGCAATCGCCGCAACATACACCTTGAGCGTGGAGGGGGACCTGCCCGCGTCCAAGAGCTCTTGGAGGAAGTTCAGAACCTGTGGAACCTCACAGGACTGAGAGTTCAAACTCTTCCCTGTACACCATTTATTAAACACTGACCATTTAGACGCATAGAGCCGCCTCGTCGAGGGGGCTCTGGACTGCGAGATCGTGTTAATTACCCCTTCTGGCAGATCAACGAATATTCGTTGATTACCCACGCATGCAGAGACCAATGCTCTGGATGGGGATGCAGAATTGATCCTCGTGCTTGAGAGAGAAGGTCTCTCCTCACCGGGATCGGCCACGGGGCTGTGTCTGACATGTTCACCAGCTCCGGGAACCAAGGTTGGTTTTCCCAGTGCGGGGCTATGAGGAGCACTGCGCAGCGCGTTTCCCTGATCTTCGCTAATACCTGAGGCAGCATAGAGATCGGGGGGAAAGCGTACAACGGGACCCTGGGCCAGGCCTGGGCCAGCGCGTCCTCGCTCTTCGAAAAGAACCTTTTGCACTGAGCGTTCTCGCTTGTGGCAAAAAGGTCCAATTTCGCTTCGCCGAAGCGGAGCCACAACGTCTGTATTCGGGCGCTAACCAGGGCTGCAGGGCTGAGACACAGACCTGAGTCACGCTGATTCGAACGCTGCCCGAAACCCACGCTCCGCGGGGTACTTTCGAATTCAGCCAGCATTGTAGCGGGCGCATACGAAGTAAACCCAGCCGTAGGACCGCTGCGGCTGATGCCATATGGCCTAACAGCCTTTGGAAACGTTTCAGAGGGAGGTATCTGCCCTTTTGGACGGATGCGGCGAGGTGTCGAACAGCCTGGCAGTCATCGCCACCGAGTCCAGTTCTATTCCCAGGAAGGAAATAAACTGACTGGGGATGAGTGAGCTCTTGTCCCAGTTCACCGAAAGACCCAGGCTTTCCAGATGACTGAGAAGCGCTATCTTGTGAGAGATGAGCTCCTCTTTCGACTGCGCTAGAATGAGCCAATCGTCCAGATAGTTCAGGATTCGCATGCCCTGTTTTCTCAGGGGAGCGAGAGCTGAGTCCATGCACTTCGTAAATGTGCGGGGTGCTGTGGACAGGCCGAACGGCAGAACGGTAAATTGATACACCTGGCCGTCGAAGGCGAATCTCAAGAATGGCCTGTGACGGGGTATAATCTGGATTTGAAAATACGCGTCTTTTAGATCGAGAGATATAAACCAGTCCCTCGGGCGAACTAGCGCGAGGATCTGCCTGGTCGTAAGCATTTTGAACGGCCGTCTCATGAGGGCTCTGTTCAAATGTCTCAGATCTAATATGGGTCTGAGCCCGCCGTCCTTCTTGGGCACGAGGAAATAACGGCTGTAAAAGCCCGCCTCGGTCAGAGAAGGAGGGACTCTCTCTATCGCCTTTTTTCGCAGCAGCTTCGCTATCTCTGCATGCAGCAGATGGGCTGCTTCTGCGTTCACTTTCGTTTCGGTCCGGGCTATAAAGCGCGGAGGCCGACGACTGAACTGTAGCGAATAGCCCTGTATTACCGTGTCCAGCACCCATGTCGACACACCCGGAATAGCCTTCCATGCATTCGCACTCATAGCTAGGGGTCGAATGGCCTCTGAGTCCCGTCCGTCGCATAGCGCGGGACGAGGAATCTGCAGTGGCGGGCGCGCACTGTGCGCTGAGACAGTGCCGCGGGACGGGGGCTCGCTGATAGCAGTGACCGGCCGAACTGCGCCGGGAGAGTGCGCGTGAGTGTTTACAACAGAGTGTGAACGCGGGGGAGCGGGCACAGGACTCTTTATTAAAACACGGCCGGTGGCGGTGGCGATATTTGAACCCTGAATGTGTGAGACAGAGCGAGCAGTGTGTAGTTGTGAACACTCGTGAGCGGGCACATTTCCTACACTTATTACTCGAGCGGCAAGAGCGCGCTTTATGCGAGTGTGCTCTGTGGGGTACACAGGGGGATTTGTGCTTGTGTGTAGAAATGAACACTGGGTTGTGGGCATATTCATTACACTCATAACACTGTCGGCCTGAGCCGAACGGCCAGATATTATGCTCATCTTGTGATTTATCTGGGTCGCCGTAAAAACGGCGTTTGAGTGCAGGCGAGCGAGTCGACAGACTGGCTCGTTGGCTGCTGAAAACACTACTGCAGTAGCCTTCTTTAAGGGGACTGGCAGAGGATGACAGATGAGTTTTGACGGCGGTCCGGCCGCAGCGGGACCCGCCCGTCTTTTCCTCCCGACGAGTGCTAGGAGGACTTCGCAGGCTCGGGCTTCAGCGAGACTCGAGGCCGAGGCCCTCGCGGGGGCGGCGGCCTGCGCTGGCTGGATGAGCGGGACCTAGGACGGCCGCGCTGGCGCTGCTGTGTGGTCGGAGGGCGGGAAGTGCGCTGGTTAGAACTGCGTGCAGGAGGCTCTGTGTTAGAGCGGCCTGCAGCGGAGCTCGAGCGGCGAGGCAGGAAGAGGCTCATAGCCTGTGATGCCTTCTGCACCTCCGTAAACCGGTCCACGAGGCCACTCACTGCTGGTCCGAAGAGGCCGGTGGGGGAGAGCGGGGCGTTGAGGAAGACGGACCGCTCTGATTCTCCCATATCGGCTAGCGTCAGCCACAGGTGGCGCTCTGTGACGGTGAGCGAGGCCATTGAGCGACCGATAGCTTGTGCAGCTACCTTGGTAGCGCGGAGAGAAAGATCTGTCGCGCTGCGCAGGTCGGTCAAGGTGGTCTGGTCGGGGCCCTTCTCGTCCAGCTGGCGGAGGAGGTCGGCCTGAAGGACCGCCATAGTGTGCAGGGCTGAAGCGGCCTGTCCGTTAGCCGAGAAGGCGCGGTGGACGAACGCCGAAGTAGTCCTGCAGGCCTTGGACGGGAGGGCAGACTTTGAGCGCCATCTCGCGGATGGGGGGCAAAGGTGCGCTGCGACCGCCTGTTCGACCGGAGGGATGTTGTTGTATCCCTTCTCCGCGGCTCTGTCCACCTGGGAGAGAGCAGCTGAAGCTGAAGAGCGGAGCCTGGCCGAAACCGGAGCGTTCCACGCTTTGGAGAGTTCCTCGTGGAGCTCGGGCAGAAAAGGCGCTGGTCTGGAGGCTGTAGACTGGCGGCGGTTGGGCAGGAAGCATCCATCGAGCCTGTTCGGTGGAGGCACCGCAGGCGGGGACCACTCGAGGCCTAAGCGCTCGACTGCCGTTGTGAGGAGGCGGAGAAGCTCGGCGTCCACACCGGTATGGGTCCTGCCAGACACTCTCGAAGACGAGGCGGAGCGGAGTGAACCGGACCACTCTTCGCTGTCTGACGCCAGAAGAGAACAGCTGTCCAGAAGCGCGTCCACTTCCGCTTCATTGTCAGAGGCGACGGCATCGCGGGCCGTAGCCGGCGGCTGCGCGTCGGGAAGCGGGGGAGGCGAGGGAGAGAGCGAGGCTCGCGGGAGGTGTTCCGGCGATGGCCTGACTCGAATCTCCGGCTCCGGTGGTCTCTGCGAGCGGCGTTTCTTCTTACGCGGCCCGGAGACAGTTGGAGCGGGCTCTGCATTGAACAAGGCGAGTCGAGCCCGCAGGGTCGACATCGGCAGTTCCTCGCAGAATTCGCAGCCGCCCGTAGACAAGGCAACGGCTGCATGGTCACGTCCCAGGCAGAGAGCGCAGATCACGTGGCGGTCTCTGTCGCTGAGCGGAGAGCGGCATGAACCGCATGAAACTCGTGGCATTTTGAAACAAACGCCTTGCTCTTTTAGTGAGTGCTGCAAGAAAACACACACAAGGCAAGCGAGAAAGGATATATCGCCGGATAGCTGAGCTGGCACGGCAGGCTGAAGGCGGCGAAGATTCGACCGGCTTCCTCAGGCTGTCCTAGGCTGGCTCGTTGCTGGTTTCGACGGCGACGGCTTCTCTCGGAGTGCAGCGATGCGAAGAGCTTCGCTGAAGAGACAGAAATCAGAGAGTTAAGCCTCCGAGCCCTGTTTTTATACGCTCTGACGCCGCCCCTTCTGGCGGGCTGTGACGCGCGAGGGCGCGCGCGCCCTCATTGGGCGTGACGTCACGCGGGGCTCACTGGTAGGCTTAAGCAGTTGCCGCGCGGCAGCCAATGAGCACGCAGTATTGCCCGCTCTAGCTCTGCTGTGCCGCCTGCAGCACTGCGTTGACAAAATATGAAAAATTAGGATAATTTTTGGCTTCAGTATCTCGAGAAAAGATGACTTTTCCCGTAGCGTAAGTTCCTTACGCAATACGAGAGAACCTCTCGTAAGAGAACTGAAAGATTAATGGTCTGGCGTCGACTAATGAAAATCGGCCAGCTCGAGGGGCGGCACCAAGCATGCATTTGAAAATCTCACTGCACGCAATTGGATAACACTACGACCAATCACAACAAGCCCTTAGCTACGCTTAGCAACCAGCGGAGCTAACTGGTAGATTAGACTCTTGCCGTATCCGGTCGGCAAAACAGCAAAAACGCCTTTCTTGCAAAGGAACGATTTGAGCGCCGTCTTCTGTTCCTGTTTTAGATAAAAAGCCAAGTCTAACTCGTTCATTGTAGCGGCCAAAGCAGTTTCAAACAACTGGTATTCATCCATAGCCATCTTGCAATGTTTACTAATGACTTCGACATCACAGTGCTGTCGTCATCTCGCCTCTGGCCCGCCTATATCAGATAACCCGATGTGATTGGTGCAGCTCGGATACAAGGGCATATTTAATGAGCATCATTACTCGACGCCAGAGTAACTCGCTGAGCAAATTCAACTTGTGCTCTCACGAGAACTCTGGATTTCCAGGGTAGAAATGTTCATGAATTTTATTTTAATGTACTAATATGGACTGAAAGAATTGAAGGCAGCATTGTATTGCAGTTACAGTGTATATAAGACAACAATCAATGCATAAATGTGGGTTTGAATTACATTACTTTTTTATTTATTTATTGTATTTATAAAATGTATATTATTAAATAGATTCATTTATCCCAGACCAATATACTTAATCTAAAGCGAAAGTCAGTCAGTGTTACACAGACTTTTGGGAAATGGGCTTTTCACACTGCGCTTAACCCTTGTTTATCGTCATTCTAAACACCGCTTTTAACCCTGGGTAAAGGAACGTTAAACACTTGTAATTTAGAAGCGAGGTTAGCACTGCTTTTTACACGGGAAACCATTGAAACCCCCTCTTCCAGAGCAGGGTTAGTACCACTTCTGCAGTGTTAACCCCGCAATGCGGTGCCAAACTTGTACAGTGTGAAACGAAGAGGTGTTAGAACGTTAAAGACAGACGTTTACCAACAGATAACCAATCGCCTACATATCTGCATGCTTTGTATAGTCATGGAAACATTGTGCATTTTATATAAACAGTAAATTCAGCGTTTGAGAGGAAAAATGTCAAATACTGACAGAAAACGCGTCGATTTGATAAAAGAAGAGACCGTTTCATTTATTCTTACCTTTATAGTCCAAAGTAAGTATCCATTCAGTATAAACTCGATAGTACAGTCGGCAATAAGAGGATGTGCAATGCTAGAGTTATGTAAACAGGTCGCGTGCTGCGTTCATCCAATCTGACCCCGCAAATATGCAAATAAGAACGTTAACCTGGGGTTTAGGAATGTAGAATGTGAAATGTCAGTTTATGAATACCCAGGTTTAATTGTTAACCCCGGGTATTTTATGAGCAGTGTGAAACGTAAAGCAAGATAACCCAGGATTCAGTTTACCTGCGGTTTAGAATGACCCAGGGTGAAAAGCCCTAAAGTAACTCGAGAACTGAAAATAACCAAAATTCCCAAAGTAATGCAAATATGGAAAGTAACAAACGTACTAAAAGTAAAACTAGGAAAAAAACAAAACTATGGTTATTAAAGAAGGTAATTTATTTGTTATATTATGCCTAAAGAAAGAACTAGGGTTGGGTATCGTTTGAATTTTAACGATTCCGATTCCAATAACGTAAAAACAAAAACAGATATCATTCACATTTAGTCTTATTGCAAAACATTTAATTGTAGCTGAATATCATGAACAAAAATCAACAGGCTAAAGAACACTTATGCAAGGAACGTTTTCCTGTGGTTTAAAAATACCATAGAAAAACAACTAGCCTAGCTAATATAAATTTCAAGCATTATGAAAGACAAGTAAACACTCAGTAATTAAAAAGATAGTCTTGTGCTTAAATGGTTTAAAAATCACACTGAAATGCTCGATAAGAGGAATCGAAATCTAAATTTTATAACAAGTATCCGATTCCTGACCTCAAGTATTTGATTCCAGAATAGAAATCGATTTTCAGTTCCCAACCCTAGCAAGAAGCAGTACTCAGACAAACACAAAAACAAACAAAGGACAAAACACAAATTTGGAAGTTCTCAAGTACAAAAAGTAACACAGGTAAGGTAAGTTACAAAAGTAATGCAGAACTGGAAAAGTAACAGTAGTAATATAACCAAAGTAATGTAATTAACAAAAGTGCTAAAAGTAGCACAAGTATGTAAAGTAAGGAAAGTAATGAATTAAAGTATAAGTAATGTAAGTAATAAAAGTGCTAAAAGTAACGCAATTAAGTAAGGAAAGTGATGAATGTAATGAAATGAAAGTAATGCAAGTATTGAAAGTGCTAGTAACACAAGGGCTAATAAAAATACTTAGAATGCCGTGTCATGCCAAGATGCTGCAAAAGATGTTCTAGTGAATGTTTACATTGAAAAACAATGGGAAAGTAGAGCAGCGGAAAAATGCGTTCTGTGTGAACAGCCCCTAAAGCAAGTATGTGAAGTAATGAAAGGAAAGTAATCTAAGTAATAAAAGTGCTAAAAAAAGAACACAAGTATGTAAAGTAACAAAAGTAGCAAAAGTACAAAATGAACATAAGTAACCTTGAGATAGAATAGATGTGAAACAGGTAATGACGGGTGACGTAAGTGAGGTAAATAACAAAAAGTGCAGAGTAAAGTAAAGAAAGTGCAGAATGTAACAAATGTAAAAACAGTAAAGCATGCAAGGAGAGCAACCATCATACAAAAAAAAAAAACTTTCATAAAGACAAAACAATGACTCAATAGCCAGTTTAGCAGAGTTATCTCTCGAAGGTTATTGTGCAGATTACTGGGTAGACATTTGCAGAGAAAAGATAACATGAAAAAGCATAAATCAAAACAAACTCTGACGTGTTACAGAGTATGTGGAGAAACATATGACGACCGGACGGTTTTATGTCCCGTCTCTTACGGTGAGACAGGAAGCTCTCCGGGTGTCTTCCTGTCCACACCCTCAGGGAAATTTCCTCTCGATTGTGACCATGACAACAGTTACAAGAGGTCAAAAGCTTTTAAAAGACACTTTTTTAAAGGCCCACCATCATTGTTTCCTCAGATCAGCGTTCTGTCCTGAGTAGGACATTCTTAATAATAACTAGCATGACACTTACAAGGGGATGTTTGAGAGAAGAAAACATTGGCTGAATGTCAAAGAAACTTGCTTGTGAATCCTGGTCAATTTTAAAAGGACTATATCAGATGATCTCCATTCATTTCATTTTAAGATACAAAACTACAAGATTTATTTCACCATTAAGACCATCTGGTACAGGTCTGATTCAAAACATTACAGAGAGCAGCTTCAGGAAACAAAGAGTTTCCTGTTCTAATCTATTCAATATTCTAATCCAATTAGCATCTTCAATGAACATTGGCCTAAACATGTCCTGATGTTTTTAGGTTGTGTTTACTTTTTGTCCCTGTCTTCCCTTTCCAGACATTTAAGGAATGTTTCCTCAATGGAAACCACTTCCTTCAGACAGGATGAAGCATTCCGTTAGGATGCTAACTGATGCAGATCTACTATTAATCTCAGGGCTAATGTTTTTGGTAATATTCTTAAAACTGTATAATATGACATATAAAAATCCAAAATTGTCAAATTAATCCGTGCTATAATTTGTTCTGTTCTTGTAGACTTTTTAAATATATAACATTTCAAGAATAATTTTGCATTATTTGTTATTTTAGACATAAACTAAACACATTATTTGGGTAAATTCAGTGTAATAAATTGACATACTAAAACATTCATTATTAGGCTATGAAACGGTATCCTCACCCGATGTCGTCACCTGCACAGGTAACGGTGACGTAGGCACAAACAAGCCACGCCTCCACAATGCATTAGTTAAAAAAAAATGCCACATTAATGGTTAGGGGCAAAATAATGACTGATACCTATAGGCTACATGCAAAACTTACAGCTGATACAATTAAAAGTAAATATAGAAGCAGTGAAAGTTATAATATGAAGCCTATGCTCCGTGCCTTGCGATGAAAACAGTCTCCTCAGGTAAAATAAGTGCGTGACACAAAAGTAACTTTCGACCATCAAATCACCACGATAGGTTTAAAATGACCTTTAAAACAGCAAACCACGCTGCGTTCATTCAAATACCTGAGCACAAACTGCAGTAAAAGATCAAATGCCTTTAGATAATGTTAAAAGCGGGATGCCACGACATGAGAAACTCTTACCGAGCGATTGGAGCGTCGCTTCTTTGATCCGCGCGTGAACATGTCGGCGGCCGCAACGATTCACGCGAAGACTCTCATGTGTCCGCTGAAGTTTCCTTGAACCCAACGTGACTTCTTCCCGCTCGTCTGGTCTGGTTTTTGGCCTGTAGATCTCTGTGCTGGCAACAACTCCACCAGAAGTTGCCCGTAAGAGCGTGTAACCAGACGGGCTACACCTACAGGACAAGTGTTTAACTGTAGTGTATCAGGAGTCAGGACCACCCCCTACTGTACCTCATACTCCCATCGCAAAAACATTCTGTTTCTCTATGAAACCCCCTAGCGTAGGCCTGCTGCACATTGCTTTTTGATTAGTTTTAGGTATTAAAAATACGTATATTTTTTTGTAGGTTATAGTGTATAAGTGTATTGTGATTACGGTTTGTTATTCAGTTTTATTCTGCATCTGCTGTTATCTATCTATCTATCTATCTATCTATCTATCTATCTATCTATCTATCTATCTATCTATCTATCTATCTATCTATCTATCGAGGAATTACTAAGACTGTTTTTAATTGATGCTTCAGTTAAATGTAGCCTAGCATTTATCAAAAATAGTTTAAAGACTATGCATATTTTTATTATTCTTTAAAAAAAAAAGTTCTATATTTGTATTATATCTATTTGTATTCTATTTTGTATATTTAAAATATATACTCTTTTTTTATCAGCAATTACTCAAGTCTACTGTTACATGATCCTGGAATCCTTCTAAATGTATTGCTTCACAAACAAACAAACAAACAAGTAAATACGATTCTTAACTTCTGAATGGTATTGTAGTAGGCTAGCCTATATTTTTTAAGCTATCTCTTAAAAAAGTTGTAAAGGTAGGCCATTTAATTACTTTTTCCTCCAAAATACATAGCCTTGCAGAAAAGCCTAGTGAACTCCTCAGTATTTCAATGAATGTAAATGCTGCCATCTAGTGACAAATATTTGTCACATTTTCTCCAATAGCTGTCTATCATTGAATATAGTGAATTATTCTTTTCTCTTAAATCATTCTTTCTCATTTGTATATATAAAGTAAATTTGTGTAGCTCTAAAACGTCATATTATTGGCAGTCGAAATCAATGCTCCAGCAGGTGGCGCTGCGCACACAGTATTCTTCACTCACTTCACACAGATGAAAGGGTCCACACACACATTTTTAAAAGTTGAATACGTTATAACAGCCTTTTATTGAATGTTATCAAAAGAACTCCAAAAATAACAGCAACACCAATTTAGACAGAGACTTGAATCCTGCAGAATATTTCCACATGCTGTGCTTCCGGGAACAACAAAACATGCAAAAAAAAGTGTGTGTTTGAAAATACGTCCGTTTTAAAAGAGCAGAACATCCTGAGTTAATCATTTTTTTACAGAACTGATGGCATTTCTGATCATCTCACAAATAAATGCTGCCAGGTAGTCAGAGCTGAGGCTGCAAAAACAAATAGACATGACAGGAAACAGGCAAACAGTCTTTACAAATTCTAATTTATAATTTATAAATTGTTACAACAATTGATACATGCTATAAATGGTAAAGTAAAAACACTTGTTTACACTAGATTATGGTTTTACAAAAATGGAAGATTTATGAATCTCTGATTTAGACAAGCCCCCCATGTTTTACAGTAAAATTACAACTGTTGCATATGGCATTACAACAATCAAGTGTTAGGTGAGAATGATCCAGAAGCTGTTGAGAAGTTCTACTTATTTAAGCGTGAAGACAACCAACTGCATATTAGAATAACTGGAGTAGTTGGCAGTCCAAATACTCTTCAATGATCTCTTTCAAGGCACGTCAAAACAATCATTTCTTATTACACAGTTGAGTGAACAGTTTTTATTCATGATATTTCCTGAAAATGATGACAAACTGTTAGAGCTGTTTTAGTATTTCTTACTCTACATTACTCAGTAGGGTTGAATGGAATAGACGCTGCAAATGAAGGCACGTCTAATATATGAATCGATTTATTATTAGAATAAAAAAAAGAGCACAATTATGGCATTGAGATAGTGAGCAACCTTTGAGGTAACCAGTTAAATGGCAAAATGTAAGAAAGATTAATAAAAATGAACATATTGTAGCAACTAGGGGTGTAACGATACCCTCGTGTCACGATACTGAACTAGCGATACTCCAAGGCACATGGTAAAAGGTTAACAAAAAATGAACTGTTGATTAAAATGCTAAATTTGATATTACATTGGGGGTGTAAATGAATAGACTTGGACTTGGTGCTGATAACTGAATGCACATAGAGACACCAGAATACAAATATTCATGATTCTGAAGCTCTTTCACTGACTAGATGTGGTAACGTAAGACATTTGGCATTATCAGGATCCACAAATATTCCCTCGTTGCATTATTATACATTATATTCAAAATGATGCATAGTAGTCTAATGTAGTACTGACACTAAAACTCTGTAAACTTGAATTTTTTCACGCACAGTAATTTTTATTTTAGGTGAACTACACACAATACATTTTGTCACTGTCCACGATAAATATTGTTGCCCTTTAAATTGACTGAAAACTGACTATTTTTTCTAGACCGCATGCACCTGAGTTGAATATGGTTAGACTGACACAAATCCTGTTTGAAATCACTAAAAACTTGTACAATTAACTTATTTTAGACACAAAACACAAGAACAATCAATAGTAATTAGAATTTAGTTACAGTTACAAGATATGGTGAAGTTTTACACCATAAAAAGCTTAAGCTTTTATGTTTCTTAAGATAAAAAAAAAAAAAAACAGCACCAGACTGAATTAGATTCAGTTTTCCAACTCAACGTAATAATAAAATGACTTCATTTAAAATCACTAGTAAAGAATGGGAAGACAACTCTTTTGATAATAGTTTTGCAGCTGTCAGTTTTATCTGATATGTTTATTAGCCCCATCTTCTAATAAATATTGTGATAGTGCTTTTGTAATAGTAACCAACCAATCTGACAAAACATTTGTGGTAACAAAAGCCACCTAACCAAAACGACGGTAATGAATCTTTGGATGCCAACAGCTTTCTGTTGCTTCATGTATTGTGGCTTTTTTAACAGCTGTTCATTAATCTTACAGTTCACTTTTCAATCCCTTTTGTGCTTGCACTTCTATTCTGTGCAATGGTTTCAACCCTTTTGCATTCCTCTGGTCTTCATCTGTCATGGTAACTTTGCGATAACTCTCAGGAATTCCCTCCTTTTGCCATTTTTAGAATCGGTCTCCATGTTTTGGTTGCTGTTAATGTTGTAGTGAGGATAGTAGCTTTCAAACTGTGTCATCTGTTAAGAAAACAAAAAGGGAGATGCAAAATAAATAACTGGGGAATAGTTAGTTAGGTTAAGTTGTAGTTACACGAAACGAAGAGCGGGCATGTAAAGGGGCATAGCTTTCGGTTAGAAACCAGTGTTGCCACTGGCGTCTCTACCAGAATAACTGTTCGGCTCAAATGCCAAATGTCAGTTGTAAAGATCCCACAGAAGCCTTCAGCGACCTGTTCAAAGAGAGTTACAACATGTGTCACCTTTAGTTCAAATCTAGCAAGAGGCTTAAACCTCGGCCGTCATCGTCAAACAACTGGAATAAATGCTGCTGGGTGAACAGATTTAAAGGGGGAAAATCCCCCTCATGTCATTTCAAACCCTTAAAACTTGTGCTCATCTTCAGATTTCTGTCCCTCCACTGAAACTTTGTTTCAAAAAGTTCATAAAGACACTGTAAAAGTAATCCATTTGATTCGGGCAGTTTAATCCAATTAGGTCCAATCAGATCAACGTGTGATCGTCAACGAGTGGATCTCTGAGCTGGTGTGAGTGAGAGAGTGGAGGCGGGGCTAATTTGCACATTAATAGAACCGCGTATACTAAATGAGGCAAGGGTGTGGAGTTAAATTCAAACTATTTTAAGGCATGAAGAAATTTTATTTCAAAGATGAGTTTTAAGGGATAAAATGATTGACTACAGGGAGACTTTAAATTTATTACAATAGAAAACAATTATTTTAAATTGTAATAACATTTCACAATATTAGTGCATATATTTATATTATTTAGCACGTAAAAGTCCTGGCAGAAAGCGATGCATAAGGATGTAGTGTAATGACGAATTATTATTTTTTCCGAAGTGTTAACAACTTAGTGTTAACTAATAATTGTTGCAAACTGGTACTACCAGTAAAATATTAGTGCATTCCTGGAACTGGGCGTCGTTACTCTACATCCTTATGCATCGCTTTCTGCCAGGACTTTCATGGGCTTTCCCCAAACCACTGAAGTGACGTCGACATCCGGGTTAGTGGTAGCATGAGCCGTCAGGCAAGTGTTATTTAAATAAACTCCTGATGTACTTTCCAATGCCTCGTTTTATGAGTACAGAACCTATTTGTACAAGTGTAGAAGTTTGGTTCCATTCTGGGCATTATTAGTGGGGTAATTTAAATAAGGGGGGGGGGGGGCATCCCTTTAATAGAACCACGTATACTAAATGAGGCAAGGGTGTAGAATTACATTCAAACTATTTTAAGGCATGAAGAAATTTTTTTTCAAGGAAAAAAATTTAAATATGTCATTTTGGTGATCAAAGATGAGTTTTAAGGGATACAATTATTGACTACAGGGGGACTTTAAATTTATTACAATAGAAAATAATTATTTAAATTGTAATAGCATTTCACAATATTACAGTTTTTACTGTATTTTTGATTAAATACATCCAGCCTTAGTGAGCATAAGAGACTTTTTTTGAAAAACTAAAAAAAAAAAAAGATGTTTCCAAACTTTTGACAGGTACTGTATAACAGAAGAAGTAAATATTGCAATGTCAGTAATATTGTGCAGCCTTAAACTGACATAGAGCATCCACTAAAGTCACTGAGCAACTACAGCAACATTTGGTGACACTTAGTCTGATATTTTGTCTAATCCAATGACTTCTGAAGGGGTCATGACATGAGAAATCAAATGTGCCTTGATCTTTTGACATATAAGAGGTCTTTGTACCATTAAAACATCCAGCAAGTTTCATAGCTTAAAACATCCTACTCATTATAAACAAAGCATTTATTAATCAAGCGTCAAAAACAGCTCGTTTTGATATTGCGGGATCTGTAATGTCTCACAGGCACATACATTTGCATATGACTGCCTCCAGAGCAAGACTTCGACGAATAGTTACACATCATCGCATCATAGGCCCCACCCACTCGCATTCAGTTGCTTAACATTTCCCTACACTGGATGTGAGTGTCGCATCAAAAGCAAAAGAACCCATTATAATCACTGACGCTGTCTACACTAGATACAGTATACAGATGCGTGTTCAGTTTCTGACATGTTCAACGCACTTGAGTCTGCCGACAACAGGACAAATGGAAGAGTGAAAGAACATTCCCTTGACACGTCCAGTTTAAACAGCTGGTTTGTGTCTCTGTACAGACTTCAGAAGTATCCCAGCGAAAGGTAATACGAGGAACAGTGTAATGGAGAGTCGCAAAGAAACGTTTGTTGACAGACGAAGCAGCCGACTGATCTGACAGCAGCTGCATCACAAACCATACGTAAATGATTAATGCTTTGTCTGTAAATGACGGTATTAAGTGGTTGTTTTCAAAGTACTTAGATGCAACAGCAAGTGGGCGTCGATACTGTTTCCTATGCAATGCCGTTAGCAAATCATAACAGTGGCCATTTACTGACAAGCCACTCCTTAAAAACGGATCATTTCAGACAGAGGCTGAAAATAATCTTTTTTTTGCATATATATATATATATATATATATATATATATTTTTTTTTTTTTTTTTTTTTTTTTTTTTTTTGGTGTGTGCAAAAGTATAAGTGAACCTCAAGGAACATACTAAATAATTAAAAAATCCATGTCATGACCCCTTTAAATGTGGTTTAAGTGTCTAAATACCTTTCGAGGCCAATGTACTTTATAACATGTTAAATAAATGAACAAGTGTGTTCATGCACCTGTGGGAGCGGCTGTATGCTGTCTGCCACTCTTGATTTCCAAGAAGATTGTGTAGGAATCATAAGCAAACAAGATCCCAGCCAGCAGACCGAACACCTATGAGAGAGAAGGTGCGCTTTGTTATGTGATGGATATATAGCCCTAATAAATCAGATTTGTTCAGAAAGATGAAAGAATGGTATGGTTTGATGCTGAGCGTTGGATGTCTCACCCCACCAGCGATGCGAGCCCCATCCCCAGCTCCACCGATCACACAGATGAGAGAGGTGATGAGATAAAGCGCTGCACCGATTGCCGCGCGGAACAGATCCTGACGGGGCAAACAGAGAAAATATGAGTGGCACTTGATCGTGAAAAACTCACCACCACAGTGCTATAGGGTGGACCGTGATGCAAGTGTGTGTGAATTCATACTTACGCTCCAGAGCCAGTTCACCACCAGGAACTGTTTGTCCAGCTCCATCATGAAGATAATGAAGAAGATGATGGCAAAGACCATCTCGCAGATGGCGACAGCTGAATACCCTCCATACATTGATGCGGCGTAACAGATAAGGATGATGAAACTGATGAGCTACAAGAAAACAGACAGACAGAAAGTTTCAAAAACTTGATCGCATCAGTGTAGAATGTGTAGTGTGAGGACGTGAACATGGTTTTGAGCAGAAGTCAAGAGTTAGCTGGTTAGCATTAGCAGTTAGCCCTTACACCCTTCTGCAGACAAAAAGCCTGTTTTTCTATTGCAGTGTTGCTATTGTTAAAGTTGCGATGAAGCTGAACTACTGGCAAATCTATTCTTCCATATTGTGGCATGCATCCGAGTGAATCAGATTATCGAAAAGAAAAATTTTTAGGGCAAGACTTGGGTCTATCAATCGGTTATTGATTGAATTTTGAGAGTTTTGCAGTCAATTGTGGATTAAGGGTTTGATTGATTGAAGAAGTTCTGCATTCACCACAGAGAAGTGACATTTTCACCGGAAGATCAGTAAAACATTATGGTGTAAAAAAAAAAAAAAAAACTGTTACAAGCATGAAAAACATTCATAGATGAATTGTTCACAATAACTAGATTTATAACATGTATATACAAAACAGATACAAAAATAGATGATGAATTTAAAATAAAACTACATGTTAAGTTGTATTAACTGAAAAAAACAACAACTGTGAAAAACTGAAATTAAAGTGCATCTTCCAAATGTATTTTAAACTGAAACTAATAATACATTAATTAAAAATGGCCACAAATTAAATAAACTTTTTGATACATTCTAATTTGACACATCATAAAACTTGAATCCATTACAAATGGCCTACATTAAACAGGAAAATACCACTAGACAATAATAACAGACTGTGGTAAATAATTTGAATTAAACCAGTTAACTTTGGTAGCCCTAAAATTCTAAAACTACAATAAAAACTTTATGAAGTGAGACTATGAAAAAAATATATAACAACGATAGACTGAAAACTATCCATAACTTAAAACTTCTTAAAGAGTCAGTGTGTATGGTTGTTTTCTTTCCTATTTCCCCAAATGTCTGGGCTTTTTGGTGTGGCAATTTCCCCTCTCAAGTACGTCACCCATGTTCGCTGCCAAATCACCACTTTCTACTACTGTTCACTACCCACAATTCATCTGAACATACCATCTGCTCTAGGTGTCAGTTAACAGTGGAGCTCTAAATTTCTCACATCCCTCTAGTGTTTGTGAAGCTTTTTGAACTTTGATTACTAAAACATGTGGTGAGGACTAAAAGAGAGGAATAGTGCATGGGTGTAAACACAGCACAATTCAGGCAGAGCGCAGTAGACGAGGTCCTTATATGGTTATAAACAGAACTATTATAAGAATACCTTAGGGAGTACAGAAATATCAAATCAGCCCTTTAAAGTCAAACACGCTGATCCTGCTACCTGCCATGAAACAAAAATATCCAAATAAACACGGCCGGCAACTACTACTAGGAGAGGTTTGTTCCTGCTGTGGACACAGGCCTCAATAACTCAGACTGTGCTAGATAATCTATGACTATGCTTTGTTTTTAAAGAACGATAAAAAGAAAAGCAAGTATCCAGTTTGAAAAAAAAAAGATTTCAACATGCTCAAAATCTACTGACAAGCCTAACAAAAGGAAATTTAAGAAGGAAAAGAAAAAGTAACCAGACTTCATTTTGGTGGCAAGAATTTTAGAAAATGTGAGTGGTGCAATACTCACTGACACAATGTTAGGAATGTCTACTGACAGGACATTTTATGCAGTTGTTAAGGTGTTCTGAGTGGTTGCTAGGTGGTTACTTGCTGTCATATGTGCACACCTTCAAGTCCATGACATAGAGCACTGAAGGGATGACATATTTTTGTAGGCCTTAACCTGGAAATGAGTTAGCATGTTAGCACTTCCAGTTCGGAAGTGCTCAAATGCTAACTCATTTCCAGGTAAAGACCTACAAAAGTCAATGGGTATTTTTGAATGGGTTTTAAATGTCTGAAATAAGGTCTGTGGTTAACACAACCTCAAGATATTTGCACATTTTATTTTAATGACATAAAATACATCAGTAATACCCCCTTGTGATTTTTCTGGGTGCTTGATATGAATCTGGTCATGTCTTCTAAATAGATGTTTCTATTTTTTATTTAAATGTCTGATTGCCTAAAATGCCTCATCAAACACAACTAATACTTATATTTCCATAATACTTGTATCAAGGACAGAACAGGTGTTATTTAATGTTCTTACAGGATGCAGTTCCTCTTCAAGTGTTATTTATGTTGCCATGGTTTCTCGTGGTACTAATGATTTGTACACGTCACCGTGAAACACCTGTGCCTTGTGTTTGCAATGTGCGGCTGCTTCCACAGTAACAACGGCTCAAACACACGCAAGTGTGAAGACTTTTTTCTCAAACAGGAAGATTCTCAATGTGTTAGGAGACAAGTTTCCTGTTTATCATCACTTGGGCAAACAAAGTTATGCTACCATGGCAATATCAAGAATAAACATTAAAAATTCACCCCATGTAATTACTCAAAACTCAAACATCCGGTGAAACGACAGACTTTTATCTAGTGGTGTATGTAGGGCTTCTCCAACCATTAGGTCTGCCCTTGCAAACTTGTATTCAGCTGATTTGCATCCATCAAATCACCAGCCGATGCATAAATCTAAGTTTGATAAACATTTGATTTCTTTTACGATAATTTGTTTCACTCAGATGTACGTAACAATATGGAAGAAAAGGTCTGTCACTACTTGCGTTTCATTGTGATTTTAAAGTCAAGGCAAAATCATCATTAACATTTTAGCACTTCCAGGTCCATGATTTTGATGGCTGCTACAAAGAAAATAGGCCTTTCACCATCTACCATACATAATATTGTGATTTGTTTTTGTATTTTTGCATTATAATTATTGTTCTGATTAAGATGAACTCTTTTTCTCATTAAGTTTTCTCATAATTTTTACATTTATTCCACATTAATAACTACAAGAATGCCGTAACACATTTAATATTTCATGTAGGCTGTTTTTTTAATAGTTATTTTGGAATAATCAGTCATCAAAGCTCAGTAAACAGCAGGTGTCATGATGGTCACAGACACGTACCTTCGATACGATATCAACTGATCGCTCACTAAAAAACCCTCACAGATCACGTTTTCAAGACGTTTCGAGTTTGAATGTGACATGACAAAGCGGTGATATCAAGTGGGTGAGTTGTTTACTTACTTTTTAATTAGTCTTACCATTAGCACAATTAATTTTTCATTCAGATTGAATGTGGACTGCGGACAAATAAAGAGGCGGAATTTATCGTGTGAACAGCACAATAGGCTAACCAATTACAGCGCGATGGAGGAACGGCCTCCTCTCACGTTACTTCTCCATTCATTCTCAATTACCCAAACCTTCCCCATTTTCTCATCCAGCACGGCCTCCCTTGCCCCCCGACGTGTTACACTGATGATGGTTACTTGGGCTCTTAACTGTAATACATCTCATATTTGACACTAGTCTGGCTATCACCAGACCAAGCTCAATCTTTTAAGACTGAACATTAGTCTGGGGAGTCTGCTCTGTGTTTTCCACTGCACAAGAGGCGTGATCAACGGGCATAGTTCAAATGACTCTGTACGCAATTGGATAGTCCTTCAACCAATCAGACCAATAATCTGGATGATGTACCAGGCAGGAAATGTGTAACCAAACATGTTGATCAGCGGTTTGCAGAAGAAGCGATGGAATCGAGCGATTTTTGCAGGTTATGCAAAAAAAACAAAAAAAACATGTAACGGCTCTGGAATTGGATTGGATTAAACCCGCCAATAGCGCGCCAGGTGGATAAGCCAGTTTGTGATTGGTTCCCGCAAATTTGTAAAGGAAGCAGCGGAGATAACAGGTACAGGTTTCCAGCCTGAGCTGCAGGGCGAAATCAAACCGCCGGCAGATCAGGCTGGGTTTACCCAGTCTAATTTGACACTACTGTGCTTTAAATTTAAATTCTTATTTATTTATTTTTTAACAGAATTTTGCAGTGCTTATTATAAATAATTTACCCATGCACTTCATTGTGTTTTTTCAAAATTCATATGCCTTGGTAATGTTTTATACATTTTTTTTAAAAAAAGCCCTAACCTCTCCTTTCTGGGGCATGAAATGAACCCTGAGGTGATGTTGCTGAGGTGACCCGTCCCTTACTGGCCTTATTTTATATACAAAACAGAAAACAACTACCAGTCCGTTTACATATTGCATATCAGATCCAGTCAAAAGAGCAAAAGTTTAGTTCTGGCCTAATGCTACCCAAAACACCATAAATTTAAACCATTTTTAACACAGTTTTCATTTTCAGCTAAGCTCAAAATACCAGAGAAAGTGCAGAGAAAGGCATTTTTTCCATTAGGGAAGCCAGTTGAAAACATGCACAATCTTATCTCTCCATGCCTTTGAAAAGAAGCCAGCATGGGGCACATAAATATATTACTCCCAGCAGAATGACTGTTTGGCTTCAACATACTGGACTTAGTTTGACAATCCACAGTTCTTCACACAGATGTGCCCATGCTACATGACTACAACCTGCTCTGCAATATTAACCATCCCAAACTTTAAGTTTTAAAAATGTATGTACATTCATTTTATTTTTTACATGTTTGGGTTTCCTCAGAATATCAGCAAATTTGCATGTTACTATCTCATTTTAATGACCTCAAAACATTTTGAATGTAACAGGGTTGAAGAGGTATGGCACACAACATAGGTTTGAAACATAGGTTATTTATTTTTTCCTATTAAAATTAATTATTTATTACAAGACACACACAAACTAAATGACCAGAATTTACTCTGTTATCCATTTAAAATGATACCTTCCTTTGGTGACCTTGAAATAATGCAGCTTTTTGGGGTTCATTGTTGGATTAGTAACCACATATTTACATTTCCCAGTGATAGTTTAAGAATCATCCAATGGAAAATCCATATTAGTTGATCACTAATCTGGGGTGTGTTTCCTGTACAACAACGTAAATCACTGCTTTACTACCATAGTGCAATGAATTGTTGGAGAAATTGGCTAGCTAGTTACGACTGTTTCCCAAAACCATAGTAACATGGCAAACCTCCTTCATTTAAACCACAGTGTTACAACAATATATTGTTAATAACATCACATGCAGGTGGTGGAGTAATAACTTCTGCTAGTTAATAGATCCAAGATTGCAATTCATATCAGATAATTATAGTTCATTTACACACACAAACACACAAAAATGCCCGAAATGCCCCTTTTTGGGTGGAAGCAAATACACACGTTGTTTTTGTGTGTATATCTTTAAATGCAAATTTAAGTTGCTGCTCCCCGCCCCTTTCCAGAAGAAGGCGGAGCCTTTAGTTCCTCAGATACTCTAGCAATAACAAAACAGGAGTAACAGTATGGGGCCGTTTCCACAGAACATGTTCTTGCATTCCACTGCACTGATTTTCCATTATGTTTATAAACGTGCAATATGGACCTTGTGTTTCTTTCTCCAATTCAAGGACATTCACTCACACAACGCTTCTTTGTGTCTAAAAATGTGAGACGTGGGCAGTGGAAAACACAAGGCGTAGAAATGGACTTTAGAAGTACTTTTAACTTGAGAGCTGTGTTTTTAGAACGCCGTTTCCTGTACTGTAAACGATGTGTGATGTGACGTGAGCACAACGATCAAACACGTCAATCTAGCGCAATGGAAAAATAACTTTCTGTGTTCATTTATACAGCCAACAAAAGAACATTTAGGGCGTGTTCACACTTGCCGTCTTTTTTGAAGCTGCCAGCATTTGTTTTACATTATAATCCTATTATTATATGGAGTAAACCGTGTTTACGGTTCCTTACGTTTTACAGTCCTGAGCGCTTTTTTAAACGCCACTGCCGACGTCTTTTTCTGCAGCTTACAGCGTCTTTTCAAGTTGAATAAAGTTAAAGTTTTCTCACTTTTCTGGAAAAAAACGCCCTACGTCAAGCGCCATTTTGACAGCTGACCAATGACAAGTGAGTAGCGAGACCTGTTGTTTTAATAACAACAAGAAAAATGGCGATTGCCGAGTTCGATTAGTTTAGTTCGATTCGAAAAGTAGTCGATTGCCGAGTTCACGCGCATAGGTTTAGTTACCTATGATCACGCGCGTGAACTCGGCAATCGACTACTTTGGACTTCAACCGAAAAACAGGATGTAAACAGGTATTTGCGCTGGCTTAAATAACATCATTTTTATACATATCTTTCACATCTACTGCAGTCAGATTCACTCGTGTTCACTCAGAAGGAATCACTCACATTTTCTGTGCACTTGTAATGACACATCAAGGATGTTAAGAGGCTATAAGCAGGTTTAGTACTTGCCCCATTGAAGTCAACAGGGTGCAAATTTTAAAAATAGAATAACTCGGTGTAGGCAACACCGATTTTTGTCGTTGTTCTCTGTATTGACAGCACTCCAAATGTACAAAAAAATGAGCTCAATGTTAAAATTGACCGGAGTTCTCCTTTAACTCTACCATAATATACACCATAAAGAGGCTGTGTGGGCACCGATTGGACGGATCCTTGGTTGTTCAGGTAAGTGTATCATCTACTACTTGTCGATAACAAAACTATCTTACCTATTAACGTTAGCAACAACAGTTATCAATTCAATACCATAACCAGCTGGTTATTTATATGTTGTTAAAGCAACAAAAGACGCCCTTGGCTGCTATTTGGAACCAAACCATTTTTTTTTTACTAAAAAAGCGCACTTGTCAACTTTTTCTTGTCAAAAAAAGACACCAAGTGTGAACACATCCTTAGATTGTTTATCACGTAGCAGAGACATTCTTGTGTTTCCACCACTAGCAGCTCTAGTGAGGAGATAAACATGACGGACTGTGTACAGCTCACTCAGGGGAGGAGCTAAGCTAAATAGGCGAGTCTGTCAGCAGTCGTGGGTGGGGCCTGTTACATTGTGATGTCACAATGTATAGAAAACCTGAATGACTCGTTTTGAGACACTTTATTTACCATTATAGGGTGTTTGTGTACACATCGCAGACACACACTTATGTTCAAACACCATGTAAAAGTGAATTTTACATAATAAGTCAAACATCATTTTTATAAACACTATTTTATATATAAAGTATGCATAAACATGCCTAGAGAAAAGCTCACCGTAGCTTTACAAACTTCATTATATTGTGTCATTTGAATAGCTGTAGCTGATGCTGAAAAGTTTTCCTAGAGCACTAATGTACTAGTCATTAAATCTCCTTGACTGAACTAGAGGCGAGTCTTTACGCCAGGCTCATGCCTGTGGGCGGCGAGGAGGAGTGGAGCGGGCAGCATGATGTCATCAGGCACTCCTCCTTCATGCACATATGTATCAGAGCTTTATGAGTTGTGGGGACTGGCACAAACTGCCTCTATGAGCCTCACACAAGCAGACTGAACTCCAGCCAGCGCACAATGAAGCTCTATTCAAGGATGCAGCGCTGCCCCTTTAAGAACACCCACTACTGAGGGCTCCGAGCTGGACAGGGTCACGAGGGGGAACAGATAATGAGGGAACACCAGAAATACAAAACACCTAAGAGCACGTACACGAAAAACATCAACTAGCACTTTAACAATACAGCATGTAAACACCAGTGAAATATACAAACCACTCTCCAATGAAGAATAGTCAACACCCAAACACTGACCATTTGGCAAAGGCGCACAAAGACACACTTAGTGATGGCAAGGCGCCTACAGCTTGTTCACACTAGAGCAATGTGTTTGTTTCGGTCCAAAACAGCAAAATATAATAGAGCTATACAGTATCACTCCATCTAAGCCTCAGTAAAAGTCCCAGCATGCTTTCTTACTGTAAGACGCTAGGCGTGTCATTTCACTTGACCGTGACTCTACATGTTTAGCTGTGGGTGCGTCCGCACGATAAAACTGAACTCTCGAAAGTGAGTGTATCATAAGCGTCCAACGTCCACTGCCTTAACCAGCAATTAGTTATATAACATGCTATTATTGCTCCTGGTACCACAGTATTCTGTGTTGATTAATAGTCAATGGCTTCTCAAGGAAGACAGCAAGTTGGGCATGTGATATGTGGTGAACTAAGATTCATTATGTATAATAATAAATGATAAAGGGGTGCTGGTTATTACTGTTTTCTCTAATAGTTTATGTATTGTTTGCAAAGACATGGTGAGTTTATGTCTCTAAAAGCTCCTGTTTGAATCATTCACCCAGAACAAATTTGCTATTAAGAACTTTTTATAGCCATGTTATTAATTTGCTGTATTTTACAATTTGGGTTTTTACAATACTGAGACCTATTACAGAAGTGTTTAACCTGTTAACTGTCACCCCCTATTTAAGCAGATCTGAACTTCAACTTTGAAATACAGACATAAGGTTGGTTTGGCTTTTTAAAGAAGACACCCGTCAGCAGATTATTGAAAGCACTTCAAATATGTAAAAGCGTAAAAAAGTTAGCTATAGAAGTTTAAGTTTACTGTTAAGCAATTTATATTTCATACAAAATATCTATTTTACAAAATAATCTGGACTGTAAAATGGCTAGAAAATCAAAGCCATATGTCTAGCCAGCTAAAAGAATTTAAAGTACTGTTCACATGCATGGTAACTTATTGTCCAATTTTTAACAAAATGGTTTTCACAGAATTCATTTTTGAGTGTTTAAGCTTTCGAATGATACCTAGGCTAATTTATGATTATTACTAAAATACGTGATATGTGAGGGCAATAAGGCAATGAAAAAGTCCTGCTATAGGTTTAGTTCACACCAAAATTAAAATTGTGTCAACATTTATTAATCTTTATGTCGTTCCAAACCTGTTTGATTTGCGTTCTTTCATTCATAATTCTACGGAAGTTTTGCAGATTACAGTGGAAGCAAATAGTGACCAAGTTCTGGTCTATTTAGTTGTTTATGTATATGCATATGTTACTGTGATTATATGTTCATTCGTATGTGAGTATTTATTATGTTTAATTTTTTGCTTAACTATGCAACAATCTGATACTTGTACTGTGCTTGAGATGCTTTTATTAATAAAAAAATAAAAAAATAGTGACCAAGTTCTGTCAAGCTCCAAAAAGGACAGACAGACAGATAGACAGATAGATAGATAGATAGATAGATAGACAGATAGATAGATAGATAGATAGATAGATAGATAGATAGATAGATAGATAGATAGATAGATAGAGCTTGTTTTCAATTTAGTTATTTGGTATCAAAGGCCTGTTATGTTACAGCCCTTAAGAATTTTCTCAGCCAAGTTCCAAAATCTTTGTATCTTTAGACATTTCATCCGCAACTTCTCCTTTCTGAGGACTGACGCAAGATAAATGACACGCCAGCCTGTCATGTTTCCAGCAGATGGGTGAAACCTCATGCCCTCTGACCTCACACCATCAAGCACATGGTCTGCATTCCATGCCACCTCCTCCCAAAAGCACACACTTGTGTGTCAGTGTGAAGTTTCAAATGGCTCTGTGGTGGGAGGTATTTCATTCAACAGCACTATTTATACTCTTTTCACCCACTTCCCTTACTTGTAGCCATATATTCTCACAATGAGAAATACCTGAATATGTTTTGAGGTCGATGTACCGAATTGCTGCAGTTTTATAATTGCATTTACAACTATACTTCATCTTAGTCACTTTTTGTTATACTGGACACAGCTGCTTGAGTGTTTGGTTGACAAATATGACACTTTCTTCACATTATGTTTAGCTTTCAAAGTGGAAAGTATGTGGTTTATGGTCAAAAGTTAAGAGTTAAGAGTTAAAGGGACAGTTCACTTAAAAATTAAAAATGTGTCATCATTTACTCACCCTCATGTTGTTCCAAACCTGTATGAGTTTCTTTCTTCTGTTGAACACAAAATAAGATATTCTAAAGAATATTGGTGACTAAACAGCTGACGGCTCCCACTGACTTCCATAGTAGGAAAAAAATACTATGAAAGTCCATGGGTGCCGTCAGCTGTCTGGTTACCAACATTCTTTAAATTTTGTGTTCAACAGAAGAAAGAAACACATACAGGTTTGGAACAACTTGAGGGTGAGTAAATGATGACACATTTTTAATATTTAAGTGAACATTTGAGATATTTTAAACAATATTAAACAATGTTTACCCCATCTATGTTCTGTTTGGGGTCTCATTTTAATAGCTCAAAAACATACTTAGCATATGACTAACGGGTTTGTAACTTATGACTTGACTATGACTATGAGAACTGATTATAAACATGAGTTTATTTCTATAGCATGTTTCAAAAGTGCTCCGTAACAACTGAATTCTACTCCTGTTTGGGTCTCAGACTCAGAGACTGGTACGAAATAAAAACAAATGCAGTAAATGTTTATACAATACGTGTTGTCTATCCAAAAAAATAAAATAAAAAAATCTCTCACTTTCTCTGACTCAAGTGTGTGAATCAACAGGTGAATCATTTTAATTTAACCAGTGGGAGCGTCTCCATGGCAATGGCAACAGTTCATTTATTTCATACCCAGCATTTTGCTTATCACACTTTCGATGAAGCAAATGAATAACGGACGTCATATCTCTCAATGCTATGCTAGCGTCTTACAAAATGAAACTGTAGAGCGATTAAAGCCACAGCCATGTTAATAACTTACTATTTCAGCAGCCAGTATCGTTCCCTTCCGAGTTCGCACATAATTCTTCAGTTTCTCCAAACAGCCTCCGAACGCACTCCCCTCAGTTTCTGCCATTCTGCAGATGTATTCCTATGAAATAACGCCTTCTTAAGAAGCCTAGTGTCCGTATCAGCAAACGTTCACAAAGAAGATTCAGTGAACGTTGAAACGGTGAAAGTGAAAGTGTTAGTTATTGTTCAGTCCGTGAACTCTGACGCAGCTTACAGCTTCTTCATGAACTAGTTCGACTGCGAGTGTGCGACTCGGTCACTGCGAAAGGAAAGAGTGAGTGTGCGGGGCGTTGGCTAAAGCTTTAGTATACTAGGACTCTCTTGAGGGTAAATCACGGAGAGGAAAATAAAACCACTAGAGGGAGAGTTTTTTTTATAACCTTGAGCTTCCTACCTAAACAGCAGTTTGACAGTATTTCATTTATAGTAGAACTGCCTACAAATGCTGCCTAAGTAGAAAGCGCGCTAGGTTTTGACACACAGCCGGAATATTCATAGCTGTGAGCAGAGCTTTCTGCTGAGCTTTCTTTGAAAGACAGTTTTACATTCATAACTAATACGTTTTCAAAGAGGAAAGCACATTTGCCCCTTTGTAAATATATATTATATTAATTATATTATATTATATTATATTATATTATATTATATTATATTATATTATATTATATTATATTATGATGTATTATATACTATGTTAAATTTGGTTTATCTTTTTCTAAATGGTTTGATAACCATGGCTATTTGGATATGGTACAATCCAAATGGTAATACTATGGTTATTTGGTCATGGTATCATGTATACATATCATGTACATACTATAATATAATGTAATATAATGTAATATAATATAATATAATATAATATAATATAATATAATATAATATAATATAATATAATATAATATATTCTTTTGAGATTTGTTTTTGTAGTACTCTCAGTGGTTACTGTTTTAAAGTAAGAATGATACAGATAAAAATAACTCTGTAATACAATGTTTTTCTAGAGTGAAAATAAAATCAGAATCTTTTTTCAATGCAAATGTGATTTTGTTTTTACTATTACACTATTGAGAATTAGGGAAACATTTAAATCGTGATGTAAAAAACAACAACAATAAAAATAATAATAAAGTAGCCTACCTAAATAAATTCTTTAGGAAAAATTAAATCTTTTTCTTTAAATATGACCAAGACATGTTCTTGACAGATTTCATGAGATTATACAAATCATTTTACCATGGTACTGCCACAAGTAGGCTACTGACACTTCATTTCTTGCTCATTTGTTTACAGTTTAAGAGCAGAAGGAGAAGGAGCAGTGAAGAGTTGTGACAAATGGCTTTGAATGGGGAAATAAACTGTAAATGCTTCACATCTGGAATGTGTTTCTGTCTCATGATTTACAGGGAGTGGAGAGAGAGAGAGAGAGAGAGAGAGAGAGAGAGAGAGAGAGAGAGAGAGAGAGAGAGAGAGAGAGAGAGAGAGAGAGAGAGAGAGAGAGAGAGAGAGAGAGAGAGAGAGAGAGAGAGAGAGAGAGAGAGAGAGAGAGAGAGAGAGTTTAGAGTTTATAAGTAACAATTTGATTTTAAGTGACACTGTGGAAATATTCTGCTCCATAAGAACTTTGGGTCGCTTTTGACGGCTCTCCCTAGCAGATCACCATGTGGGCACACACACACACACACACACACACACACACACACACACACACACACACACACACACACACACACACACACACACACACACACGCACACACACACACACACACACACACACACACACACACACACATACACAGAGGGCCTTGTTTTGGCAACACAAGTGAGTGATCACAACAAATGTGTTGCGCATGCAGGGAGGGGAGGCCGCAGGAAACCACATTTTTCTGGTTTAAAGTCTATTTTTAAAAAATGATAAAATAAAACACACCTTCATTGCAAATATAAGAAGAAACCATCAAGACATCAATCATTGTTCCCTCACTGAATGGATAAAAAAATACTGAAGCAATTGTAACATTCATGCAAGCTATTTTTAGATAAACTTTTCCTCAAAGATGCTAATTAAATACACTAATCAAAAAGAAACACTAATTCAGGTTTACAGTGAATATAAACAGTCAAATAATAGTAAAACTGATGGTACACACACTACCGCATTTATTTGACAAAAAATACAGTAAAACAGTAATATTGTGAAACATTATTACAATTAAACAGAAATGTTTTCTATTTAAATATATTTAAAATATAATTTATTCCTGTGATCAAAGCTGAATTTTCATCACCATACTCCAGTCTTCAGTGTCACATGATCCTTCAGAAATCATTCTATGATGATCAATGTGGAAAAAGTTGTGCTGCTTTATATTTTTGTGGAAGCCATAATACACTTTCTTTGATGAATAGAAAGATCAAAAGAACAGCAGTTATTTGAAATCAAAATCTTTTGTAACATTATAAATGTCTTTACTGCAATTTTTGGCCAATTTAATTAGTTCAAGCTGAATAAAAGTATTAATTAAAATTAATTTAAAAATCTTACTGACTGCAATGTACTTATAAGAAAAGCACAATAACTGCATTGATAAAGTAGGCTTATTTTACTAACTTTCTATATTTAATTTCTGACATGTAATCTTTTTATTTTGCATATTTATTTTTGTTAGTTTCAACCACAGTCTATGGTTTCAACAGGCAAATTTCCATCAAGGTCATGTCATTTACTAAACATCTCCCTCTTCTGGTCGTAAAAGGCGTCAACAATGTCTGTAGTAAGATCAGGAATATGATACAGAATGATATACAGTGCTATGCATAAGTTTAGACACCCATGCTAAAGTTGACTAAAAAGAGGAATAAAAAATCATCTTTTGGAAACTGAACTTAATGCCTTAATTTAAAAAAAAAAGGAAAAATCCAACATTTAAGGACACCAATTTTCTTTGTGAATGAATAATGTATCGTAAATAAATAAATGTTCTTCCTTAAAATACAGGGTGCATAAGTCTGGACACCCCTATGTTAAATTCCCATAGAGGCAGGCAGATTTTTATTTTTAAGTATTTTTATTTTTATTTTTTTTAGGATACTATGCATCCTGATAAAGTTCCCTTGGCCTTTGGAATTAAAATAGCCCCACATCATCACATAGCCTTCACCATACCTAGAGATTGGCATGGGGTACTTTCCATAAGATCATCTCTCAATGCAAATCAAACTAGCTATTAGGCTAACTGAAATAAAACCATGCCAATCTCTTACGTTCAGTTTCCAAAAGATGATTTTTTATTCCTCTTTTTAGTCAACTTTAGTATGGGTGTCTAAACTTATGCATAGCACTGTATCTTGCATTCAAGAACTCAAAATGTTTCATCAAATCAAATCATTTTAACCAAAAGTTATCCTTATTCTTGTCACTTCTCTCTAACTCCACAGTGAAATGACAATAGCTTTATATATGTACTGGTCCTACAAAAAAGTAAGACATTGGAATTCATAAAAGCGCTACTAAAAATAAACACACTGGAGCATTAATGTCATCACTCGTCATTCTCTAACATTATTTTATTTTGCATTATCAGATGTTATAATGAGGGAGAGAAAGAAAGCAATATGGACCTTCATGTAAAGGCAGAGAGACAGAGACAGCATAAAAACATACACGTATCAGTGTGAACAAAAAGCCAAAACACATGGAAATCTTTTTCAGAAAGAATATAAAGGGGTCATTCACACTCATGTCTGAATAAGAGCATCAGTGGCGTTTCACAGAACTAGAAAAACTAAACAATCAAGTACTGAAGCACCCATGACTGAAGTGAAGTGTTCACTGTGTTCTCCTACAAGCTGTTTTTATAGCACCAAAAATATATTTGTGCTTTGAATTATAAAAGTTTGGACATATAACCAAAACATAAAAGGAAATATATCTTGTGCATGTGCATAATTTGTTTACATTTTGAAAAAATAGTGGCCTGTACTTCCTGTTTCACTTTGTTCTTAAACTTTTCTGTTACTCGGTTTCTCTCCCTACCAGCTTTATCTAAGACTACTGACCTTTGTTAACACTTGACGAATACAGAACTTTTATACTACTTAATCGTTGTGTTCTTACGAACCTTTCAAATGTTTCACACAAATAAAAAAGAAAGAAAAAAACATTCAGTGGGAGGTTGAAGGTCGGATCTCTTACCATGGGTTGAATGATTGAGGTGGTGAAGTGGTAAGATATAGGGGAAATAAAAACAGATGTGGGGACTACAAATGGAATCACAAAAAAGCAACAATAAGTTAAATTCACAATACAGTATATCTAATTAATTCATATTTACACCACAGAAAAACACATTCAGTTTAATATTACTATAATTCATTCAAACGGCTCCCCGAACATAACATATACATCATAGGTTTCCGTCATTTTTTTGGTAGCATATTCAAGTTTTTCCTCATTATAATAGGATGGATAATCTCCTGCTGGATTCCATGTAATAGATATATGTTGAAATTAGGGTCTCACTTCCTCCTGGGTCCCAATTGTTTCCTCTTGGTTATGATGTTAATGTCAACCCTGAAAAGATTTCTTAAATGTGCTTTAATACCACCCACCCCCTTCCCTTTAAACCAACTGAAGACAGTGGAAACATAGCTAGTAGTTTCCATGCTGGCTGATCACACGACGTCCTCTTGCTGTGATCTGCAAAGACGACACGTTTAAATGTTTAAAATTTTTATCAATGAAAATTTGTATAAATGTTAAAACTACAAAATAAAAACATCATGATTGTATTCAATTAAAAAATTATATGACTATGCACATAATATATTTTTGTGTACTGTGCACAGTGTAGTGTACAATATACAGGAGGTTCAGCATACTGGGCATTTTCTTAAAATTTATAATGGCAAAACAAAACTTTATTCAGCAAGGACACATAAAATTGATCAAAAGTGACAGTAAAGGCATTTCTAATGTTACAAAAATTTCAATTAAATTAAGTTTCAATTAAACGCTGTTCTTTTGATCTTTCTAAACATCAAAGAATCCTGAAAAAAGTATTATGATTTCCACAAAAATATGAAGCAACACAACTGGTTTCAACATTGATTATGAAATGTTTCTTGAGCATCAATTAGAATGATTTCTGAAGGATCATGTGACACTGAAGACTGGAGTAATGATGCTGAAAGTTTTGCTTTGCCATTACAGGAATTAACTACATTTTAAAATATATTAAAATAGAAAACAGTTATTTTCAATTGTAATAATATTTCACACTATTACTGTTTTGCTGTTTCTTAGATCGAATAAATGCAGCATTGGTGAGCATAAGAGACTTCTATCAAAAACATTGAAAAAAATCGTACTGACCCAAAACTTTGATCGATATGTACAGATAAAAAACAGATATGTGGAGTTCAGGCAGCTTAAGAGCTGCCATCATTAAAAAAGGTAAAATAACAAATACATGTTGATTTTTCAATTATACTTTTTACTCAAATATTTATGCTGATAATATAATTTATAAATGTAATAAATTGTATTAAATTATATTAAAAAAATGTTGCATGCATCTTTAGTGGGCCTATTGGACACAGATGTTTGGACCACACTGTATGGTATGGATGTATGTATGCAGTAAAAATGTTGAAAGTAGATCAAATACCAAAATGTTACTTGTTTCATATTTTGTTCCCTTTTGAAGTGGAACTTCGGCGCTGCGTCATGGAGTTGACACTATGGTTGACACCATTAGTATGACCCAAGTCTGAAGCATGTGTAAACAAAAGTCAATAATCATTGGCATACGGCCATCCACGACGTCATAATGTGGAGCGCCTGTGAGTATTAAAGGGTGCCTGTAATACACGTCATCAGCTTTTTTGTGTTCCGGAGCCGCTTGTTCGTTTGCTTTTTTGGTTAGGAAAATCAGGAATCTGAAACCAATCTTTCTGTCACTTATTTCATAATGCTGAGCAGTGCTTGATTGCTTATGTATGCCAACATGTTTTCGGCAAAAGATACTTCAGCTTCACATGCCCCCCAAGGTGAGAGTGGCATTTGTCAGTGGTTGCAGGCTGAGGTTGATTGTCACTGGCATCTCTCTTGCTCCACTCTGATGTCCTGAAGTATCTTTTTCCAGTTTTGAGCTATATTCTCCCCTATGTTAAGGTCTAAAGAAGAATTGTACATGGCTCTGTGGATGGTTGCATTGCAGATTCCCACTAAGGGTTGAGCCAGGGTGAATGGAGTTATGTAGGGCAGTATAGATACCCTCTACTTCATTTACCTCCCTCCCTAACTACTATGTCATGAAGCAGGCATATATTCTCCTCTTTGGATGGGTGCTTTATAGGCCTCTCTAGTAAGACCCAGGTTCAAGAACCTGAAAAGTAGAGGTAGCCGGACTGCGGGGCATCCCTCCTGGTTATCTATTGGATACTATTAGTTAGTGCTGGAGTAAAGAGCTAGCTATAGCAGGTCCTGGAGAAGTGCCTTTACTAAAGTCAGGGCCAAGCTGCTCTCGTGTGTACTGGGGTTTTTGAAAAGGGCATAAGCTCCGCTGCAGCCTCCTTGGTTTGGTGTATGGTGGATGAGAGTTATTGGCAAACTGCAGCCTGCCTTTCTCTTGTTTGCTTCCCTGTCTGAATAGTGGTAGGATCATATCTCCCCTTTGGATGGCCCTAAAGCTTGATGCAAACTGAACGAAATTAGGTGGGTAGTATAGTTCCTTTTATTTTTGTTTGCCTCCCTCTCCAACTATTGTTTGGTCTTGAAGCAGGGATATAGCTCGACTTTGGGTGGGTGATCTACTATGGACCCGGTATGACAATGCTTATAGTAGAGAAAGTAGAGAAAGTTTTTCTGTGGGGCATCCCTCCTTGTTATCTCACATACTTATGGTCTAATGCTAGTGCTAATAGAAAAAGACGAAGCACTAGCTATAGTGGGTCTTAGGCACTGTGCCTTTACTCAAGGCAGGGTATGAGCTGCTCTCCCCCAGTGTTCTGGGGTCTTTAAGTAAAGCCTAAGCTCCCCTGTACTTCCTTAGGGTTTAGAGTCTAAGTGATGAGGAGTTATTTTCATTTTCCTTATTACATTTTCCTCCTTTTCCTGAGTACAAGCAGAGATGTAAGCTTCCCCTTAGAGAAGCAGCAACATTGAAAGTTGTAGCCTGAAGGGCTAATTGCTGAGGTTTAGGTGCCTTGCATGCTCCCTTTGATCAGCTGCTTTTTAGGATACTCCTTAGGGTTGAGTAAGGTAAACTAACGTATTACCTCCCTCCCCAACCGTTGTTGGGTCTTAAAGTAGTGTTTTTGCTTCCCTTTAGTGTAAATTCTCTCTAGTATGATTCATGTTCTAAGACTCTGACAAGTAGAGGTAGTTTGCCTGGTAGTCTCCTAGTTATTGTAGCACTCTATAACTTAGACGAGTGAATGGAGTCTTTTATGGATCCTGAAAAATTATCTGTGCTCAGGCAGGGCGTGAGCGCTCTCCCCTAATTGCTCTAGGGTAATTAAGTAGAGCTGAAGCTCCCCTGCAGTTTCCGTAATGGTTAGGATTTGGTGGCAAGAGTCTTTGGCAATTATATTATGTGTAAGTTTTATGTTAAACGTCTCGAGTCTCACAGAGGAGCTCCTAAGGAGGAGTAACGACAGTGAAGGATGAAAGAGGACCAGACCTGGACTTTATGCTGTGTTTTATTGCGTTTATATGTGACAGTTGTCTGTGAGGCCGAAAGTCGTTTTGTTTTGTTGTTTGTTTATTTTGTGATTAAAGTTTTACGCTGAATGTTCACTCGTTCCCACCTACTTCTTCCCTGATCTTGAGCATTGTCACAGCAAACCTTCTCAAGAAGTTTGCATTCTCCCCTTGGAAATAGTGGTAATATCAAAGATTGTGGTTGACATACTCCCTTTATTAGACTTACCAGGACTTACCTTGCTATAGAGAATAAAAGCTTGGGTATCTTCTCTTACTATTGGAAGATATTGGCTTAGGGAATGCCGCCACTATACAGTCTACATTTTGAATGATCCCTTGGGGTTGATGTACTCTGACTCCGGATAAGTTATCCATGGAGTCAGTTTATGCTATGCCCTTTATGTTTGTGCATATTCACAGCACTCATTCAGATTTGTTTTTCGGAGCCGAGTGGGTGTCATCTATATACAAGCTCAATCCATTCATCCTCTGAAAAGGAAGCAAATTGCTGGTGTTACGGCGCATTGCAGCGGTCTTTCTTGTGGAAAAGTGCATGGATAAGTGCAGAGCTAAAAGAGCAAGCACAGATGAAGAGCATCTTTGTAAAGATGCCTTTCCGCCTGAGTGTTTCTGGATGCGGCCAATATCTCTTGTCCTCGGACGGCCACAATCTTTGTCTCACGTTTCTGGGTCAAAAACACGTTGAGACAGCTTTTGTGGATGTCTCATGTTATCATTGCGAGAACATGACCATGGGAACAATGCGATCGCAACTCTCTTTTCTGGTAAGAGATAGAGTCACCTCAGTTGCTCGTCGAGCTGCCTGCAGAGATGAGAGGAGCTACTCTTGCCCAGGATGTGGTGTGGAGGGCCGAGTGGAGAATCTTTGGTTTCATTTTCTTTTTGTTCCACCGCTCACCCAAGTGGCAGCTGTACCCACAAAGAAAGAAAGAGCAACTTCCTCATTCTCTAGGTCACATAGTTCACAGCCTGGACATGATAGACAGACCTTCTGCCTACTTATGTGCGGACATGTCTCACAATGCTGAACTCCCTAAAGACATTCAGAGTAAAAACAACGGTTCCACTGAAACAATTTCAGAGGCTCCTGGGGCATATGGTGTCCTCGGCGGCGGTTGTGCCACTAGGGTTGATTAAACTCGCTACAGACTCGTAATAGCATATATAAACTGCCAATGTGGTTTACGCTCAAAATGCATGTTGACCCCTAGTTTCAGTCATCAACACCACGTCTCATTTCCTCCATCAGGGAACAGACGTTACAATATAAACCGAGATGTTACCTATAGTGTCAACTCCATGACGCAGCGTTGAAGTTCCACTTTGAAAGGGAACGTCTTGTACACTTACAGCTTGTTCACTCACCAGTGCAGAGCTTCAGCCAGCGGAGCCGGGCTCACATCTCATTGGAGAAGGAGGTGGGCTCACCCTGACCATACACTCCTTGGTTGTAACCGCCACCTTCGCCCTGTTGGCCGTATTCGGGCTGGTATCCGCCCTGAGAGCCAGCGTAAGGGTCCTGTCCATAACCTTCTTGTCCATAGCCTAGACAAATACATTTAAAAGAATATAATTAAATAGGATGATGACCTTTGCAAGCCTTAAAATGTCAAAAATTTCTATTAGGGTGAATCTTATAAAACTTGTCAAGAATGTGTGTCAGAAATTAAAAATTATACTTTGGATACAGAAGATAAGCCTATTTGTAGGATCATTCAAATTTCATTTTTGCACTGACATTATTATAATGACAATTAAGCATATTATTCAAATCACATTCCCTTATCCTCATTACTGTAATACTGACTTAATTTCTTCTTGAGATTGACATTAACCTAAATATAAATGTTTATAACAGCAAAAACATCTTGGTAGTAATAATGCATAAGCTTATATGAACTTGTGCACTGAGAGCATAATAATTTATGTGAATTCCATGCTTTAATTTTCAGTCTTTTAGTTGTGCCCACCCTGGCCGAAGGAGTCTGGTGCCGGCTGCTTCTCTCCAGAGGCTGTGTAAGTGCCAGCAAAGGCTGTAAGCCAACCGGTTTCCTTAAAGACGAACCACAGGTTCCCTGCCCATAGCACCACATTACAGAACCCAAACGCCTGCAGGTATAAGAGAAACAAGCCAAATGGTTACTTACACATACTGTGTGCATTCATTTCTATGCCCAAAAACATCTACACCCTGTTTTACCTGATGAAAATGCTGCCAGTTTCATTAGACTAAGCATACATACTGATTTTATCAATGGACGTTGCAACTAAGTTACAACTAATCTTGGTTTATTTTCAGTTAGTTGCCTTGGCAAAATCTACATTAAAGCGTAACTCTCGCCAAAATGCAACCTAGGGTCTTTTTGTTAATCAACCCGAGGCAAACTTTTGTTTAAAAGCATAATTAGAATGGAAACGCCACTCTAATTATAAAAATAGTCTAATAGACTACACAAAAATAGTCGATCTCCGAATGCAAATGAACTGACTCTGCATTTTAGTATTGTTTCTTATATGGGGATCATTTTTCAAATACAAGGTCAATATTGATTTTCACTAACGACAAAACAACAAATTATCCATGAATTTATATGGAACTAAGCTTTAGGAGCTTTCCCATCTTTACTCTCCTCCCTGTTACGTTGCATTCGGAGACCGACTATTTTTGACTGACAAAATGCCGGCGGACAGAAACAAAACCAGCTACAGTGAGTTTTTCAAAATCTTTCTTTTTAGTAAACTCTGTGTACACAAACATTGTTCTCAATGCTCGAGTTCATGTGTAGTGCCCCTGGTGATACTTCGAGCAATTTGACCGAAAACGAAAATATGGTCAAACTTAAAAGTGGCGTTTCCATTCTAATTATGCTTTTAAATGAAAGTTTGCCTCAGGTAGATTAACAAAAAGACCCTAGGTTGCATTTTGGCGAGAGTTACGCTTTAAGTTTTTTATAATGTTTCATCTAAAATTTATATTTTATTTCAGATTTTTTTTTTCTCAATTAACGGAAACCATTTGGATGATTGTTGAAAACATGGATCAAGGTTGATGTTTTTAACATAGGTGAATTAAAATATTGTTGATTTATACAGGTAAATATTTTGCCTTTGTTTAGCATTAAAGAGTCCCTATTATGCTATTTCAAAGTTTCCTAATTTTGTTTTGGAGGTATCCTCCAATAGATTTACATGCATCTACCGTAAAAAAAAAAAAAACACATTTTAATTTATAAATATACATTGCAGAATTACTGCAATGTATCTCTTTTCTCACAGTTCGATAAGGATTATGTTTCTCTAAACCCCTCCTTTCCGAGAGCCTGCTCTACTCTGATTTGTCAGATGGCCCAGTCTGTTGTGATTGGTCTACCACTTTTAGCTCTTCGGAAACAAAACACCCATTACCATATATTAATTTAAGCTTCGGAGGCTTCCTCTACACTTGCAGAAAGTAAGACTGGCATTACTGATGACTAGTTTGAGGCAGTTCAAAATCAGTTCTTTCTTTTGGGAGATAATAACTCCATTTATCATGCACTTTGAGCTTTGTAGACCTTTTACATTCATAAACAACTATATTACACACTACATGAAAGGTCATAGATTCTGGAACTTTAAATGTTGAAACATTTATAACATTATAACATTATTTTAACCACATTTCAACATTGAAGGTTGGTCACTTGCTGGCTGAGTTTGTATATAACAGAGTATAATGGAGCATAATGATTGATTATCAATGCATGACTACAATATTTTACAGGAGTAACATAATTTCGTCATTGCTCATAAACATATTGTCCAACCTTTCTCAACTGCCCACGTGGCATTATAAAATTCTAGAAATACATTTAATACATATGCATAATAACATTATTTATAGTGACTGTACCCACCACAGATGTGTTTAGGCCGGAAACCACAGGTTCATGGATTTCTTTGCAGCGATTATCCTCATGATCACATGCAGTGATGAGGTTGATAACTTCATCGGGGTCAGTCGCCCTCTTAACATCCGAGAGACCTTTGGCCCACGCCGCTGAACTTACCAACCACATGAAGGTAAAAATAGCTGTCACCACAAAATCCTGTAGAACAAAACCAAATTATTTAATTTTTTTTCATCGGAATACTAATCACCATTACATTTTATTAGGTTATATGATATTAAAAAAAATTAATGCGTTTACTGCCACACTATAATGCAGTGACATTTCCCCCTTTAAAATCTATAATATTTAAAGGGACAGACTTTATGGTTCAAACAGATTTGTTAGTTAAGGCATTTTCCACTGATCTTCAGTGTTGCAACATTATATTTTGAATGTAACAGTTAACAAAACATGTAACATGGGTTAACAAAATATCATAGGTTATTAAAATTGTTGGTAACACTTTACAATAAGGTTAAATTTGTTAACATTAGTTTACTATATTAACGTTAACCAAATAAAATTACAAATACTATTACTATAACTATATTAGCGTCCACGCCCACGCATGTTAACGTTCTGTTTATTATAAGTGTGCTGAAGTTTTATCATCTTTCGCCTTAAATGCACATGCTCTTTAAAGCAGGATAGATTCTGAGTGGCTGATATTGATACTTTTACATTTAGAACTATTTTCAAAACAATGGGTCTCATTTGCTAATAATTGCATGGATTATAAACACAGGGGAACTTCTCATGAAAAAATCTGTGCCTAGTTCCCAACATGCATGTATGCACATGAATTTATTCTTAATCTCATTCTAATGATAGCATTAGTTAGCTAATCTTAGTTAATGTTAATTTCAACATTTACTCATACACTATTAAAATCAAAAGTAGGCTCTGTTAACATTAACAAAGAACAGTTGTATTTTTATAAACTAACATTAAGAAAAATATACAGTTGTAATCAAAATTATTCAACCCCCATTGCAAATCAGGTTTATTGGCAAAATGTAGACTTTCAGCTGTTTGCAATGAACAAATCAAACAAAAGTAATTGAACTTTCAACTTAAAATGCAACTTTTAATGACTTCTGCAGTCTCAAAATGATTCAACCCCCTGAATAGAATCCCTCACAACAGCACAAATCTGCAAAACAGATGTTGTCTCAAGCACACCTGATGCAACTAATCAAGGGCTTCATTACTTGTACCAGGTGTGCTTGAGCTAGAACACATGAAATATCTGAACGTACACCAAGTGCTCAAAATCTTTTAAATAAGCCACAGAACTTTTCAGCCCTATGGATCAGCGGTACGTCTGCAGGAAGAAGAATGAAGCATAAACTGAAAAGAACACTCTGTCTACAGTTGAGCATGTTGTGGCTCTGTGATGCTCTGGGGCTGCTTTGCATCCTCTGGCACTGGATACATGCAGCGTGTAGAAGGCAAAATGGATTCATTGAAGGATCAGGAAATCCTAAGAGAAAACGCCATGCCGTCAGTGAGGAAGCTGAAGCTTGGGACCTTCCATCAGGACAATGATCCCAAGCATACCCAAGGCTTGGTTGCCTTTGTTGTGCTGAGCTATTTAAATGACTTTTGTTTGATTTGTTCATTGCAAACAGCTGAAAGTCGGTAAATGTTGCCAATAAACCTGATTTGCAGGTTGTTGTTTTTTTCTTCTCTCATTTAAGTCATTCAGTTTTATGCTGATTATGCTCAAAGAAAATGTATATCAGCTGAAATTAACATTTTTAATCTATAATTTCAAAATGGCACATAAGGCTAACTGCCTCACAGGAAAGAGACTGCAAGAAGACTCACAGCCTGAGCTCCTTTGTTTCCCTCGTGGTACTTCTCCAGGAGGAAGATGTACACGGACATGGCTGCCATTGTATAAAGGAAGGAAAAGACACCAATGGTGACAAAGAACTCAGCAGAGGAAGAGTTGTCTCCCACCAGAAAGAGACGTTCAGGTTCCGGCCCTTTACATGAAGGAGCATCAAACCATACCTGGTGCAGTCTGTGGAGAAAGACACTTGGTAAATGTCTGTCAAAAGTTTAAATCGCTTGACCAATGTGTGAGAGTGTGTGCGCATTCAGGTGAATACATTTAAAAGGTTCTCCTATGGAATCATGAGCCCCTTTCGCACTGGGTAGTTCTAGGAACTTAGTTGTAGGAACTAGGGTGGTTCCCTGAGAAATAAATGTTCCCTAGGGCCATTTTCCTGGTTGCATTCACATCGGCAGTAGAAACTCTGAAGTGACGTAAGCCACGCTTGTTGTTGTGACTTTTATTTTGACGGCGCTGAGAACGCCAGAGCCCGAGCACACAGTGTTCCCATTCTCCGTCTTCATTAGTATACGATCTGTTTAAAAGTCCAATCTAAGTATTAGAGTTTGCCGTATGGTTAATGCCCCATGTCGCTATCTGAGGAGAAATACATTCATGTTTCGCTTGGTCCCCTCACAGTTGCGTTGGATTTTCTCCTTAGCGTGAAAGGTTAAGAGTCCATCACTGTTTTCCATGTTCGTAGAGTTCGTTTCTGGAGTAAATATTTAGGCTATAATCTGTGTGTTTACACAGATTTTTTAAAAATAGCAGGTGCTAATGTTTCGCATGCATTCGGCCAATCAGTGTAAATTAACGTCACTGGTAGTTCCTATAGTGCTGGTTTAGTCCCTACTCTGAAGTAGGAGCTAAATTAGTTCCCCCTAAAGGCGTTTCTAGAGCTAAAATCATTCCCAGTTCCTGCGGTGTGAAAACGCCAAAAAACGGGTACTTCCACCATTAATTCTAGGAACTATGAAAAGGTTTCTCTGGTGCCAAAGCCCCTATAGACACTTTAAAGTCGGTGTAAAACGAAGGTTGGAATAGTATTTTCTTTCCTATTGTATATCCGAGTGAAAGGCTTTCTTGAAGAAGAAAAAATGTAGGGCGGGACTTGATTTTGTCCATCATGAATCAATTGTATTGTTGGGTGGTTGAGGTTTGCTATTGGTGGATCTCGACGTGTTTCACACAAAATAAAACTAATGACTAGTATGGCAGGTTGTAATAAAGATTGAGTGTTCATTGGAGTGGTCCAAGACCTTAGGACTTTTGTCGCACTTGGACTTGGAACACACACAAAAAATGTACTGGATTCGAGGAGTTTATGTGCTTTTAATAAAAAAACCCAGTAACAAATCCTTCCCTCGTGGGTCAATTTGACCCCTATAGGAATGAATGGGAAATGGGGAATTTTTTAATTATTTATCAAAAAAAAAAACTATGGCACAGTCCCGTGGTTAGATTTGAACACATTTACAATGCAGAACACGCACACAAATGCAAAATAAATGGCAATAATTTTAATATTACAAGAGAAATTACTTTAGGACCCCGGGGAACAGTTAATTTGCTCCATAGAGAGCAATAAGGCCATCTAGTGGCAATAATTATGTTTCTTTGAAAAAGAGGTCAGCAAAGACACCCAAAATGAGACTTTTTGAGCTGTTTTAACAAGTTTTTGCATGTAATGAAGCGTTATTTTGTATTTAAGTGAAAGAATGTGAAGAATGTACTTAAATTATATTATTAAATTAAATTAATGATAAAATCTAGTAATTTACAGGTAAATAAAATAAAAAAATAAAATATCTCCAAAAACATTGCATTAAAAAATAGAGAAAAAATCTATAAAAATGAAATGATATAATCTTTCTTTACAACTAGGTGAATCAAACACATCAATTAAAGAATGGAAGACTGTCGATATTTATTGAGGACTTGTGTCTGCTGCACTGTGATCTGATATGACAGGAATGGCAGTGGAGCACTGACCTGAACGGGTATTCAAACTCAACCTCAATGTTCAGGTCACTTTCTGTGCGGTTCTTACACTCCACGCTCAGACGAAACACTCCTGAGTAACCGCCACAGGTGGAGAACGCAAAGATGGCGAAGAACTGAGAAGGAGAAAGAGAGTCAGTTGTTATAAATAAGTGTCTAAGTAAAGAATGGCAATAAGCATGAAACGTGTGTACTGAAAACGGCCATATACAACGTACAATCTATATAATAAATATCCTATTTTTTTCACTGTGTTTTTGCAAGCAACAAATAAATCGTAAAAAAAAATTAATAGATCATAATTTCTCCCATGATTCTGAGCAGACAACTAAACAAAATAACATGTAATTTACTAGAGGTTTTGTCAAACTGGTAATTGGTGCTAGTCTATTTAAAATGTTTAGTGAATCTGAATGAATTATTAAAAAATATAAATATACAGTGCAATGCATAAGTGAATACACCCATGCTAAAGTTGACTAAAAAGAGGAATAAAAAATCATATTTTGGAAATTGAACTTAATGCCTTAATTTAAAAAATTAGGAAAAATCCAACCTTTAAGGACACCAATTTTCTTTGTGAATGAATAATGTATCGTAAATAAATAAATGTTCTTCCTTAAAATACAGGGTGCATAAGTCTGGACACCCCTATGTTAAATTCCCATAGAGGCAGGCAGATTTTTATTTTTAAGTATTTTTTTTTTTTTTTTTTTTTTAGGATACTATGCATCCTGATAAAGTTCCCTTGGCCTTTGGAATTAAAATAGCCCCACATCATCACATAGCCTTCACCATACCTAGAGATTGGCATGATTTTATTTCAGTTAGCCTAACAGCTAGTTTGATTTGCATTGAGAGATGATCTTATGGAAAGTACCCCATGCCAATCTCTAGGTATGGTGAAGGCTATGTGATGATGTGGGGCTATTTTAATTCCAAAGGCCAAGGGAACTTTATCAGGATGCATAGTATCCTACATTTAAAAAAAAAAAAAATACTTAAAAATAAAAATCTGCCTGCCTCTATGGGAATTTAACATAGGGGTGTACTCACTTATGCACCATGTATTTTAAGGAAGAACATTTATTTATTTACGATACATTATTCATTCACAAAGAAAATTGGTGTCCTTAAAGGTTGGATTTTTCCTAATTTTTTAAATTAAGGCATTAAGTTCAATTTCCAAAATATGATTTTTTTATTCCTCTTTTTAGTCAACTTTAGCATGGGTGTATTCACTTATGCATTGCACTGTATATATTATTTGAATGAATAATTCAATGACTCTCTAATAAGTACTTAATTTGCTGTGTCCCAATTCACATACTGTCTGTCCTAAATAGTATTAAAAATTAGAATTAGTGTGTCCCAAATCGTAGTATGTTGAAATGGGTATTCCAAAGATACCCGGATAGTCAAATTTTTTTTGCAGATCTATGCAAACTCTAACAGCTAATATTGCCCACAAACCCATTGTGTGTTGGACAAGGATTTGTTTAGAACTACAAACACATAAAAAGCATTAAAAACTACAAACATGGCGGATGTGTGAGTCCCACGGTTAAGAGGTTTAGATAAAGGGGTGATTTGAGTGATTAATAATCACAATCTAACCTGACGAAAATATATTTATTCAATGTTATCCACATTATATTTCATCTGCAACAGGATTGTGAACTTTTGCAAATATACGTTTGGTCATTTTGCATCATTATGCAAACTGCAAACACATGAGGCGAGTCTCTGCATGAAACACCCACGACTGGCAGATCAAGGCTACTACATTTATTTCCAAAATGGTGTCTCCAAACCATAACCATAGACCAAACTCTATTCCAGGCTGGATACAAGCTTTTCAATACTATGCTAGTGTCATACAATATAGTTTAGCCTATAGCACTGGTTAGGAAAAGCTTTTTGGTATTAAACAAGACATCACAGTAATATGCAAATATGTAGACTATGTAGACCACAAAATATTACTACAAATTAAAAGACCTGTTTGAATATATTTTAAAAGTGTCTCATGATCCTTCAGAAATCATTCTAATATGCTGATTTGCTGCTCAAGAAACATTTCTGATTATTGTCAGTGCTGAAAACAGTTGTGCTGCTTAAAGGACAAGTTCGGTATTTTACACTTAAAGCCCTGTTTACAGATCGTTTCTGATGAAATAGAACGGTTAAGATTAAAATTTGGACACATGCTGCTGTCCCGAGAATTTTAGGTTTATTTCGCTTTCTCCCCCACCTACAGAATGGCTGCATAGGTGCACTCGAACATATCCTTCCTAAAACGCATTAAACTTTCGTTTACAAAGACGTGAAACTCACCGAGTGGTCAGGGGTGTTCACTGATATGCTCATACAAAAATCGCTGCAAAAGATGCTTTCCAACAGGTGTTTTACCATTCGTTGTAAAACTGTGGATCTATTTTTCCAAACGTCTCACACTCGTAGATTCTTCTGTTGAGAGCTTGAATAATAGACACTCCAGCCCAGTTGGTGGCGATAATGCACCTTTGCCAAATGCAAGCAAACCACTGGCATTTAATTGAATACACAGAAGAAGCAGAAGAAGAAGTGGCGGAGTAATACCGTACCTCACACAGCTCATCCAATACAAGTCAATGGAGTTGGACAAAAACTACGATAAAACCTGTTGGAAAGCATCTTTTGCAGCGATTTTTGTGTGAGCATATCAGTGAACACCCCTGACCACTCGGTGAGTTTCACGTCTTTGTAAACGAAAGTTTAATGCGTTTTAGGAAGGATATGTTCGAGTGCACCTATGCAGCCATTCTGTAGGGGGGGGGGGGAAAGCGAAATAAACCTAAAATTCTCGGGACAGCAGCATGTGTCCAAATTTTAATCTTAACCGTTCTATTTCATCAGAAACGATCTGTAAACAGGGCTTGAAGTGTAAAATACCGAACTTGTCCTTTAATATTTTTGTGGAACCTGTGATGCATTTTGTTCGGGATTCTTTGATGAATAGAAAGTTCAAATTAACAGCATTTATTTGAAATAGCAATCTTTTGTAACAATTTAAATATCTTTGTCACTTTTGATCAAATTAATGCATCCTTGCTGAATAAAAGTATTAATTTCTTACAGAACCCAATTTTTGAATAGTTTTTACCATCACATCAAGGTAAAAACATTTAAACAAAAAACAGACATTTCACTTGTAAAACTCTAATTTAATAATGGCAATAAAAAGAAGGGAGTTTCATATCAAATATAAAATAAAGAGAAAATGCAGAAATGAGAATGGTTCATGTTTCTGTGTTAATTCACCATCTGTTGTATATCACACCACATATAATATTTAATATACAATATCTGCTAATCTGCACAGTTCAAAGATATAAAGCCACTGCATCCAGGTCACTGTTGCACCTGTTGTCATGGAAACTGAGATATAAATGAGATGAGGTGACAAACAAGAGGCGTTAACGAATTATCACAATGAACACAATAACACCTACTAGCACTGGTGTCACAATGATGCAGACAAACACACACACACACACACACACACACACACACACACACACACACACACACACACACACAGATTAGTTAGTCAGAGTATTTTTACCACACCCTCCCTTCACTGCAGGAAGATCCGATTGAATAGAAAATCCGGCTATTAATATCACTGAGGTGCTTTACCATCTGTCACTACACACACTGTGCTGATCTACTACACGTCACTCTACACACGTACATTTACACAAATACACACAAATAAGCTCTGTTCCAAAACATAGTAAGCGGCCTCCGTTGGTATCTGCCTCCTAGCCACCACTGAACCAGTGACGATTAGGAACGCTCTCCAAAGGCAGCGTCTCTGCGTGCCACAAATAGCCCTCAGCACAGTTTATTTCAGTAGAGTTTGGCATTAGCATGTTGCTAAGCTAATGGCGTGACACCTATGCGTGACACTCTAATAAGCACAACATTGGTCCCCATTGACCTGGACTGTATGGACAAAAAAACACTAAGACAATTTTTTGTATATCTTCTTCTATGTTTTGCAGAATCAAGAAATTCATACAAGTTTGGAACGACATGAGGGCGAGACAGAATTCTTAGGTGAACTATATCCATTGAATATACAAAAAAATTATCAGCAACATGGATAAAGATTAAAAAAAATATTAAAAAAATAAAAAATAAAAACCTTAACCATTCCTCGTGGAAACAACATCTCATTATTATTAATTATTTCAATCACAATCATACGTTTGGTCACTTGCTCAATTTTTATTTACATTGAGCAAATTTTAACACTATTTTTTAGCATTGACCCTCTGCATTTTTAATTGCAACGCAGCATAAATGCTCCTAAATTTTCTAGGCAGCTCACTCGAATTTAAGTACAGTCATACAGCACATGTGCACAGACAGACTCAAATGGACAACTTCTATGCAACTTGTGAAGCTCAGCACACAAATAGTTACTGATTATGTATTATGGGACAAGCACCAGATAAAATAAACACAACACTTCATTATTCTGGGCTGGAGTGTCTCAGGAAACGAAATGGGTTATTACTTACACTGAGTGATTATATTCGTGAGAAGGCAACAGGGCAGATAATAAGCAAGATACAAAAATACAACAGAAAGTAAAAAACACTTTTGCTTTAATAAAGTCAGGGCTTCTTTAGCTTGACGGATGTTGAAAATAATTAGTAAATTCCAAAAACCAAACGAATCAAAACATCCGATAGGAATTTAAGATCCTAATTTGATTCCTAGAATCCTACTGGATATTGTGTAATCTTTAACAGAAAGCTGCTTGAGTTGTATTGGAATAATGTCTTGCAGATCTGTTCAAGGAAATCCCAGAGGGAGTTTTAAGACTTTTAAAATCCCCACACATTTTCTTTCAATTCTTTTTGAAACAGCAGCATTTTATCCTGCTGGTCCAGTTGGGAATTATGTGTTCCCATCTAGGCTTTTGCTTTGTGATGCTGTAGTTTTAACATTTTCTAGGCTATATATCCTAATCATTTGTTAACAACATGTATTCTTTACTTTAACAAGCTCATTGTTTCTGCCTTAAATTAATACATTGTTAGCTAACTGTGTGATTTGCATATGTACATTTCTGAAATATATAACTTAGACACAGTCACCTCTGATAACAGATCACTCTAATTGTAATGTAGACATGTGCATTTTCTGTAAAGCTGCTTTAAAACGATATGTATAGTGAAAAATGCTACACAATAAATGTGAATTGAATTATTTGCTGAAAGATAATTGCCATTTAGGATGGGTTTCAGATTATGACAGGAGTCTTGTAGGCCTTCCTTAAAGGAACACGCCGACTTTTTGGGACTTTATCTTATTCACCGCATCCCCCAGAGTTAGATAAGTCCATACATACCCTTTTCATCTCCGTGCGTGCCGTAACTCTGACTGACGCACCCACCGCTAGCCTAGCTTAGCACAAAGACTGGAGGTAAACGGCTCCAGCTAGCATACTGCTGTTAGAAGATGGCTGTGTCTCATGTGACCTTGTTATTTGTACACGCTGTGACTATACAAATCACAACATGTAAATAGGAAAATGTTGGCGTTATTTTGTCACTTATTGGGAGCAGTATGCTAGCTGGAGCCGTGTACCTCCAGTCTTTGTGCTAAGCTAGGCTAGCGGTGGGTGCGTCAGACAGAGTTACGGCACGCACGGACTGAAAAGGGTATGTATGGACTTATCTAACTCTGGGGGATACGGTGAATAAGCTAAAGTCCCAAAAAGTCGGCATGTTCCTTTAAGGATTTTCAACAATAACGGAATAAATGAATGAAGAATGGTGAAAGAAAGTAATAAGGAATTATGTGACTACAAGTTACATTTTTTCTTTTGTTCCAAACCTGGATTCAGACCTGGATTCCTTTTTGGCAATGGGACAAAATGTTCCTAGTGTTCCTAGAGGACTCCTTTTGTTATCCTTCGTTATTGTGCACTACAGCCTACACAGCGCCTGACAAATGGGAGTTAAGTTTTTAATAGCAAGTGAATGCATTTATGCAATAAAGGCATCATAACATCCACTAAATATTGGGCCATTTTTTAGCTGGAGAAGAACTGAGACCATATGTTAACTGAGGATGCATGCCAGCTCCGGTCCAGTGACTATAAACTTCTCTCTAATTCTGAGCAATTAATTAGAGCAAGCTTTAAAGAGAAAATTAGACAGAAATGGGCACAAATTCATGACATATCACATTAAACCAAAGCCCAGGCTGTTAACTCTACAGATGTGCCAGATTAGATATCAATGTCTCTTCAAAAGGACCCATAAACTGTTTTATTTCCTAAATGGAAACATTTCAGAAGAAATTTACCGTTGCACTGAAGCTAAATAACTTACTGTAACATACTATCACAATTTCATATCGTACTATATATAATAAAAATGTTCTCTCAGTAAAATCCAAGATTTTAAAATAATTAAATCTTTAAGGAAAACAATATCTCAATACATTAACAACCGTCAAACCTCGAAATGTGGGTGTGTTTCAGCAGTGGCGTGTAACGCAGTCACTACAAGCCACTTTGGAGGGTTGAATTTTATATAGAATATATACATTTTTCAATTGTAGTCTTTTAAAAAGGGATCTGAAATAATAAACTAAGTGCAATGTAGTGTTGTTAAAAATACAGATTTTTCGATACATATCACTACTGAAATATCTGAAACTCTTCCAATACTCATTTTCCACAGAACACAATACCAGCTGCGCTTTCTCGCTCTCTCATTTCTCAGACAGCGAGTGACACACAAACCCGCCTCCCCCCACTCACTCCTTTCATTTGCACCGGATGAATATTGTTGGTGTAACAAGGGCTTGAATTTCGGCATGGGATTGAGCATAATTTTACTTATTCCCACAGATTTTGTTCTCACACCCAAAGTGCGCGCACATAAAGCCGCCTCTCAGCACTACATTTAGTTCTTTTTTCGCTGCTTATTGCACTTAAACAGACAAATACACACAAAACGATGTCAGAATGCCGGTCTTGACGAGTATTCATGTAAAAACAGTCAGTTATGTATTAAGTGAATGTAAACAGTTGAGAGAGAAAACACATGTATAATGGATCCGTGCGTCAGGTCTTAAAGTGACAGCAGCCTAATAAACCTGCTGCAAAATTATGAGATAATATTAAAAATATCTATATGGCAGTTTTCCCCCATGGTATCGATGTCAGAATTGTGGCCTGTGAAAATGCTGAGTAACTTAGGAAAACCACAAGCCATAGTGGTTGCTGAGCAAAAAAGTTAATGTCAAGCCCTGCTTACACATATCTACCTACAAACCTATTTTACAACTTTAAACATGCACAAAAACACACATATTTGCAAATACATTTGCTAAAGATAATGGGGCACTTGAACTCTTAGAATCTAAAGATTTGTAAATGACAGTCTTGATTTACCATCACTTGTCTTGTAAACTACAGTCAGGCTCCTCTCATTACATAAGCAACAGCAGTGACTGTTCACAGCCACCCACACAAGCTGTGCACAATGCCATGTGTGTGTGTGTGTGTGTGTGTGTTGTATTTACTGCCAGCTATAATTATGAGGAACTAAACTAGATTCACTGTAGGAAATACCAGTGCTTTTGGTAAAATAACAGTTTTAAAAGTTGCAACCCCACATATTTAAAGAGATTACAGTTTTTAGAAGGAAATAATATGAAGGAAAGAGAAAAGAAAAGGAGTTATGGATTAAAAATAGCAAGATAAAAACACACTGCATGAACTGTAGTTACTCACCCATTGTAAGATTTTAATGAATCCTAATGGCTGCTTGATGATTGTGAACTGCCCTGTGGCGACCAACTGGAAAACAAATAAACAGATAATGTCAATGACAAAACCTACTGCTATAAAGACCATCAAACCTGATATATCTATATGTGAAAAAGAAGTACAACTTAGCATACTTTTAAGAGAACCTATTATGGATATAATAGCAAACTGAGGCCCAGTTTAACCCTCTGATGGTCTTTATTTATGTCTACACTCGAGTTTTTTGGGGTCTCTAGAGACCCCAGACAATAACATTTAATTTTGTAACAAGATAATAGTTTTTTTTTTTTTTACAAATGTAATTTTATTCTGTTTGTTAATGTTTTTACTCAACATTTTATGATATTTTTTAAATTTCTATAAATAAATAAATAAATAAATAAATATTTAAATAGCCTTTTTACAAAAAAACAGCATTTGATGTAAAATTCACTTTATAAAAGACCCAGATTTCTAACTTTCATTCATGGGGATAACATGGATAATTTTAAATGGTTTAATGTAACATTTTTGCCCATTTTTTGGAAAATGCAGTTTTAAAATAAAAAATAATCATTTTAACCACTAGATGGCTATAGAGCTCCAGTATATGCTATTTGCTATTAGACTACCTGAAAGATATCTTTTCACAAGTTGGATTCAGTTGGATTCATATCTAAATATTATAAAATCACAATTATAACAAAAATAAAATATTTTTGTCAAAGTTTAGCATTTTTTTGTACCAAAAAAACCCCAGTTTTTCAATAATGTTACATTATGATTAGAATCAAACCTGAACAAAATGTTACAAAGAGAAATGTTGGAGTCTTAAGATTTTATCATTTATTTCAATCATTTATTTTTAATCTAATTCTAGATTCTAGACACACACAATTGTGTGTGTGTGTGTGTGTGTGTGTGTGTGTGTGTGTGTGTCTGAGAGATAAAGAGAGAGAGAGTGTGTGAGTACACATTGTCGATGTGCCAGTGTCACCACACCACTTTATATTTGTAGTGGTTCTGCATTTTGGATGATTTTATTTGACAAATGATAGCCTTACAAATGTTCCTGTGTGTGTGTGTGTGTGTGTGTGTGTGTGTGTGTGTGTGTGTGTGTGTGTGTGTGTGTGTGTGTGTGTGTGTGTGTGTGTGTGTGTGTGTGTGTGTGTGTGCGCGCGTGTGTGTGTGTGTGTGTGTGTGTGTGCACATTTTTTTTAATGTGTCAGTGTCACCAATTTATTTTTGTGGTGGTACTGCATTTTGGATGATTTTATTTTACAAATGATAAGAGAACAGTTTTTATAGTCTCAAAAATGTATTCCTCTATATGTGTGTGTGGGTGTGTGTGCGCTTGTTGTGAGTAAAATAATTCAGCATTGTGGATGCTTTTTGAATTGGTGGAAGTGTGCCTCTTTATTTCTGTCATTTCTGTCGATGTGTTCTGCGTTGTTTCTGATTTTGATGATGAATTTTGTCTATTTTGATTGAGGACCACGAGTGTCACAAATTTTGTCACGCTAACATAAAAACAGATATCATTCCAATTTATTTATTTTTTTTGTAGATCTAGAAAGTGTTAAGAGCCGTAGAAGGTTTCATACCATTTGGACAAAGGGAATTTTTTTTTTAATTTGAGCAAAAGTCATTTGCGGGTCAAAAAGACCCCGCGGACCATCAGAGGGTTAAACTTGGTAATAAGATGCGTTTTTGTCAATAGCATCACGAGTGGGCGACGCTAAATACAGGTGTAAGCAGTTTCTAAAGCGTTTTGAGCTTGTCCACTTTCCACCACTTCCAGAGGTAGTCGAAAACACATTCGACAGGATTGCTTTCGTAATGTAAACACTCATGCGGCCCAGACGGGATTTAAACTTTGTCGGCTGAAGACCCAAGTTTAGTTTGAAGATGAAAAACGTACCAAGCACAATGTTCTCTCGCCATTCCTGATTTCTGACACACACTCATGGTGTGATCCTGCAGAAACGGTAACTGCTGCTCTCCGCATGTTTTTCCGTCGTCTCCAGACGCGTTCATATGTTGCTCAAGCTTATTTTGTCCATTAGACCGAAAGATCTGAATAAACCCATACATTTTCATTTACCTGCCCATAGAGCCTCTAAGACATCAGGACAGAAGCGGTTGAAAGTGGACGGATTAAAACAGCAGGTGTAAACGAGAATGTGTCTCCCTCATCTGCTTGTGATTGGCCAAAACCCATCTTAATACCGGATGTAAACAGGACCTGAATGTAATGTTTTCAGACATTTAATTGCAATTAAATGTAAATGTATTATAGTTTAAAGTAATATTAATTGCAATCAGTTTGTTAGGTTTATGTTGGTTTTCATGGTGTTTTCCTTGTTTTCTGTGTTTTTGTTCTTGTTCCCTATGTTTCCTACCACTCAAGTGTTACCATGGTAACCAATTATGTTTACCTGCCCCTCCCTATTATATCCTTTGTATTTAAATTCTCAGTTTGGTTTTAGTTTTTGTCCAGCCTTGTCCAGCTTAACCACCGTTTAAAAAGCTGTTGCGTTTGTTCTTATTATCCTGGATTATCGTTTTGGTTTTGGATAATAAAGTTAATGGCTGTGATTATATCCACCACGCCTGCGTCTCCTCTGCCTTTGTACTTAAAGTGTATTTAAGTGTGTTAAGATATAGTCATAAAAACTACATTCTAGTAGTTGCGTAGACTGTCAATGGAGGGACAGAAATCTCTCAGATTTCATTGAAAAGATCTTCATTAGTGTTCTGAAGATGAACGAATGTCTTACGTGTTTGGAACAATATGAGGGTGAGTAAATGATGACAGAAATTTCATTTTTGTGTGAACTATCCCTTTAGTAAAATCTCTGAATATCACTAATGTGATGGTTTGAGTTGGACATACCAAAATAAATGCCAAAAATGCAACAGTATATTTGGTCTAAAAGGTACATCTATTATTTAAGTTTTCTTCACGAAAAGAAATTAGTATTTGATTAACAAATTATATTTTAAGTTATTCTCATTATTTCTGTTCAATTTCTTTAACAAGATGGTTAGGTTGAGAGCCAATAAGCCTTAAATACTGTCTAACTGCTTGCTGCTTTACATTAAAAGTATTATATTAGTTAAAGTGAACACAAAATTAAATAAGTTCACATTACTCATAAATATTGTTTTTTAAACTGGCTTACTTAAATATTTGAGTTAACTTGTTGGGTCTACTACTCAATTTGACTTGTCCTGGTTATTCATTCTATTTTTAAAAAAAAATTTTTTTTACTTAATTCATAAGGTATATTTCTTTGATTTCACAGCTGATTTGAAGTACACTACAAGTGCACATTCAACACAATTATGCACACTCCTTTTTCACAAGAGTATCTATCTTTGTATCTACAGTATATATCTGTCTGTCTGCCTTTCTGAAGAATGTAGAGTATTTTCAGCTTATTACTTCTGAGCACAGAGTCACGTATTTTTATGCATATTACAGTTACAGGTATGTTGCATTTGTCTCCTTTCTCTGAATACATTTTTTCTCTCTAAATACACTGTAATAACCTGACTGTCCCTACCTACGTCAGTGATGACGACAGAGCAGCGTCCAAAGCGACCAATAGAGCGCACGTGCGAGGAGAGGGAGACTTTGCAAGCATTAGAATTAGTCAAAGCTGCTTATCTCAACGTTTCCTTTATGAAAGTGCAACTGGCGAGCATTTACAGGCTACAGGCCGATTTATTTGACTCGCACAGCGGGCATAATGCCAGAGAGCACGCGAGTGAATGCAGCACACTGCAGACAATCGCACAATCGTTTCTCAGTTTACTCTTTAGTGCCCATGCAAACCATTTGCCATTTATAGTAATCCAGATTGTGATATCCCTGTTCTGTTATAATGTAATACGTGCAGACACTGTCTGAATAAATAGTATTTTGATGTCCGATTCATTTGAGCGAATCGGTTCTCTCTGACTGTTTTATTTAATACGTTTTGGGTTATATAGATTTGGGTTATAAAACGTAGTTTGGGTTATATAGATTGTTTATGGTTCCAACATGCCACCCACTCACAGTTTGACTACCTAAGTTGTCCCTAGAGAGTCGAATAATTTACGACCGTTATATGAATCGGTTCGTTTAAATCATTAAAAAGAACCGGTTTAAAAGACGATTCGTTCGCGAATTGGACATTAACGTAAATACAGATAAATAACCAGAGGACGGCCCGTGTCCTTTTATGTCTAATCTCAAAGAGGGACCGTGAAAATAAAGACTTTATGTTATTTGATCAGCCAGTTTGAATCATATAGCTCCCCGTTTGAAAATAGTTGCGCAGTTCAGTCATTCATACTAAGTAATATATATCCAGACCCATAGTATAAAATACAACAGTCGCAATGCACTGATTGTACACTATTGTTATTAATCGGTTTTACGCGAATTGTCTTGAATTGCTAACGGTTTTCTGTAGTGTTTTATTTTGGTTGCATCCAACAAAGATTCCCTGAAAGTCAACGAGACGTCGTCTCTAGGTATTTTCTTGTCCTGTTAAGTCATTAATTTAAACTCCGTTTTATCCGTCCATTTAAAATCATTGTTAGTCAGTCAAATAACATTTTGCCTTTAGGCCTATACGCGAATGGCGTGAGGACTTTGCAGTGCATGAGTAATTATTAGGTGAATAGCTGTGATTGAATGCCTTACCTGGTTGACAACATCCATCTCGGTCCCCTTGTCGCTGATAAGAGGATCAGACGAGTGGAGACATCCGGGTCACAGCACTGATGACACCCGCTCGCTCGCTCGGGATAATACATCTATCGGTCAAGCCATGCTGTCTGAGGGAATGCGCTTCTTTCACAGCTGCACTCCTTATCACACTGCACTGCTTTAATATAATGGGTTATAATGTATATAATGCAATAACTAATTAGTTCATTATTATGAATAATAACAATTGATAAATAAATCAAACAAAATATAACAATAAATAACAACAATAAGTATTAATTATTTATTATAATAAATTAAATATATATTTTTTCAGACACACAGTGATCTTGTGCAAATCAATAAACGTTATTTCTTTTGTTACGTTCCACGTGTGTTTTGTATTTTGTTCTTTCTCCTGTATTTGTAAAGTCTTTTGTTAGGTTGCGATCATTGGATCACCTGGCTGTCCATCATACCTGTGACGTCAGGACGCTCGACGTCATGATCGGCGCGACCAATCCGCTGGCGTGCCGGCAGATTAAGGCCCTGTTCACCATGAGTGAGTAGTGATGGATCAGCATCAGCGTCAGCCCTCACTCAACACCTGTGTCCGAACAGCCAGCTTACAACCCTAATGATTTGTTTGATGTAGTTTCGTTGTTGTGATGATGCAGGGGTGTGTAGTATTCTTGTATTTCACGCTGATAGGCAAAGGAAAACGCACTGCGTTGTAACAAACCACTCGGTAGGAAGTATAACTTAATTTGTATGTTTCTGTTTGGTAGAACTGTTTCCCACTTTTGTTCACATTTCAAGAATGTAATTAACCATTTTTTTGGTGAATCAGATCTTTTTCCCCATGAAAATGTAATTCCTGGGTAACTTAATGAATTTTTAAATTAATTACATTTCTACCATTGTTGGCATATACAAATGTACTGATATCCATAATTGGAGCTCAACAAACAATTACAGGTAGTGCTCGGAAAACTACATTTACATTTTTACATTTACATTTACAGTGGCGGTTCTACATTGAATTACACCCTGGGCGAGACCCCCTTCGATGTGTCGGAAATATAGAGGCCTGTATTTATAATTTTCTGAATGAAATGTGCGTTATTTGAAAGAAAGTCGAGGTGTGACTGACTTAGATAACTACATGGATCGAGCTGTCTTTGAAATGTGGTCTGTGAAGGTCAGCTGGTCATCCAATATTACTCCAAGATTTGATGGGGTGATTGATGATGAATCTAGCTGGATAGTGAAGTCGTGCTGTAGAGACGGATTGGCAGGGAGGACGAGAAGCTCAGTCTTTGCCAGGTTGAGCTGCAGGTGATGTTCCTTCATCAATGCCGAGATGTCCACCAGACAGCTTGAGATACGTGCAGCTACTGTGGGATAATCTGGTTAAAATGAGAGGAAGAGCTGTGTGTCATCAGCATAGCAATGGTAAGAGAAACCATGTGCCTGTATGATGTGTCCCAGTGATGTGGTGTAGACGGAGAAGAGGAGGGGTCCAAGCACTGAACCCTGAGGAACCCCTGTGGTCAGTTGATGTGCTTTGGATACCTCACTTCTCCATGCGACCCTGAAGGATCTACCTGTGAGATAGACTCAAACCAGTGGAGAGTACCACCTGTGATTCCCAGTGATGAGAGGGTGGACATAAGGATCTGATGATTCACAGTGTCGAAGGCAGCAGACAGATCCAGGAGAATGAGAACTGAAGATTTGGAAGCAGCTTTTGCGGTCCGTAGGGCTTCTGTGACCGACAGTAATGCAGTCTCGGTTGAATGCCCTTTCTTGAAGCTGGATTGGTTGACATCCAGCTGGTTGTTCAGAGACAAGAAGGATGTTACTTGGTTGAAAACATCTCGTTCAAGTGTTTTCGCAAGGAGAGAGACAGGTCTGTAATTCTCTACTAATGATGTGTTTAATGTTGTTTGTTTACCACATTTACCAATGAGTTACTGAAGAAATTCCCCACTTAAAGCTAAACTTTTTTTTTTTTTAAATAGTATTCTATTGTTGTGGGCCAAACATTGAATGGAAAGGATGTATTACTTTGTATTAAAGTACAATTACATAGTTGCGAGGTTGTGAATGCATTTGTCATGTATTTTTTGATGCATTCACCCCTTAACCACGCCTCCCCAAACCACGCCCTGGCCCATCAACCACGCCCCCGTCCTCTTTTCTGAAAACTAAAATATGGTTATTGAAGGTTATTGGCTGTGGGAGAGGTTGGTCTGGGTTCTTGTGTGTGTGGAACTGAGAACTGACTGCTGATAGTTGTTGTTTTGTTTGTGAAGAATTTTACATTTTTTACATTACATTTTAATCACAATTAATATAATCAATTTGTGATTTCATATAGACATGGGCTCATTTTTGCCTGCTGATAACTCAAAATTCAGAACCAAATTTAAAAAAAAAAAAAAAGCTGGAAAATGTTTTCCAGTAAAGTAAAAAACACTTGTTTTATCCTTAACTCAACAAAAAACAGAATTATGTAATCTAACACACAAATGTGGGTTAAATGAATTGCCTTAGACTCTTAGACGAAACTGCAGTATTTTTCAGGATTACCATAAAAAACATCCTCAGTATCATTTTTCTTTCCAACACTCAAACTTGAAACCAAGTAAGAGACACTGACAAGTTTTTAATGATTTAAAAATCTGTCAAATTTACAGTAAATCTGTAAAATTATAATGCTTCAAAAAACAATGGCCAAGGGTATAGTCCAACACATTATACAGCTAAAACATTTAGGCTTATTGCAAATGAGTGTGAACCTATTTCAATTAATATTTCAAGGTTGCTTGTTACTGATACATTATCATTCCACTGAGTCATCACTATAATACCTTGCTCTCTTTTGAGATACTCAGCCCTAGCTTCTGCATCAGCGTTTATCCTGGCTCTGAACCGTCTCTGCCTCTCTTTATTAGACAGAGGCATCTGGCAGGACAGAATTGACCTTAAAACACCAGAAGCTATACTAAAGCTTTAATAAAATGTTGATATATTGATAAATATGATTACATTATTCATGATTTGACCATTAACATTACAAAATTCAATTCAATGATAATGACCCATGTGACTCATTGAATCATATGAAATCAAGATGAATGACAGCAAAAATATGGCAAAAAAACGTAAATAATGTTAATAATATAACTATAATAACTATGCCTAAAAGTTTACAAACGTTAATTAAAAACTAGATTGTTATGCATATGTCATTCTGGATAACGGATGACACGTCCTGGCTGGCTAACAGAGGTTTTTTGTTATCCAAGAATGATATGTTGTTATCCAGGAATGACAAAACAGATATTTTTTCTTTATAATCAGGCACTAACTTAACCACCTATGGAAAACTACAACTTAGCTATCATCACTTAAGGTAATCTTTTAGATCAAATAGATAGTTTTTTAATATAAAAACATTATAAATGTTTTATTAGTGTTATCCAAAAGGACACATGATATTGCTACAAAGTGCACCAGTGACCGAAAAGGTGACCCCTTCAGGGTCTTCTTTTTGACACAATATTACATGACACATGATATACTAAAATGTATTATGGTCCAAAATGGTCATTGATGTCTGTTATCCAGGAATGACAAAAGTCTTTCTGTCATAAAAATGTAAATAAGCTTAGTATTATCACTATATTTGAAAACATCAATACAATTATGCCCAAATAGATTTTAAATACTTTTATTTATATATATTTTTTATTTTTGTCGTATTTTTGTATTCAGATTTTAAGGACTTTTGAGCTCAATAGTTCCTTAAAGATTAATTATTTATAATGAATTCTCACATGAGTAATTAAAGAGGGGAAAGTTGAGTCACTTAATGAAATGCATTTAAAAATGTTTACATTTTTAATATTATGAATATGCTTTGGACACCAGAATTGACATGTCATTGACCCATATAATACATTTAAAAATAATAAATAATAAATAATAATAATAATAATAATAATAATAAGGGATTTAAGTGAATAAAACTAAAAAGAACTAGAATTTATTTAATTTAGTATTGTAAAGGTGTCCATTTGAACTTTTTGCAAATATTATTTTTATTTAAAAATTTACAGCATTTTAATCGTATTCACAATTACATGATTTTGCTTTACATTTTGAAATACATGAATCACTTAAATAATACAAATTATTTATTTGTTTATTTCTAAATGGCTACATTTGATGAAAAAGCTGAGTAGTTTTCTCTGCAGGGGCTCCTTGATTGCTTGATTGATCCAGAGCAATTTTAACACCTTTAAAAAAGTATTTATTTGACCCAGTATCCAAACATGAATGTTTTTAAAATTAAATAAGAGGTCCCTGTGGCAAAAATATTTGGGGCAGCTGAGACAGAAAACTTAATGGCCTAAGGCATATTTTTGTTGTTGAAAATTGTAGCCAATTTATTTTCAGTGCCACAAATATATAAAACCAACATGGATATCTCAACGAATTTTCAAAAAGTTTTTAACTACATTTTTTACAAGATTTTACGGACATGCTAATGTGTTATAGCAATATAAGCAATATATATATCGATTTAAATAGTATTTATATATATATATATGTTTTATAAACCCCGTCTGATTTCCGCCCCGCATTAAATCCAGGAAGTGACGTAACAGAGTTCTCGTTTCCGCGCCTCACGAGCATGGCCGCTTACAGGAGATTCGGGATTGGAAGGAATTTAGCTGTTCTTTTGACGAGATCGTGAGTCGTTCATGCGTTCATACTACGCATTTTACTATACGTTCCTATGTCAGTGAGGAGTTATAAGTGATGTCTTTCAGATTGTTTAGAGTCGGGCGAAGCGTTTGAGTTTTTAAGAGTGTCATAATATTTTTCAGTGTCACTGACAAGGTCTTGAGTGACGCAGATGCAGGGTACTTATTGGAGTAATAATGCCATGACTATTCATAAGTTACCACAAGTTAACACATTGTTATCACCACTGTTATTCACTTTTGGTTATATAATGTTAAATATTTGTACTTTTCTATACTAATTTCTGGCATAGTTAATCCAAAAGCTAGTTACTTCAAGGTTCTCGTTACAAAAAAAATTACCACGGTGACCATAACTGCTATCAATATATATATATTTACCACAGCAATTGCTGAAACCATAAAAAACACCGTAATAACGAGATCTTCTTCAAACATAGAACCTTGCTCTCATGCTAAGTTACCATAGTTTTATTCTACTAACGTTCAGAAAATGTCTACCATTAACAACAGAAACAAAACAACAATAATATATTCTATTATATTAATATGGTATCACACAATACTAATATTGCACAATACTAATATTATATGATAATGTTATGCTAATATAATATTACAATAATAATTTTCGAGAGGGCACTTTATATGTTATTGTTGATGTTGGGCATCTCAGGAAAATGTAGAAATCTGTAGAGTTGCTGTTGAAGTATAATAATCTGGTGATTTGCTGTGCTCAAAGGCATCATGTGTGCAGTTTCCATGGAGCAGGGCTCAACAGACCCTCTCTTCACAAAGTGGGCAGAAAGCAGATTCCACAGCAAACAACCACTATGTTTAGTAAGTATTGCCAATATTTAGGTTTGCAGGTTATGATAAAGTGTTTGGTTGGAATGGATCATAACGCTTCTTTCATCTCGTCAGTCAGAAACATGTTTATTCAGACCCAAGACACTCCAAACCCAAACAGCCTGAAGTTTCTCCCTGGTCGCATGGTGATGGAATCAGGGACTATGGACTTCGCTGGACCCAGAGAGGCTTATTGTTCACCCTTGGCAAGGTGGAGTTTGTATTTTTACCCAGTCTAAACACTTTTTGCACTGTATTTTATTTTCTGGAGATTAAGCTAATTGCTTATGCAATGCACTATCAATCATGATTCATAGTAGTCTATAGAAGTTATTATGTTTAATAGTAAACAAGCTAAAGTCAGTGTAAGGGATTTCACCAGTTATGGCATTGCAAAACTGCATTTTTTAAATACATTTTCTAAAGAATAGATCAGCGGTAGGCCTGTCATGATTATTGAATAATCACCTGATCGTGGTTATTTGTTCTAATTGCCATTGTTTGAGATAACCGCAATAATTGCAGTAAAGAATGCACAACATTTTGTCAATCAACCAATCAGATTTGAGGGACATGTTTACAGTTTATGTCAAGTTTAGGCTTACAGTTGTGGTTAGGTGCTTCTACATCAGTGTTATTCACCTATCATTTCCCTCTGATTTCAGGGGTAAGATATGAGTAGGGTTAGGTTACGACATGGTTAGGACTAAATATTCAGACAGAAATGTTGTTTCAGGATCAACAAAACAAGTTGATCCAGAAACATGTCTTGCATGGCAAAATCACAGTGACCCAGAAACAGGGTGCATAAAATATTTGTGTGCGATTATAATGTGCTTTTTCTTAATGGAGAAAATATGATGCTTCTGAAAAAAAGTTATAATAAATATAATTATCATCAATGGTCATTAGATAAGTATATTGAGAATGACACATGAACAATAGTAATATTGATGCTTGACTTTGCAAACACCACTAATGATTGATAACGCCTATTTGAGTGTCAGGCTGTTGGCTTTATTTTATGTGTGGTATTCCCCAAAAAAAATGCTTACAAATCCAGAAATGTTTTTGTGAGAATGTTCCTGTGCATTTTGCTGAACTGTGTTTCTATCAGAATCCTGCCTGTACTGATGCTGTTTTCATTCCTCAGACAGTTGTTCAGAATTGAAGGAGTCAAGAGTGTCTTCTTCGGCCCTGACTTTATAACCATTACTAAGGTAAACTACCAGCCCTGTTAAACACTATTTTAATTGAACTTTTAAGCATTGAGCATGACATCTCTTTTTTTCATTCAGGCTGATGGCGAAACGCAGTGGAAGGTGCTCAAACCAGACGTCTTCGCTACCATCATGGACTTCTTCACCTCCGGACTTCCTGTCGTCAATGAAGCCGATGCTCCACATGCCGACACAGGTTGAACATTACGTTCTCTTCTTTTCTTCTCATGCTTGTTATCTTGACATCATCTCTAAATTCAAGATCTTTACACATGTTGTACACGTCGTACTCCTGCAGCTCCTTCGGAGGATGATGACGAGGTGGTGGCCATGATTAAAGAACTACTGGACACACGCATAAGGTACTACAGTACATTTCTGTACTTTTGGTATTATATTCAATGCAACCTTCAAATTCAGTTCAGTTCAAGTTTATTTTTATAGCGCTATCCACAATACATATTGTTTCAAAGCAGCTTTACAGAAAATGCTTTTTACAATTACGAAAGTATTCAGTCATCAGACTCTATACACTGCCAGGCCAAAATAAAGAAGAAAAAAAAGACACTTTGGATTTAAATAGGCAAATGCTTAAGAGTCTATGATTGGATCATTATTGTAGTGATTATTATGTTTCTAGCATGTTATATGTTTGTCAACAGTTCTTCTAACCCTAATTGATGGAGTGTGTAGCTTTTCATTTCTTAAACATTCATGCAGGAAGACACACCATGGCCATATTCCAGGATGATAATGTGCAGATTCATCAGGCTCAGATTGTGAAAGAATGGTTGTGAGGATCATGAAGAATAATCTTCACACATGAATCGAGTCCAGATCTTAAATTCATTGAAAGTCTTTGGGATGTGCTGGAGGAGACTTTACAGAGAGCTGGACTCTTGCATTGTCAATACAAGCTCTTGAGCAAAAACTGATGCGCCTCTTGATGGAAATAACATCACAACATTTATTTCCATCAAGAGGTTTCAATATTGACATGCTATATTATTTAACATTTTAAATTGTACTCATATTTCACAAGTTTTTTGAACTGTATATTTTATAAATGCAGCTTTGGTGAGCATAAATGACTTTCAAAAACATTAAGAAAGTAACACTTTAGTTTAGGGTCCAATTAGCATGCATATTACTAGGATATTGGTTGTGTATTAGTACTTTGTTTATTAGTACTAGTGAGAATTGAACCTTAATCTAAAGTGTGACCAAGAAATCATGCAAACCCCAAACCTTTGAACGTCTGTAATAATTCTGAGCCGTTTCATTCTAAATGGTACATTTGGACTCTACAGGAACAAACTAAATTGCTGTGGTCAACACTTATGTTTAATAACAGAAGTCGTAAGAATAATAATTGTTCTTAATTCAGGAACTTTCTTTCCTCTATCTGCATGTCGTTCCTCAGGCCCACAGTGCAGGAGGACGGCGGTGACGTGTTGTATCATGGTTTTGAGGACGGTATAGTGAAGCTGAAGCTGCAGGGTTCCTGCACTAGCTGTCCCAGCTCCATCATCACGCTGAAGAGTGGCATCCAGAACATGCTGCAGTTTTACGTCCCCGAGGTGGAAGGAGTTGAGCAGGTGAGGAGTTAAGGACTATTCTCAACACGTTTTCTTAAAGTGCCCCTATTATGCTATTTTAAAGGTTCTACTGTTGTTTTGTTGGTGTCCTACAATAGGTTTACATGCATCAAAGGTCAAAAAAACACTTTGATTTTCTCATAATATACACTGCTGCATCAGCTCCTTTCTCACAGTAGCTAAGTTTCCATCCACTTTGAATTATCTGAAGTTCGGTAAAAAAAACTCTTGCAAATAAAGCTGGTGAAAGTGTGTTTCCATCCAACGTCTTTAAAGCAAATAAAACCTGTGTGTAATGACGTCACATGCTGTTTTGCGATCAAATTGGTGATCAAATAAGGTGTTTCCATTCATTTTCACACTGAATCGCACAACATTCAAGCAAGCATTTGCGAACAAAGTTTTGCTAGACAAAATGGATCGCGCCATCTACCAACAAATGATCAATATTTCACAAGTTGTAATAGTGCTTATGGTGCCAGCTGATAGCGACATATCAAGCTATAATAAGAAAACAACGACGCTATCAACACATTGCTATGATGATGCAGATGCACGTAAATGCCCCGACGATATTCGGCAAATAACGTTTCCATCAGCATTTATCGCTTAAGCCGAATATCGATCAAGATAAAATCCGATGAGACCGAACGCATTTCATTTGAGTCGATATTCATGAAATTCAATCGAATTTTACTGTTTCCATAAGGAATTTTTCATTCGATATCACTTAATTCGGATAAAAACGTGTGGATGGAAACATAGCTAGTGTCTGAAATGGTTTGATAAAGGATTCAGTCTCTCTGAACCCCTTCTTTCCGAGAGCTGCTCTGCTCTGATTGGTCAGATTGCCCAGTCTGTTGTGATTGGTCTACCATTTACAGCACATGTCGGAAACGTAACACCCATTACCATATCTGAATTTCAGCTCCAGATCTTCCTCAGCAATTGTATACAGAGTAATACAAACCGTAACAATGGTGTCATTGTTCATGGGCAGCCAATGAAGACCATAGGCTGGCATTATGCAAATTTGTTACAAACCTACGTAGGTTCATGCAGGAAGTGAGACTGGAATTACTGACGAATCGTTTCAGGCAGTTCAGAATCGATTCTTTCTTTTGGGAGACAATGGGTGTTTCTCAAAACCAAGAATGCAAAGAACGGACTTGTGATCTTGGGGAGAACGCTCTTGCTAGTTGTTCTTGGAAGAATGAACTCACAAGGTGACGAGCACACAGAACGCTGCTGACAGTTTGAGACGATGTGTTCTTGCTGGTATTGCGCAATAATACCCCCGCACAGACGCCGTCTGCAGTACCCAAACATAACGAGAATTATTGACGATAACAGCCAGGCTTTATCGCCCAAGCCTACCCTCAGCTCAAGGGATTACTCTACAACCGTACCCTACAATGTAATGTATATTCATAACAATAAAGCAACGCTTATGGAGATTCTCACTTCCGAAAACGTTTGAGCACATTTTCGATTCGCCATAAATTTTCGTAAAAATGCCAATATTTGAAATCTACACAGTTGATTTCTCGCATCAAATGTTCTCTGAAGTGAATTTAGTGATGAAATAGCGTACGAAATTGTAGAAAAACGACTTACTGTATTGACTTGCCTCTCCTTCCTCGAATGCCGAAATGAATGCTGGGATATTTCTGCCGTCAAGTTCACGCAAGTTACCAACCGATGCATCCTCGGTAAAATGGGCGTGTCAAGAGCACTTCCGGGTTTTAACCGTTCTTGCCAAAATGCAAACTTTGTGTATTGGGACAGTACTTGGGCAGCGACTGATGACGTTTCACAAGTCCACAAGAACACAAGTACAGACAAGAACGCATATTGAGAAACGGCCAATTACTCCATTTATCGTGCACTTTGCAGACCTTTTCCATTCCCAAACAGCTATGTAACACCGCATGCATGAAAGGCTATATCTGAAAAAGCATAATATGGGCACTTTAAAACAAAAAGATGCGCTCTATGAATTCCTTCACACCAAGTGAGAAAATTCACCCAGCAATACGTTCCAGTGTTTCTCAGCTAATCTGCTGTCCCTTTACTCTTCAGGTGAAAGAAGAGGATGTTGAAAAGGGTGTCCTCTGATGTCATTCCTTTCTCCATAATAAATTACCCAGCACCCTTTCCCTTCAGTGTCCAATCATGTAGAAGGAGCTTTGAGTTTACTAGAGACAGTTACACCGCTGTAAGGACAAATCTGTGTGTCCTCACACTCCTTCAAACACATACAGTATATCAGCTACAGACATATTAAGGTGTGCAGGGTTTTTACCCTACGTGTTTGGACAGTGTTTGGTCGGGACTGTTACAGGTTTTGGGTTGGTCGGCCCATAATATTTTATAGATTGTCTCTCAATGCACTGGTTAAAATAAAAATCCGAATTTTGTGTATATGTGAACAAATTACATACATTATAATACACGTGTAGATATTGTTATAAGAAATCTACTGGTTTCATGCTAAATGGATTCTATATGGATTTTATCATGGTTTCATTATTTAATAGAGATTCAGTTTCATAGAATAATACGCTATGAATGAAAAAATAAGAAATGCATTTCATTCACCGTTAGCTGTTGTGCTCTTTTGTCAGTGGTGTCGAACCACGATTAAAGATTAATTGCTTGTATTTCTTATTTGTCATTCAGATAAAAGCATCTGATAAATATAAATGTAAATTATGTTCATATTAAAAAACTACATTTTCAAAGGCAATTTGATTACGGTCTATTAAAACCACCCTTCAAACATTTTAATAATAAATGAATAAAATGTTACATGTAGAAACTATTTGGTCTGTGGCTACCATGTTATAGAGGATCAAATTTGTAAATATTAAAAAATAAAGAAATAAAGAATGATAAATTAATGTTGAGTCAAGTTCTGGTTTTGGCTTCTGATTGGTCAAAACAGTGTTCCAGTCACTATGATGTGAAGCCCACATCACTGCTGCTCCCATAGGGGATTGTTATTTCTGTTGCATAGCAACATTCTGATATGTCAAGAGACTATATCCTCTATAGGAGGGTGACTCTTAATGAATTTGCTCATTAAAAGAATGCTTGAACAGAAATGTGTGTGTACTTGATATTTGTATTATTTAGTATAGTTTTATATTTGCCTTAATTGTATTTGAAGCATAATTGTATGTTAAAATATGTATGTAGAAAAAAGAAAATAGACATTATCTTGTAGTACACAGGAGTTTTTTTCTTTTTTTGAACCCCAAATGTTTTTGAGGAGGCCAATAACTATGAAACATGATAGTCTAGTATAATCGATTTTTATTTATTTCCTTATTTGTTTTCCTTTGCCTGAAAAAGAGTAGATTTGACATTTTGAAAAAAGTCATCGTATCCAAACTCACATAAAATAATAATAAAAAATGTATTATAAAACTTCACTGCAATAATTGCTAGAGTTTCCAATTTTATATACTACTACAGGTCCAATTATATATTTGGATTATGAACCGAGATGACCAGAAGAACATTAGGACAGGTATGTTGTTCTTGCAGTCCCCGCTGCAGGGGGCGCTAGAGGACTACACAAACAGCTGAAATAATCCTCTGCTCATTCAGGGATTGACTGAGAGTCCAGTCACCATCGGGATTATTGACATTTGTATCCTTGTACTGCACCCATAAGCAAATCACATGGGGAAGGTCTATAATCAGGTTTTGAATTTAATTTCATGTTTTGTATGGTGGTTTCAGACAAGTTCAAACCCCTCATACATTCAAATAATTTTTGTCAATTCTGTCCTCTAAAATAAAATTACAAGGTTATCATATTTTTGGTATAGCTGTATTGTGAATGCAATAAAACCACACTGGCACAGGCCTACAGTCAGACAAGAGTCAACTATCTAATGAAAGTAGATTTTAATGAAAAGGAAAAACTATTCTATTTTTTTATTTTATTTTAGAGTATTTTTTTATTTGTATATAGGCTATGTGTTACATCGTATGTGATCGTGCACTGCTTGAGTGATGACACACAAGCATTTTCACATGGCAGCTTTACTGACTCATTCACTATCCAGATGACACGGAGTTGTTCTGCACATGCAGGCCTACAATACAACCGGGAACCAGTACGGGGTATCGTAAGGACATAACATGCAACTTTTAGAATGCTGTACATAATGTATGCATTTATTATTAATGCTATTAATTTATCCAAATTTCTTCATTCAAAATTGTTAGATTTTTTTTTTATATGACCTTTTACATTTTTTATGTTTCATAAATTGAGTTTGATGATTGTTTTACTGTTTAAACGGCTGTTTAATTGCATCTTAATGACAACTTGCCTCACTACATGCCAATATGTGCTTAATTAACTTTATCTGGTTGTGCATGCCCTAAAACAGGGGAAATGTTATAATAATGTAATAATAAATTGTACTTTATTCCTGTAATGCAAAGCTGAATTTTCAGCATCATTACTCCAGTCTTCAGTGTCACATGATCCTTCAGAAATTATTTTAATATGATGATTTGCTGTTCAAGAAACATTTATTATTATTATGACCGCCGCTAGCGTAGCTAGCGAAAGCGGTCATATAGGGATTGTCAAAGTTTTTTTTTTTTTTCGTCACCTTACTGAATTTTTCGTCAACGATACCAGGGACACCGAAGCACCGGGGAACATGAAATTTGGTGGGCATGTAGCCCCACTAGACTTCTAAGGAAAAATTTCGTTTGGTCCCCGGGGGCCACTCCACCCCCGCGCTGGGCCCCCCCAAACCCAAAAAAATGCAGTTTTTCCTAAATAACTACCTGAACCGTGGCACCGAGGATGAAGAAATTTTTATGGTATGTTGGTCTACTAGACTTTTACGGAAAAATTTCGTTTGGTCCCCGGAGGCCACTTCCCCCCCCCGCGCTGGGGCCCCCGTAAATTTTTCGTCAACGATACCAGGGACACCGAAACACCGGGGAACATGAAATTTGGTGGGCATGTAGCCCCACTAGACTTCTACGGAAAAATTTCGTTTGGTCCCCGGGGGCCACTCCCCCCCCCGCGCTGGGCCCCCCTTAACCCATAAAAATGCAGTTTTTCCTAAATAACTACCTGAACCGTGGCACCGAGGATGAAGAAATTTTTATGGTATGTTCGTCTACTAGACTTTTACGGAAAAATTTCGTTTGGTCCCCGGGGGCCACTCCCCCCCCCGCGCTGGGGCCCCCGTAAATTTTCCGTCAACGATACCAGGGACACCGAAGCACCGGGGAACATGAAATTTGGTGGGCATGTAGCCCCACTACACTTCTACGGAAAAATTTCGTTTGGTCCCCGGGGGCCACTCCCCCCCCGCGCTGGGCCCCCCCAAACCCAAAAAAATGCATTTTTTCCTAAATAACTACCTGAACCGTGGCACCGAGGATGAAGAAATTTTTATGGTATGTTGGTCTACTAGACTTTTACGGAAAAATTTCATTTGGTCCCCGGGGGCCACTTCCCCCCCTGCGCTGGGGCCCCCGTAAATTTTTCGTCAACGATACCAGGGACACCGAAGCACCGGGGAACATGAAATTTGGTGGGCATGTAGCCCCACTAGACTTCTCCGGAAAAATTTCGTTTGGTCCCCGGGGGCCACTCCCATACCCCCCCCCCCCCCGCGCTGGGCCCCCCCAAACCCAAAAAAATGCAGTTTTTCCTAAATAACTACCTGAACCGTGGCACCGAGGATGAAGACATTTTTATGGTATGTTGTTCTTAAGGGCCCACATCAACCTAGTCCATAATCACTCATTTGTGATTTGCGCCCCTCCCATAAAAAATGAAAATGCAATATTATTCTGCTTTAATCGCCCCTATCTTCAGTGGAGATGTTCAGAACTGCACCATATTTCATGTGTATGATTAACTTGACATCCTCTGGGGGTATCCTCTGCTAAGTTTTGTAGAATTTCATCCATGGGGGGGTATAAAATAAATTAATTTATGTGCACATTTAGTGACTGTACACTCATCGGCCTGTAGATGGTGCTGTTGAGCGAAGGGTTGCTGGTTTAGGATGATACTGTCACACACACACATGCAGGAATACAAACAAACGCAAGCATGCACACACACTGACATCCACACGCACAGACACACACCCACATACAAATCCACATGCACAGACACACACACACAAACACACACGCGCACACATGTACGCACACATACATACACGCACAAACACACATACACAAACACACACACATACACACACACACACACACACACACACACACACACACACACACACACACACACACACACACACAGACAGACATGCACATACTATTACTTTTTTTAGGTATATACATAAACACGCAATACAGCCAAATTACTCCACGTCATTTATTTTTGTGGAAAGCCAGTGCAGGCCTGAGCGGCGGTCATATTTTGTACCGCGATGCGGTACATCTAGTTATTATTATTATTATCAATGTAAAAAAAAAAAAAAGTTGAATATTTCATATTTAGGCACATTTTAAAAACATACGAAATCTCCTCAAAGGTGGGTGTCCAAACTAGTGTTGTCACGATACTGGAATTTCTAACTTCGATACAATACCTTAAAAAATATCGATATACCACAGGGAAAACAGCCATACAAATCTCATAATGTTTAGATTATTTGGGTTATTTTGTTGCAATAGCTTACACACAGCACAGGAAGGCTTTATTTGAATCATCAAACTAAATATAGAAAAAAGACAAGAAAACAAACAGTAATAAAATAAGAACAAATAAACAAATTGAAAACCTGGGCACAAATAAATACTATAGAATAAAGAGACAAAATAAGTTTTTCAAGTGGGTCTAACAGAATATTCATGTAAGAAATACTACAGAAATGATTAATTAACTTTTACAAATGTAAAATAACTGGATAGTTGTCATTGTAAAAAAATTAAATAAAGACTTTCTCTTTGTCTTTTGTTCTGATTAACAGGACAGACAGCAGCAAGACTATTAGGCTACTGTCACTTTAAGAGCTTAAGCACGGTTCCAATATAATGTGACACAACATGCGTTTTCTTTCTCAACTACGTAAAAACAATAGATTTACCTAAATACTCGGCGAAACGGGTATTTTGACAATTTTGTATGCATCTGGCCGTTTCGACAAGAAAAAGTCAATTTGATAGGTCTACTCGTGAGCTGTTTGAGGTTGTATGTGAACGGCACTTATACAGATCAGTGGTGCGCGCGCGAAACCTGCGGGAATGATTCAGTCAGAGCGAATGAATCAAGTGACGGTGCGTGACGTGTCCACTGGCGCAGAGCGAGTGTTTACAATTAATTCCTATGGAAGTTGAGCTTCATGCTTGCGCGTGAGCATGAAGCTCAACTTATAGGAATGAACTGAAAACGCTTGCTCCGCGCCATTAAACAAGCACCGTAAAGTGACAGGAGGCGGGTGTGTGTCAATTCGCCGTTGGAGAGAAGAAAGCGTGAACGCGCAGCTGGTTTTGGCATATCGATACTGCAGACAAGAGTATTGGAACCATTTCACATATTTTAGTATTGATAAAGATTGAAATATCAATATTTTTGACAACACTTGTCCAAACTCCGTCATGGAGGGCCACTGTCCTGCAGAGTTTAGCTCCAGCTTGCCTCAACACACCTGCCTGGAAGCTTCTAGTTTGCCTGACCATGATTAACTGATCAGGTGTATTTAATTGAGGATGGGGCTAAATTTCGCTGGACAAGTCAAATATGTACAAGTCAATGGGGTACAACAGGGGAGGGTATGGAAGTAAAATAATGTCAAATGTTTTTGAAATAAAAAGCCTGTTGAATTGCACTACTTGAAAAAAAAAAAAAAAAGGCATTGGATTAACCATGCTTGCATTTTAATGCATTGTATTTTTAGGGCTTGCATTTTTATGGGCTGAAATTCAACATGGTTGAAAAACATTTCAAACACCTTTTCATTATTAAAAATTCAATAATCCATATTCACCATTCATATTTCACTTCCAAAATATTCAAACTGTTTAAAAATACAACCTATAATATTCAACAGGCAATTTTCGGTCCATTTGCAAATTTGCTTTGCAAATTTGCTTCCACAAATTCAGTGGTTCAAATTCGACAGTAAATTCAACATTGACGTCCAGGAACTGCAGGAAAAGCAGTAGATTACCGAGCATACTCTCCATCTGCTGTTAGTCGACCTCACCAGCAGATGGCGCAAAAGCGCTTGTTGTTGACGAAGACATTCATTCATAAAATGTAAATGATTATCTGTGTCAGTATGTGCGGAAAAGATGAAACACACAAAAGCTGTGTTTATGTTTCATTCAATAACTTCATTGTTACTTTCCCTGTGTAGCCTACATGTCATCAGCTTTCTCTACCATGAACAGGATTATAATCGGTTTCCCTCAATACGCTGATTTCACGCAGCCGCCATTTTGAAATCGAAAGTGAGGCTCCGGTGAGAAAAACCCCGGAAGTAAAGATAAACAACAATGCCTTTGGACTACCAACCTGAAGCTGCTGCCGCGATTTACACTTTTGGATGTTAATATCCAATATAGGATATGTGTATAGTTCATTCCTGCTTCTTTTTTTACTTTCTGAATTATATAAAAAAAATATTTTATTTATAAATGAATTTCACTGTATATAGTCTAAAGTATGAAAGAAATGTATGTACAGTTTTAGAATTGACACAACATCATTAAACACAACAATACGCCATCGCATTCACGACTCTCCTGTGATTAAAGGCGACACTTCCGGTTTTCTTCCCACCGGAGCCTCGCTTTCGATTTCAAAATAACGGCTGCGTGAAATCAGCGTATACCTCATACTCAAGGATTCCCCTTCCGTTGGGACAGCTTAATGGACTAATACAGTGATATGAAAGACCAATTTTGCACCTTATTGGGGAAGTAGGCTGTAGGCTAGCCTACTATATAGGCTACAGGCAAGAAGATGGACTCAGAATATGAAAAGCTCAGCATTAAGCTTTGCGCGTTATTCTGAGTCCATCTGCTTGCCTGCGAGTTTGGTCTTTTACATCACTGTAGTCCATTAAGCTACGTTAAGCGTTGTATATGTCCAGCAGGGGAATCCTGAAGTATTGAGGGAAACCCTAATAGCCTGCATGCAGCACACCACCACAATATAAAGTTAAGGCAACTAAACAACCAAGAGAAATATATGTCAACCTCAAAAATGTAACATTGGATCTGTATATCCGCATCGGGGAATAACATTATAATCTCGTTCACGGTAGAGAAAGATGCATGTAGGCTACACAGGAAAAGTAACGGTGAAGGCACTGAATTTAACATAAAACAGCCGTCATAATAATCACAAATACACTTACATTGCTGTAAATGAGTTTTATGAATGAATGACTTGCTCTAATTTTGCTGGTCTTCGTCAACAACACGCGCTTTTGCACCACCTGCTGGTGAGGTCGACTAACAGCAGATGGAGAGTATGCTCGGCAATCTACTGCTTTTCCTGCAGTTCCTGGACGTCAATGTTGAATTTACTGTCGAATTTGAACCACTGAATTTGTGGAAGCGAATTTGCAAAGCGAAATAAAATGGACCGAAAATTGCCTGTTGAATATTATAGGTTGTATTTTTAAACAGTTTGAATATTTTGGAAGTGAAATATGAATGGTGAATATGGATTATTGAATATTTAATAATGAAAAGGTGTTTGAAATGTTTTTAATTGAAATATTCACAGCTTAAATATTCAACCATGTTGAATTTCAGCCCATAAAAATGCAAGCCCTAAAAATACAATGCATTAAAATGCAAGCATGGTTAATGCAATGCCTATTTTTTTCAAGTAGTGCAATTCAACAGGCTTTTTATTTCAAAAACATTTGACATTATTTTACTTCCATAGGAGGGGTACCCCATTGACTTGCATTGTATGGACATATTTGACTTGCATTTCTGTTTTTTATATAAAAAATAGTTTTTCTTCAAAATATCTTCTTTTCTGTTCCACATAAGAAAGAAAGTTTGGAAATGATGAAGGCTTCTGGGCTTTCTTTCAACATTACTGATTTATTGCCTTTCTTGGTAAGCAGTTTTGTCAGCTGGATATGTAGATAAGTAATTTTGGACTGAACTAGCAATACCACTCAACAAAACCCAGAACACATCTGTTGTAAATCTCGTTTGCAATTAGTGTCTATTTTGTCTACTTATGGTTAAAAGTGCCCCTTCTTACACATGTACTTGGCTCATTCATATTCTGGGTGAAACTCTCTTGTTCTTGCCTCTCTAAGACAATCATTTCAGTGGTTTAGACCCAGAAAAAAAAAGTTTTTTGAATTTAATTTTTTTCATGTCATCACATTGTTTAGAGCATATGCTATGTCCTCTGTAGTGGACACCAGGACTAAGTTGTTATGACATGATATGTATAGGCAGGATATGTATAGGCAAAAACAATGGGATTTTTTTTTTTCAATCACCAATAAATGTTGGGGTTTCAGGATTTTTTTTAAACCAAAATTTGTATAATTGTAATAATATTTTTAATAATAATATCTAATGTAGGAATATTGATGTATAATTTATTTCCATATTCACTTGTTGTGTCTCCAAAAATGCCTGATAAACAAGATTTAAGTCCTGATGTCCTCTACAGTGGACATGTATAAAATCAATGCCCTGTTTTGTAACAGAAAGTACATTTTTTATTTGAAACCCCTTAACATTTTCCTGAGATGTTGGTTTATGAAATACAATTTGAAAAGTAGTCAAAATAGTTTAAATTATAATTACAATATATTATCATATTTCCTACATTTGATCACTAAATTAATGTCAGACATTTTTAAAGACCAAGGAGAAGTTGTTTTCATGGTGAAACCTCCAAACATTTGGTATCTCTGAAAAGCCCTGAATGTGCTCTTTACAGGACACCCAGGTTGTGACAGAAATTCACTAAAATGTAATGTCCACTACAGTGGACAAAAGTCTATTCCTGGGTCCCAGGAGGATTTATACATTCAATTTAACCCTCATTCTCTCATCCCAAATCCTTCCCTCGCACAAAAATTATATTTATTTATTTTTTTTGTCCAGAAAACTTATATCATTCTATTTTGATGATGTTGTTTCTATTTTTTAATGCGATTTCTTTGGGAGATTTTTTTATTTTTTAATATTAATATTTTAATTTAATAATATAATTTAAGCACATTCTTCACATTCTTTCAACTTAAAGACCCCCCTGTTGAGAAAATCAAGTTTTTAATGTTGTTTATATGTTTATGTGGTGTTTTTAATATGCTTTGAGACAAACCATGTGCAAATTCATGTCAACAACTTATGATACCCGAGTATTTTCTCTTTAAAACTGCAGTGAATCAAAGACAGTCTCAAAAACACATTTTGAAATCACTGGTGTTTCTGACGTCACAAACTACCTTGTAACCAATCACTTCAAAGTGCCGGCGTGCTTTAGCATATCATTAATATTCATTGAGCAGTGAAGTCTTAAGAGAAGCCAGGTTATCCTGGTATATTTTTCTGTTGATATGAAAAATCTACATTTAGCAATATAATACAAAATTATGTATATGATGTAAATTACGATGTTATGATGAACTACATGACTTTCTCCACTGACGTTCTGAGTTGTTCAAAGCGTTTCTAAGGATGCTGAGTTTTAGAAGGCAGCTGTCTGACTCTGAGATGCGAACGGGAACATGTTTTGAACATAATTAGCTGTTTGATAACGTCAAGCAAAAGGCTCATCTTATTCATTACTGCTATGTGTCCAACATTGTAAAGAGTGATTCCATTGTGCAGCAAGTGTTTACTTCAGTAAAGTTGACCAGCCGAGTGATCTCTGAGCTGCTGTGAGTGAGTGGAGGCGGGGCTAATTTACATATTCATGCATCCGCATACTAAATAAAGCAAGGGTGTACAGTTACATTCAAGCTATTTTAAGGCATGAAGAAAAAAAATTCACAGGAAAAAACGTTTAAATATGTTATTTTGTGTGGTCAAATATGAGTTTTAAGGGTTAAAATTGACTAAAGGGACTTTAAATACAAAATAACTCTAATAACATTAAAAATAATAACTCAAAATAACATTCCATGAAAAAACTTGTTAAAACAGCTCAAAGTCTCACATTGGATGTCTTGGGTGATAGGTCTATATGGAGCAAATTAACTTTTCCCCTGTGTTCTGCATTTGAGAAGTTCTATAGTCTCATGCCTTCATTTGAGTGTGTGTGTGTGTGTGTGTGTGTGTGTGTGTGTGTGTTTGTTCTGGATTGTGCCAGATTTTTTATATTTTTTTGACAAATGTAAAAAAAAAATCCTCTCATTCACATTGGTTACTATTTTTGTTACAACCACAAAAAACTCGTTTTCTTTGTATATCCTAAGTTCAAGAGTGGCAAAAGTCACAAAGTCTTATACCACTCCGATGAACAAAATGACCGGAGGAGAGGATGAGAAATATATATGATAGACAACCCCCCTTAGTGAAGGAGGAGGATTGGGGAAGTCAGGGGGAAATCTGGCCGAGCTGGTAGAGGAGGAAGGACCAGGGGACTGGATGGAGCCAGGAATGTCCTATGAACTGAACGGAACCAGCGGAGGATGAGGAGAAACAGCAGGAAGATGAGTGCTGTATCTAACTTAAGGTGAGTTATGGGTGGGCAAAAGGTGGGTTACAGGTCTGTCCTGATAAGGACTCGCACAGCAGAGAAAAAACTATTCTAAATACAAATAATAAAATGCAAATAAATAAATAATCATTCATTGTTATAATAGCAAAAAACTAAGGCTTAATGTTTAAAAAGGAAGTTTTATTGACAGCAAAGGCTTTACCTCTTGGTATTTTGCACAACTTCCCCTGTCACTTGATAATATGACTAATACTAATGCAATATTTCACAAAAGGCTGGCATAATTCTCTTTCTACTGTTATTGTTACGGAAGCAGACTCAAGAGATGGTTAATGGAGGAATAACAGGAGTTTATTGATAACACTGAGCAGAGACAGGATGCAGGAAAGTGATATGAACAATTATACTTTGGAGAGTGGAATGCAAGTGATGATTGGAATAGTTCTTCTTACAGGAATGGAGACACACAGGAAAGACAAGATACCAGAGAATCAAGGTTCGTGATAGCAAGGTAAGTTGTCCTCTTTGATTAAACAAGACCAGACAGTGAACTGGTGAAGAGTGTGTCTTTATAGTGCTGGTGATGATAGTGATGATGAGGTGCAGGTGTGTGAACTCAGGTGAGGGAGTGCGCTGTGATTGGCTGGTGTGAGAGCCTGGCTGATCTGTAACAGTTATTGCTGTTATTTGCATTTCCAAAAGTCTATACATTCTCCTATTCAGCCCCAGTCAAATTAGTTAGGTTGCATATTGTTGGGCACATGCAGTTTAATAACATTTAATAACATTTCGTTTACTTTTGAATTATATCAATTTCTGTATTGGCTTGGATCCTGAAGCAAAGCCAGTTGAGAACCTGTGATATAGACAGGTACTAAATTGTGCTTTTCTTTCCCAGTTAGTAATAGTTGTTCTGTGGAGCTGGTGGCCAGACTGGTTCACATAAAAATGTTCACATACTCTCAATACAAGCAATAGAACAAATGCAAATCGAATTGATCTCTTTTGGTATATATTTGATTGAGCTTAAGAGTAAATACTCTAGAACATAAACTTTTAGTGACCTTCATTTATATAGCGCTTTTAACAATATTGTTAATATATTATGATGTAGTGCAGTACTGTTCTAACCGTATGCGTGTTATTTCAAGTAAATAATTTATGTGATTAATTCACCACTGCCAAAAGGAGCTGGAACACTTTTAGGTGAATAAGGGAATGCATACTGACTTCAAAGTAAAGAACAGGATTGCCAGACTATTGCACAACACACAAATCACATACATTACATCACTGGTTGATTGCATCAGAATATAATCTAATATAATTTTGGCATATGATCTTTGTAGGGGAGGGATGCAATGTGCTTACCTATTTTTAGGTTCAAGAGGAATAAGGAATGGCCATAAAAAGCAAGGAAACTAGAAATGAACTGTTTCGCTGATCATATGCAGCTTTGTCCTCTATAGAGGACATTCATTTTGAGATCCCAGATTTTTTTACGCCCTCTGTAAAGTGCTCTCTCTCCAGAGTTGGAAGCCTTCCGCTCCAAAAGAGGCACCAGTGCTTCAGCTGTCTAGTTCCGAGGAACTAGATGTGCTGAGCATCGAAATGGGGGAAGAAGAAACGCCAGCTTCTTCCTCAGCGCATGAGGAGCTGGTGGAGGTATTAACTCGAGCTGTGTCTAAGTTGAATATTGAAAGACCAGCCGAGAAACAAGGCGCCCGTCCCAAAAGCCTTTTAGATGAGCGCTTTCTCACATCCAGCACAATACCTCCACCTAGGGGACTTCCATTCTTTCCTGATTTACATAAAGACAAAAACATGAACGAAAAACATGGAATAAGCCATATTCATCTAGAGTTTTTAGCCCTCGGGTTCACGTATACTCCGATATTAAGGGGCTAAATGAATATGACGATGCCGAAAGTAGAACGACCACTTGCTTCCTATCTTTCTCCAGCATCTGCATTGTCCTTGAAGTCCCCAATGCTGCCCACTAAGCCTTAAAAGACATTATCAATGTTAGTGGGTAAAGCATATCCGGCAGCAGGTCAGGCCGGCACATGCCTTCACACCATGGCTATTTTACAAGCATACCAGGCTGACCTGCTGAGGGACCTTGAGACTGGCGAGGGGGCAGGGCCTGACGTAGTTCGAGAAGTCTCTCCGTCTCTCCGAGCCACAAAAGAGACCGTTCGTGCTATTGGGCGGTCAATGGCAGCTAATATGGCTTCGGAGAGGCACCTTTGGTTAAATTTGTCAGAATAAAAGATAAGGACACATATTTTCTGTTGGACGCCCCGCTATCGCCTCATGGGCTCTTTGGTGAAGCAGTCAACATTGTTGTAGACAGGTTTCAGGAGGCGAAAAAGCAAGCGGAGGCGGTATCTCCCTCGCCATCAACTGCGCGTGAGCAGCCCCAGCCGTCAAGCTCCTCAAACAGAGCGCAACAGAAGGAGAGTGTTGCCTCTCGCGCCCCACCCCAAAAACCCTGGGGTGCGGGACGACACTATCAATCGAAGTCTTCTAAGCAGCAGACCGATCTGAGGACCATTCTGCTGGTGAAGAAGTCTTCGGCAAAGAAGAGGTCCTGACGTTCATGGCATCAGACTTCTGAAGGTAGCCCTCTCCGGAGTGGAGCAGTGTTACACCTCATTACACGGTGCCCGCTCCACCCCGGTGCCCTCAGGAGGCCGCTTTGCCAACCCCGCCACCTTCGGTGCCTCGGGGCACAGCGGTTTCCAGCATGCTTCCGATTCAGTGTCTCAAAAAAACACAACGCTACGTTGGACTCGCACCCTCTGAGGAGGGTCGAGAGGCTGGTTCCCTTAGTAGATTATCTGTTAGAGTGGTTTCTGATTCTGCCAAACATATCTCAGTGGGTCCTGCATATAGTAGAAAAAGGGTACAGAATCCAGTTCGGTTCTCGTCCACCACGCTACAATGGGGTGTTACTCACAGTGGTACACCCAGAGCAGGCTCTGGTGATGGAACAAGAAGTGAAAGCACTATTGGCGAAAGAAGCTATAGAGCTGGATACTCCGGCCAACAGAGACTCAGGGTTCTACAGCCGGTATTTTATTGTACCAAAAAAGGATGGGGGGTTGCGTCCCATTTTAGATCTTTGTCTTCTCAATCGTTCAGTCAAGAAATTGAAATCCAAAATGCTAATGTTGAAGCAGATTGTGATTCAAATCAGATCCGAGGACTGGTTTGTTACGATGGATCTGAAAGATGCTTACTTCCATGTCTTCATCCTCCCACAACACAGGAAGTTCCTAAGGTTCGCTTTCGGGGGCAAAGCCTACCAGTATCAGGTTCTTCCATTCGAAGATCATCTCTATCACCCCGCACGTTCATGAAATGTGTAGATGCAGCTCTAGCTCCACTCAGACTGCAGTGCATACATATTCTGAACTTCATAGACGACTGTCTTATCCTAGCAGAGTCAGAACAATTGGTGGTTTGCCTTGGTTAAATGGAGGAAACCTTGGTTTCTAACCCAGGGTCCAGTGTTAGGAGCTCTTTGCCATCGAGTCTTGCTCTCGGCAGATGCTTCTCTCATAGGCTGGGGAGCGGTAATGGGAAGGCCGCTCAGCTCAAGGTCTTTGGAGGAGTCATCATCTTTCGTGGCACATAAACTGCCTGCAGATTATGGTGGTTTTCAATGCGTTGAGACATTTCCTTCCAGATCTGAGGGGCCACCACGTGCTTGTTCGTTCTGACAATACGTCAGTGGTCTCATAATAAATCATCAAGGGGGTCTGCATTCATGTCCACTATACAAACTGGCGCACCATATTCTCTTGTGGTCCCTAGGGAAGTTACTCACCCTGAGCAGTTTATATTCCGGCACATCAGAATATAGGAGCAGACATCCTGTCGAGACAGGGGCTGAGGCCTGGGGAATGGAAACTCCACACCGAGGTGGTGGAGCACATTTGGAGAGTTTTTGGCCAGGCACAGGTGGATCTTGTGGCGAGCAGGACGAGGCCGAGGGCCGTGAGAGAGCGGCACGAGGCCGGTGACGTGATTACTCTGATGAGCGACACCTGCGAGACGCACCGGTCTCGTATCTCTCACGGAGGAGCGGAAGCATAAAGGAGGAGCGACGACAGTGAAGAGGGAGAGAGGACAGGCCTGAACTTATGTTGTGTTTTTGTTTCTGTTTTGTGTGGCCAGCAGTCGTCCGTGAGGGGCTGCTGGCTTTTACTTTCATTTTGTATTTGTTTTATTTTGTTATTAAAATCTTTTGAATATTCGCCGGTTCCCGCCTTCTTCTTCCCATAACAACATACCTCGTTACAGATCTGTTCACGTCTCAAGATACGACGCACTGTCCACTTCGATTCTCTCTCCTGCAACCAGCCCCATTGGGTCTGGACGCAATGGTGCAGACGTGGTCGAGGCAACGTCTGTATGCTTTCCCCCGATTGCTCTGCTCCAAGGAGTTCTGGAGAAGGTCCGCCTGGACGGAGTGAGTGATCTATTAGTAGGTCCGTACTGGCCAAGCCGAGTGTGGTTTTCAAACCTAATGTCCCTTCTCGACGGCCCTCTTCTGTAGCTGCCTGTCAGGAGGGACCTTCTATCTCAGGCGGGGGGAGCTATCCTCCATCCCCGTCCAGATACATTCAACCTTTGGATCTGGCCTCTGAGGGGGCCCGACTCATAGATTCTGGTCTCTCAACTGAGGTTGTAGAGACCATACTTAGTTTCAGAGCTCCATCCACGAGGAAGCTATATGCCCTGAAATGGAAAGTTTTTACTACTTGGTGTAATTCATGACAATGGGATCCAGTTAATTGCACTATTGGTTCAATACTTCAGTTCCTGCCAGATCTTTTTGCTTCAGGGTTATCTCCTTCCACACTGAAGGTCTATGTTGCGGCTATTGCTGCCTACCATTCCCCTTCTGGGGGTTTGTCTATTGGAAGAGATCCTCTTATTTTATGTTTCCTTCGTGGAACCCTGAGGCTGAGGCCTGCAGTGCGTACCAGAGTTCCAGCTTGGGATCTGGCTCTTGTCTTAGAAGGTTTATGTATCGCTCCCTTTGAGCCTCTTGATACTGTTTCAGAAAAATTTCTGACCCTCAAAACTGTGTTCCTTCTAGCCATTTCCTCACTAAAAAGAGTTGGAGATCTTCAGGCCCTTTCAGTATCACCTTCGTGCCTTGAGTTTGCACCCAGGATGGTCAAAGCTTTCCTCTATCCGTAACCGGGATACATACCTAAAGTTCCAACAAATGTACCACGTTCTATTGTACTGCAGGCATTCTGTCCTCCTCCATTTCATGATGTAGACCAGGAGAAACTGAACCTCATTTGTCCAGTCAGAGGACTGGACACTTACGTCCACAGAGCTGCCCAGTTTAGAAAATCTGATCAGTTACTGGTATGCTTTGGGCCTCCTAAAAAAAGGCCTTCCAGCATCCAAGCAGACGTTTAGCAAGTGGATAGTCGAGGCTATCTTTCTTGCATATGAGGTTATGGGCCAGCCTTCACCTTTGGCCACTAGAGCCCATTCTACTAGGGGTGTGGCGGCCTCCAAAGCCCTAATTTCTGGGGTGTCCCTTCAAGAAGTTTGTAATGCAGCTGGTTGGTATATATATATATATTATATCAATAATATATAATTATATTATTTCTGGGTCTAGTATAACATTATAAACATTACATTACAAGAGAGTACAACAGACTGAAAGACATGAGAAAGTGAAAATAAGGATGAACGAAGGAGGGAATTATAGAGGCAGAGAAAGAGAATATGTGAACGAGAGGCCAAGAAGGAGAGATAAGCAGACCTGTGGGTGATGTCTTCAGATGTAGTTTCAGGGTGCTGATGGTCACAGCTGACTGACTTCACTACACACTGAAAATCTCCTGAGTCCAATATCTCTCTACAGCCAGCTAATAGAGACTGTCACTCAAACAAGCAGCGCACACACACACACGCACGCGCACACACACACACACACACACACACACACACACACACACACACACACACACACACACACACACACACACACACACACACACACACACACACACACACACACACACACACACACACACACACACACACATAATCATATGTCTCTCTCTCTCTCTCTCTCTCTGACACACACACACCAAGACCCTGGCCATAAATCAATGCCTTACACGTGAACGTGAGAGGAATATGAAGCCTGTCTGACTCATTCACCTTAGTTTTAGATATGTGGGAAGATGACAGCAGTCTGACCTATAGCCAATGAAAGACTCATGGTTCTATGTCACTATAATTCAGCAAATTCAATCTTAAATCCCTATTTCATGTTCTGGCTGCTTCATCACTCTTTAATTCACCAGACGTTAAACAGGGAATACTTTTGTCGTCAAGATGTTCAGCTCATGTCATACTTCATCTAATGCAACATTGCCTTCACATGATTCTTAATGTGCTTTGAGTGGATGGAATGTGGAACGTAGATCAGAGTAAGTAGCTACTTAATCACCTTAACTGCTGCTTTAAGAAGTGTGTAGGCATTCTGCTAGCTGACTGGATGTCAGAAGTAACTTTTAGGATGGATTTTCAAATTAAAGCTTGAAACATGAAATAATGTGTTCCAAGTAGCCTAAGTGTACTGTGGGTAATTAGTGATGCTTGCTAAGGCAACCATCTGTTTTACTATTTCTCAGGGAGTTTGAATATATATGAGACTTTACTAACCATAACCATAACCTAACAGTCTACTAACAGTCTATTACAGAGTACTAGTACTCTGAGAATTATTTGACATGTAGTTACTAGTTTCAAAGATAGTTATATTTAGTAGAATGTCTAAAGTGGACCATAGAAACAAAGTAACCAAAATAATGAGTGCAACTTTAAGCTAAGATTTTTTTAAGGTTATTAGATTAACACACATTACTTTTTTGTGATTATACAGAAAATATTCTTAAAATTGCAATTATTTGACAATATGATGAACAATGGGATTTTACAGTGTATAACCCTAGGTTAAACCAAGGTTACAGCTTGTCAGTAATTTGTTAGCAGTTGGCAAAATGAGCCCATGCATTCTCATGAGGCACGCTTCATCATGCGAAACAACTGTCCTTTTAAATTTATGATGTAACGAGATGATGATGATGAGGACAAATGATTTGTTCTCCTCTCTTTCTCTCCCCGCCCCTTGTGCAAAGAGAAAATCTTGCATTCTCACACAAATTAAGGACATACATTCCCACAAAGCTCACAAATACATACATACTCAAGAGCCTAAGCGTGTGTGCTGAAGCAAAGACAGCTGAGCTGAGAGATACACACGCCAACATGAATTTGCAAATCGTGCAAAAGTGTCGCTGGAAGTCACTGGGAAGCTCCACAACAGCTGGTGTGACAAATCTCTGCAGACGCCCCAAACTCACTCACTACATCGGCCCTCAGGGCTTCAACAACAACTAGAACAACAACTAGCCCATGCTGTTTCAAATCATGAGCTTTAAAATCATATCGCAAATACACTCCGGCTGCTTAGCATTATTTGAACAAATTCAACTATATATAGGAACCAGGGGCGTAGCCATCATTTCAAAAGTGAGGGGGACAGAATGTCAAGCGTTATACAAGTTTTTTTTTTTTTTTGCAGACCTTTGTTGACAGGTTTTTGCTTAATATGCTATTTATGTTTAAAACAATAAAACAGAAAGAAAGAAAGAAAGAAATGCAGATGTTCTGTACTTTATATTGCACATAGTATTGTATATTGTACTATATTGTTTACATTTTACATTTACATTTAGCAGACGCTTTTGTCCAAAGCGACTTACAATTTAGGACTAAATTAAGCGTCACCGTGAAGAGGCAAAAACAACGCAAGAAGGGCTCAAAATACGAAGTTCAGGCATTGTTCAGAGTAGCATAAGCCCGATAAGGGAGGATTAAAGGAAAAGATCATTGGGGAGAGCGTCATTTGTAGAGGTTTAGTTGCACATGATGGAAGTCCAGCCAGAAGAGCATTGCAGTAGTCAAGCCTAGAAATGACCAGGGCCTGGGCGAGAAGTTGTGTTGCATGCTCAGTTAGGAATAAATATTTCAAATACATATTTGAAATAATACATATTTCAAATTGTTTTTTTGTGCAGGCTACGTCAAACTTCAAGCTTTTAAAACTACTTCAAACTTTCTGGTTAGGCTTTTTCAAGACAACTTAAAGCTTGTCTACAAACTTTTTTTTATCTAATTGTAAAGTGTTACCGAATTATATATGGTAAACATCAGGCTACATGTTACAACACTGCATGATTCAAGCAGATATATAGTGGCTGTTCATGCATGAAAATCCAAATTCAGCATTAACAATCACCATCTTTATTCTAATTTGAAGGGCTTTGACAACATATCTGTGAAAATAAAAGACATTTACCCGAAACCGAGCAGGACTCTACCGGGGACCGTTGCAACATGGGGATGGTTGCAACATGTCATTTTTCTCCAATCAGAAACAAGCTAGAGTGATGACACTCATACTGCACATGCACAGTTAGACCCTCCCCCCACCAAGAAGACAGTAGACATATTCAACCTCTGCTGCTGCATTTATTGAACAAAACTTGTTTTGGAGGTATGAAAGTAAATTTTTTCATGAGATATATTTTTTGTCATACTGTCCTGACATTTTGTATGAATTAATCAAAACTTACTTAGTTTGAATTATTGTTTTGTTGACTTCTAAGTGACATGGATAGCATGTGTCAAAGTCAATGTGTCTAGCAGGCATATGATGTTCTGTCATGGCTGATAGGGTCAGGGATGGTTGCAAGTTGCAACAAGTTATAAATTGCATGTTTAATAAAAGTTTGTTACATTGCAAATTGCTCAATTCTTCCTGTCTGACACTGAAATATGGAGAGATTGAATAGCATCTGTAACACCTGCACACTGAATCTATGTAGGCCTATGTTCTACACATAAACAAACAAAACTCAATAACTGTTATTTGATAAATATGACTAATTAAATAAATTATAGGCTACAATAATATTATTGAAATAAATAATACTATAATATTATAGTAGGCCTAAAACAGTTAATATTTTCAGAATTCTATGCTCATTGAGACAAAAAGCTTAAGTTAATTAATGAAATTTAAGGTATTTTTAACGTGTTGCAACCGTCCCCTGGGTCGGGGTCAGTTGCAACATCTGACTTCTTCCATTCAAATAAATACTGTGAACGATATGTCATATATAATCATCTTTAAATGGTATGGGTAATTAGCAGACAGATGCAAGTTTAATACAAATTTGGTTGGTCTAGTCCAAATAGTCTCTGAGTAACTGAGAGAAATGCAAAAAGCGTTGCAACTGTCCCTGGTCTCCCCTAGAGAAGAGTTTTTTGCCATTTTGAACACGTCCCCAGCGTAATCTACGCCCATGCTAGGAAATATAGAATATTGAGAATTTAAGAGGGGGCAAGTGTACTTCACTTGTAAAAAAATCAAGTACATTTTAGCATACTTTTATTACGAAAATAATATACTTAAATGCAAACTGAATGCAATGTTGCATGTTATTGCAATTGAATGAAAATGGATTATATTTTAATGCAATTTATTTTAATGCAATTTAGTTGCAATTTAGTTTAATTTGAAGGGTTAGTTCGCACCAAAATTAAAAAATTCTGTCATCATTTACTCACCATCATGTCGTTCCAAACCCATAAGACTTTCGGTCATCTTCGGAACACAATCGTTTTGATGAAATCTGAGAGATTTTTGTCCCTCCATTGACAGCTACGCAACTACCACTTTGATGCTTCAATAAGTTAACAAAGAGATCATAAAACTAATCCATATGAATTTGGCGGTTTAGTCCAAACTTTCTAAAGATACATGATCGCTTTATATGATGAACAGATTGAATTTAGGCTTTTACATGTACAATAGTGTATAATTAATTACAGCTGAAGCAGACCAAATTTCAAAATACAGTAAAAATACAGTAATGGACTGTTTTGTAGTTTACAGTACCGATCTTGTGTACAGTACAGTTACTGTAAATCAAAAAGTAACTTGCTGGCAACCATGTATTTACTGTAAAAATACAAGAAAATCGTTAACAGTGCATATAAATGAGAAAAAAGTATACTTTATTGTATTTGAAATATATTCCCCTTTTCAATAGTACATTGAAAATATACTAACAAAAATTTTACTATCTTTAAATATAGTAAAAGTATGTTAGCATCATGTTTTTACCTATTTTCACTATACAACTTTTAACACACTTTAAAATAATTATACTTCAGTATATTTTATAAAAATATATTTTCTAAAAATATACTTGAAGTGAAAATTGTTTATTTTTTAAAAGTGTATTTATTTGCACTTTATTAAAAATATATTTGAGGTATATTTTAACTGTGTGCTGGAAATGATGATTGTAACAATGCATTGAAAGTATACTTTCAAAATACATTATAGTATAGTATTTTGTACAAAGTATAGCTATTATTTGTCTATTATTGTGCATTTGTTATTGAAGACAAAGGGCCCTATCTTGCACCCAGCGCAATTGACTTTGTACAACGACGCATGTATCATTCCTATATTTTGCACCCGCGCAAAGCGCGCTTTTCCCTCCACAGAAGCACGTCGCTAAACTAGGGAATGAACTTGCGCTCCCTGGGCGGTTCAGCGCAAAAAAGGAGGCGTGTTCCGGCGCAAACGTTCCTTCATGCTATTTTGCAGGTTTAGAAAACAATTGCGCCACTAACCAGGAAAAAATAGTTTAAAGTCAGTGGCGCGTTGCGCATGTTATTCATATGCTATTTTAAGGGCGCATGCTTGGCCATAATCAATGTAGCGTGTGCACAACGAGCATACACTTTGATTCTCTCATCTACACAGAAGCAGCAGTTTTCATTTTTGCAAATCATACATTATTACGATAGATAGATAGAACCGCTCCTGGCGCGCGCCTGGCAAATCCGCCGTTATAATAGGAATCCGCTTTAGAACAAGCGCGCCTGCTCTTAAAGGGAATGTGAGATGACGCTCTGATTGGTTTATTTCACGTTACGCCCAAACCACACCTATGAATAATGAAGCTCTTCAGACCAACCCATTTTAGATTTGCGCCTGGCGCAAGAGTCATTTATCCCGCCGGGAAAATAGCAACAGCGCCAAGACACGCCCACAAAGTTACTTGCGCTTTGCGCTTTGACACTTGCGTTTCAGATCGTTAAAATAGGGCCCATAGTGTGCAGCTGAAACTATAACTGCAAGCGGTGCAACGGTTCAAGTTTATGATTCACTTTTTTAAAATTGCTCAACACAAAATAATCTGACTATATTTATAATACTGTTAAATGATGTATATAAAGTATTTATCAAAAACCTATTAACACCACTATCAACTGGAAGCAGTATGGCAAGGTGTCCAATCTTTCCAGTTTATCTCCAGCCCTAATTAAACACACCGGAAGCAGCTAATCAAGATCATTAGGATCAATGAACACTTCCAGACAGGGGTGTTGGGGCTAAACATGAAGAGGAATAAACACCTCTGAGCTATGGCCATTACTATAAACTATATGTAGTTCATTTTCCATGAAATTATACAGCATTCATGCGACAAGTTTATCTTGGAGGATAAAAGAGCTTAGGTTTTTCCAATGATAATTTCTTTAAAGCAGCAAATTAACCGTCTCTTTGTCACAATAGCCACGCCAGTCACTTTCTTAACACAAGGTGTAGTTTTTTGTGTTTCAGTAGGGACAGGCTGAACTGAATGGAGATGTTACATTCATCACATTTAACAGTGATTCAGGAATATGAATGATTACCTGACGAATAGTAATCAGGGAGCAGAAGATAAGGCACAGGATAGCATCAAGTCCCAGGTCAGGTGACTATGCTGTGGACTACAACTCAATGTATCAATGTCACCAATATCAGGAGGGTGCTTCTCATTTTTTAATTGTCCATCCTCATCTGCCTTCACTAAAGGAAAGAAGGCAAGGTGCTCTGCAAGCACTGAGTAATATTTGCAATATGTGCATGCAACATGCAATATATAATACATGCATACGTGGGCTATATGTGTAAGTATGACATTCTTGCTCATGTTCATATCTCTTGCACTTCAAGAAATCTGTTAAATGTTAGAACTTTAATAAGGAAATGTCTAATAAACATTACTAAAGCAAGATGCATTTTTTAAGAATGAAAAATGGATGCTTTATTCAAACACTTTAATAACTTTTCATTGCAGCCAGTAACAGTAAATCAAACACAAATAAGAAATAATAAGGTAGATGCATCATTGTTTGAAAATATGCTAAGTCGTGTAAGTATGTCAGGTGGTTCAACACACACGACTTCTGATGCAATTGTGTTTTCTCTCTAATGAGGAAGCATCAAGAATACTAAGGCCCTGTCCACATGAACACGTGTATTTTACAATCTCTTTATGAACTTTTTGAAGCGTCAAACTGGTAGTCGCGTAGCTGTCAATGGAGGGACAGAAATCTCTTTGGAACGACAATGGTAAGTAAATAATGAGAGAATTTTCATTTTTGGGTAAACTAAACTTTAAAGTGTGCTTTTTTGACCTAAAATACTTAATCTATTGTCTTTGAAATGTAGTGTACTGTCGAACATACTGACAAATATTCTTCATTGTCATTTATATTGGAACTTATATATAATTGCATATTTGTAATGACAAATTTGCAATTTAGTGCTTTAGAATGTTAATCAACATATGTAAATCAGTCTACTTCTTTAAAGAATGACAAATTATTAAAACATGATTTAAAATGTATTCAGCTTTTACAAATTTTAATGAGATATTTTTTAATGAAATAATGTGATGTTATTATGAGAAAGTGCGCTTTTTAAGTGTAGGCTACTTAAGTGTACTCTCTTTAAGTACATAATATTATATTATCTGCAAGTATATTTGCAAGTACAGTATTTTTTTATACTTTTATGATTTAAAGTACACTAGAAGTGCACATTCAAAACAATTAAGCAGTTAAGCATTTTAGTTTTAGTAATTTTGTTGTATGTTTTTGCCATTTTGTATTAGTTTTAGTGTTCGTTATAGTACATCAAGTTAAACTAAATAAAAATGAGAAATGTTGCTTTGGTGTATCTAGCTGAAAGAAAATAAGTTTAAGTTTCAAGATAAGTTTCATTTTTTTTTAAATGTTAAATAATTGTTAAAATTTTTATTTCAGTTAATTTTATTTCAAGTAACATAAGTGGTTCGTTCTTTCTTTTTTTTTCTTTTATTATAACCCTGATTTGGGCCCAATAAGAAAAAAGCTAGAACACCCTAACAATGCCCTAGCAACCAGTAAAATACCCACATAGCAACACACTAAAACACCTTAGCAACCATTTGCAACGCCTCACCACAATGGTCTTTCTTATGAAGCCATGTAATAAGAGAGAGGAAGACCTCATCTGTAGGTAATTATCAGTACAACAGAACCTCAGACAAGGCGTTCTACTATCGGCTTTTAGGATGGCAGGGTCAGTCGATGTCGGAGCAGCAAAGCATGCAAAATTGCTACATCTGTTTGGTTATGTAACCTAATTTAGATGACTATGCACAAAGTGCTGCCCGCTTATTTAGCTAGCCTGTCAAGCCACATAAAGTCATTGTGTGTGGCCCTTAAGACATCTGCATCACTGAAGGCTGCAAAATGCATCCTACTCACACAACCCCCTCAAACGCTTGCTTTCTGTCTCTCTGTTGTTCTCTTGCTCTGTTTTGTGTCTGTGTGTTTCCCGCTCTATTCTTTTGCACTATGTTAGCAGATCTGTGTAATGCATTAACCTCTCAGCGCTAAATTATCTTGTATTTCAGTTCAAATAGTGAAGCTTTCTGCTTAAACGGCAGTTCTGTTATACCTGTTATACCATTATAAATGTCTTTAATGACACTTTTAATTAATTTAATGCATCCCTGCTGAAATAAAAGTATCAATTTTGTAAAAAAAACAAAGCGTAATCACCTCAAACTTGCATACCTGTTTTCTATTGACATATATTTTAAAAAGTAATTTATTCCTGTGATCAAAGCTGGGTTTTCAGCAGCATTACTCCAGTCTTCAGTGTCACATGATCCTTCAGAAATCATTCGAATATGATTATTTGCTGCTTTATTATCAATTATCAATGCTGAAAACAGTTGTGCTGCTTCATATTTTTGTGTAAACAAATTTTTTTGGAATTCTTTGGTATAGAAAGCTCAAAAGAACGTATCAGGTTACGACTGTAACCCTAGTTCCCTGAGAAGGGAACGAGACGCTGCGTCGATGACGCTGTGGGAACGCCCCGCGTGATTGCGTCTGAAGCGGGTGACATCACGACCAGGAAAGGATAAAAGCACATCCAGTCTGACCGGCGTTAACTTCAATTTACCCGAAGCAAGTCGATCCCAGGGATGTAGGAAGTATGGCAGGGCGACACAGCGCCTCGTTCCCTTCTCAGGGAACTAGGGTTACCCAACTTTAGCATGTGTGCGAGGACGACATCTCGATGCCGAACCGCCAGCTGCTCTGACTCCGCTAGAATCAGCCAGTCGTCGATGTAGTTCAGAATGCGTAAAATAAATTGACAGACAGTTTTGACATAGAGCGCTTGCTGAGGCACAGGAGCTGACGCTGGTCAGACCGGATGTGCTTTTATCCTTTTTCTGGTCGTGACATCACCCGCCCGTGACGCTCACTCTCGCCATTGGACTGGTTGACATACGTGCTTCAGTCGCAATCACGCAGGGGCGTTCCCAAAGCGCCATCGAAGCAGCGCGAGTTCCTTCGAAAGGGAACTGAATTTATTTGAAATATAAATATTTTGCAACATTATAAATGTCTTTAATGACACTTTTGATTAATTAAATGCATCCCTGCTGAATTAAAAGTATCCATTTTGTAAAAAAACAAAGCGTAATCACCTCAAACCTGAACGATAGCGAACATATGTATTCTACAGGATTCTTAACTCAATCCCTTCCAAAACAAAATCCTATTAAACACAATACATCATTTGATATTGTGGAAATAACACTATGATTGTTATTTTCATTTCTTTTAATGTACGTTTACATGACAATGATGCACAAAAAATGGAAACGTTTTCCTTCGTGTTTTTCACATACAAATGATAATGTTGTCAAAAAGATCCCCGTTCACATACACAGATCCACGAAAACAATTAAAAACGGCAATTAAATAATACAAATAAAAATGACAATCCACCTGTGATGCATGTCCATGTTAAAAAAGTGAAAGTGTGTGTGTGTTTTAAAAGTGTGAGACCTTTGCTTTAGTGCCCTTCGCTGAAAAAACAAAAAAACTTGTAAATAATGTTAAACCTGCAATTATACTGTAAAAAAGGCAATTCCGACCAGCCTTAACTAACAGGTAAGTTATGAGTTTCTCACTGCATTGCTTTTAGAAGAGCCTTTGTTTTAGGATTCATATTTTCTCTAGTCATATGTTCTGTTTCTCATCTTTCTCTAAATTGAGTTCATATCTTACACTTCAAAGGGTACTTTGTTATTATGAACTTTTGGATTAGATACAAGAAGCATTAAGATATGGATTTATAAATAAATAGCCTGTTGATAATTGAATGTATTGTAAGAGCTTTACAGAAAGTCCATTCAATTCCGTATTTTTTTCACGAGCAGACGCTGCTGGAGTCCAATCGCGTTTCTCAGAAAACTCAAGTGGAAACAACTCAACCCATGAAAGAGAATAGTTCATAATTCTTAGATTATGTAGCCTATAAATGCAATCAAGTTCAAGTCTTGCATGTGCAATATTTTTGCACGAACGTTTTTAGTGGGTCAGTTTGAAATTTGTCATTAACAGTTTTATTTGATTTGATACATGAAGGACATTAATATTTTTTGTACTGTGTACCAGGATTACTATAGTTAACTAAAACTAAAACAATACAAAAATATATATCTATATAATGAACGTTAACTGAAATTAAATAAAAAATATTAAAAACACTTAAAATTATTTTATTGCCAAGGAAACATTTCTTATTTTCATTCAATTTAACTTGATGTACTAAAATAATTAAAACTAAATCTAAAATAATTTTTTATAAACTGTATAGACATTTTTTTTAAAAACTAACACAAAAGATGAAACACAATAAAATGACTGAAACTATCATATTTACTAGTATATTGCTGACTAAGGGTTTCTAGATGTTTCAGGAAATGCAAGATACAGCTATACTTAGGTATAATGAACTTTTATTTACAAATTGACTATTGCATAATGTGTAAACATTTCTTTGCACAGTGCATTCCAAAGCTTAATCATGATAATAGCCAGTATTATGATCTTTATTGCAATCATATTTACAGAATACACACAGTACATCACAGAAATTACAGAGATAGTTCACCCCAAAATGAAAATGGTCAACATTTACTCCCTTTCATGTCGTTCCAAAAAGTATGACTGTCTTTCAGTTTTTCTTGTGTATACAATCATCAACATCAAATTGGCACGATGTCTTGTTGCGGCACAGAAGACTTTCAGTGAATAATATCTTTAAGGGTGAGTAACTGATGACAGAACTCTAAAATTTGGGTGAACTGTCCCTAAACCTGACCATGAAACGTTTTTGTTTAAACAAGATATCATTACAGCAATGGAGACATTTAGAGGTGAGAAATATACCACTCTTGTCCCAGAAACTGTTGATCAGTACTGTGAGAGATAAATGATATTAGGAGCAGATTAGCCATCCAGATGGAATGAGTGATGGGTTAAGGCTAGGTTCAGGGACAGGCTTAGTCTTTTGTAAATCTGCCCTCTGAGTAAAGATGACTCCACACATAGTGCCAGTGTGACATTAGTCAGAAATGAAAGCTCACAGCCTGAAAATATACAGGCTTGAATATACAAATCAAGGGGCAAAATTCAGTGCAACAGCTGAAGGAGGATTTTCACAGATCCCGCGGGCCGTAGCTGTTTTAAACCTGAACTCAGGCTAAGGATTAGTCCATACTGAAATAAACAAGGAGTCATTTCGGATACACAGCAAGGTCACTATCCTTTTCCCAGATACCCTCCAAGCTTGAGGGAATCACATGGGTGAAATCTCATGAAATCGGTCACGTTTCCAGGTCACGTTTCACCCAAAAATCAAGTGAAATAATGAATCAGTTATATTTTGTTAAAAAAAAAAAAAAATGAATGTGACAAGCAGGGCGGGGCCGAGAGCTGTGGGAACGGATGCGAGTTTGTGTTAAATTTATCATTAAAGTTGTTTAACGTTCGCTACAATGAACAGTAAAACATTGATATGAATTTTAACCCTGTACTGCAATAAAATAAAAAAATTCGATATTATTAAATTAAGTATTTATACATAATTTTAGTATCTAATCATCTAAATTCCTGCAATCACCATTGCAAAAACAATTTCAAACTCTAAAGTAATGACAAGATAGGGGAAGAAAGTGGGAAGAATCTGTTATGAAACTAATGTCACAAGCTCCTAAATTTAGCTTCATTTTCTTCAGGTCAAAAATAGTTTCCTTTTTTTGCCTTTTAAACACACGCATATATAATTTTGGTGTGAAATGAGATCTAGATGGCTAATTGTGAGAAATCTATTTACCATTTTATGTCATTTTATCATATGATTGTCTTATTGTCACACAGTGTCTTTCAATAAATAAGAAGGAATACATGATTACTGTATTATATGTATATACTATATACTATACTGGGCATTAACTGTAGATATGCAAAGTATGGGACTTGGATTATCTTAGGTTTTAGTGCAACCTCATGCTTCTTCCATTTTCTCAATAAATGTGTTTTTTCACAACACCATCAGATATATAATGTCAAATATTTACAAATCTCAAATATAAATAACAAACCAAGCATTCAACTTTAAGAATAAAATTTGAAATGCTTTTCAAATGCTGTCAGCTCCATCTAATGAAAAAATCTGATAATGTTGACAAATGAATCACATATTTTGCATTTCATTAAAAAAAATCTATTTATTTGATGTAGATTATTACTAATAGGATATTCTCAAAATGAGAGAAATTACTTTTTTTCTTCGTCTTCGTCTTCGTCTTTTTTTTTTTTTTTTTTTTTACAATTTATGGAAATGAACCTCTCCAGTTTGTCAGAACATGTAAACATTTTTTCTAAAGGTATATATTTAACCTATGTTTGTTGTTATCTAATATATATATATATATATATATATATATATATATATATATATATATATATATATATATATATATATATGTGTGTGTGTGTGTGTGTGTGTGTGTGTGTATGTGTGTGTGTGTGTCGCGCATCCTTAGAGCATTCCTCAGTATAATGTTATTTGTTATGCAGATGAATATATATATATATATATATATATATATATATATATATATATATATACAGTATATTAATCTGCATAACGTTAACTATATTGAGTAATGCTCTAAGGACACAGAGTTTTATGGGAAGTGAGTAGTAATCTAATTTTTTTTTTTTTTTTTTATACAATAAAGAGAAAACCAAATGAAATAGAAATTCATAAGAGCATTCTATTGATCATCTCCGATTAATTTTACTTGTTCTTTTTTCAAAACTAACGGCAGATTAGAATCAGTCAGTTGTCTCACTGTAGTCTATCATAGTTCACTGTGGTTTACTGATGAAAACAGTGATAAATGCTGCATTGTTACAGAATGTCATGTGATGATATATTCCCACATCCAGAAATGTCTTTTAGTTCATGTAATGATCATCTGATTTTTTTTTTTTTTTTTTTTTTAATTGCAGCTGCTTTAACTAGTACTGCATGCAAGTTTTAAATAATGTTTTTTTGCATAACTGTTAGTGGTGTTTAACAACAATATGCATAGAGTATATATATAAAAAACTGAATTTGGGAACTCACAGATACTTTTGTAGAATGCAAAGACCATTTCATGAGGATGTTGATGTCAGTACGGCATATAGACGGTCTGCTGAAACCCATGTCCTCCCCGGGGCTTTACTCCTCTAGCTGACCTTTGTCTTGCTTTCCTCCTTTCGCTCTTTCTTTCTCCATAGAGAAGTTGGTGTTCTGTAAAATGTTATAAAGTAATAGCAAACAAGAATCTCCTCTTCTTCTTTGTCACTGCTTCATTGAAAGATTAATGATTAATGTCACAAGATCTGATCAGGCAACAGCTGTGCTAGTTAAACAAAGTCAGTCACTGTTTCTTGTTATGTTGGTGATTGTGATCATGGTTCACTACAATGAGCTGATTTTCACACAAAATTTTACGATCTATGATGGTTTTCAGTGGATAGTAAAATGGAGTAGTTGATTTCACAGATTTTCCAGTTCCCATAGGCTACTTCTCTGAAAATAATAATAAATAATAATAATAATAATAATAATAATAATTCGTTACATTTATATAGCGCTTTTCTGGGTCCTCAGAGCGCTTCACATATGGAAGGGGGACCACCACCAGTGGACCTATGAACCTTGAAATACTCTTATGAACTTCAGAATCTCCTGAATTGACCCTTCACTAAGCTCCGCCCAAAGAGGTTGAATATCTGGAGAAAGCTAATCATTAGCATTCCCATTCATCTCAATGTTGCTCAGCTGCGCAAGTATGCGATTTCAAATCAACCAACACTGCTTATAGGCACTCAGTTGTGGGTACTGAGCCATAAAAGCCATGTGACTAAACACTCTGGAGCAGCAGGAAGATGTCATCATGATAACGCTGGTTGGCTGATGACTTCACAAGAACCCCAGCCAAAATTTCAGGGTAGGGCCAATGCATGATATGGGCTTGAGATATAGTCCCTACATTGGGCTAATTCAGAGAGCCGACATGAAACCCTTGGGCCCATACCTTAAGCCCATATCGTGCCTAAATTGGCCCCACAATGAAATGGCAGGGAACGTGCACTGTCCTAAACCCTTTAAGCGGTAACATCAAAGACAGCAGTCCTGGGATTTTTTTTTCTAAAATCAATTTCAAGTTATTAAGCAGGCACTGGTAAAATATTTACTATAACTCTATTAAACGTACGATGTTGCTTGCAAAAAATTTGTTTGGCTAGAATACATGGATACTTTTTGTCAACAATACATGCTGTTAGTGGTTCTCACACGTGACACCAAATTAATTGGTCTCCTACGCACCATCAAAATTTTGAGAGTGGTCTGCTCAGATTCATCATTTTCTTTCCAGCTCAACCTATAGCGAGAGTTTGGGGCGTGGCTACTGTAGTAGGCGGAGCCAGAGGGTGTTTAGCCGTGGGACCGTGGTTGATGCCTTAAGCCCGGTATAGATCCAGAAACCAAAATCAGGCAGTTCTCCTCTTGCCAATGAACGAACAGTGTATGATTATGATTCAGGCAGCATTATAGGTCAGAAGTCAGATTGGTTTGGAACAATCAGAATATTATCCAGTTCCATCTGGTTTTAGATCAGAGTCATCACACCGGGATGGAGACGGGTTTGTTGAGGATCAGTGCGGATTTCAAAGCTAACGGGCAGGGCCGTAGATAGAGGATTCGGGGCCCACTGAAAAAAATATTGATGTGGGCCCCCACCATCCTCCACCAATATCATACACTGTACAATAGATGCATGGAGGCCCACATATAACAGAAGATGGTGATGTTGTTGTAAAATCTTTATTTTAAAAGTTAAATGTTTATATAAAAATTACAACTAATAAAAACAAACAAAAAGCAAGAAATTGTTAAATAATAATAAATCAAATTTTAAAAAAGTAACAGCAAAATAATGTTTTTACCATTAGTCTGTTATAATTCATAAATCAAAAAGTAAACATTTAGAAATGGACAAGAATGCAATCAAATTTAAAAAATAAAATAACTGATTGTCTTATTTTTTTTAATAAAGATAATATGGAACTGGTAATATTATTAAATAACGCTATAATTTATTAATTCAAGTGCAGTGTGTTGTATTCGTGTTTTCTTATTCCCAGCTAAATAACAATATAGCCAGTCTTTAAGAACGTCTTGATCGACTGGGATTCAACAACTCTCCTGGCCTCCCTCTCCCGCGTTTCATGGCGTTTCTGGTACCCTGATTTATGTTTTCTTTTCCCCGACATTTTGTCAGTCAGTCAGTCACTCCTGCTCTTCCACCAAGTTCATCGTTAACTTCAGGCACTGCCGCCTCAACTCTGATTGGTTCTGTTCACGAGCTGGGGTGGGACTTCTGATGTTTGTCACTGACTGAATTATTAATAAATACTTTAGATCTGTCTAAACCGTTTTTAGGGAGGTAAGAGAAGCAGATATTTGGAAAAAATATTTAACCAAATTGCATGTTTTTGTGGTTTTCATTTAAATCTCAGGCATACAACTAATATAAATATTAGAATTATTCATACAACAGGGGCCTATATAGTATAACTGCTGGATTTTGTGGGGCTATAATTGTCACCACCTTTCACCCCACTAGCGAAGGCCCTGCTAACGGGGCATTGTAATACTACGTGCTACAAAGAACGCTTCAACACCATACATCATCATCATCATGCACCTGTTCAGAAATGTACCAGTTTATTCAGTTTAATTTGATTCAGTCTACTGTAGACAGCCTCAAACAGTTGTGGCACGTCATGTCAAAAACAGCTCAAACAAGCATTTTAGTCAGGGACTTGGCTTAAGCATTGTCTGTGAAACCGGGGGATATTTTTATATATCATATGGAATGTATTTATTGATTTGTAGGGTTTGTGCTGTTTGTTTTAAGGAAGGTTTGGTTAATCTATCCAATAAGAGACTATTAAATACAACTCTTCCTTTTTATTATACAAATTTGTAAATTTATACAACTAATCCGAGATCAGATAAAAAAAAAAATCATATAGAAAAATTCATGTGTTCCAGAGATTGCTTCCTAGTGACAGACCATTGAAATTTCTAAATGTTTACTGAAATCATGTGACTCTGGCAGTTCCACTACAGCTCCAAATCCCCATTCGAAACAAATGATTCACAAAGGTATGAGGTTTCATGAAGCAGTGTTTCGAAAGTGCCCATCACTAGTCCGGCATAGTTTTACTGGAAGATCAAGTTATGATATTTTAAATAAAAATTAAAGGTAAAAAAAAATAAAAAAAATGTTTACAAAATGAAACGTATGCATGGATGAATTATTCACAATAACATGCATTTAGAATATATAAAATAAATAAATATATTTTTTATTTTATATCAACTTTAAAGTTTAACTAATAGTTTATTCAACCGCATACTTAACTTTTTAACATATTCTTATTAATTACTATTACTATTTGCTATTCAGTACAGTTGATTTAACTTAAAATAAAAGTTTGAGTCTACCTTTCAAAAATGAATTGGCTCAACTAACTTCAGAAGTTGAGAAAACTAAAAAATGCTTTGCAGCTGATTACCTTTTTTAACTAATCTTTTATTAAACTTTAGGTTTTTTTTGTTTTTTTTTTACAGTGAATGAATTGCAGATTTCTGTGAACAGATATTCAGTTAAAGAGCACAAGCTAGTCTGACAAAATGGCAGATAGCAACAGCTGCTACGCTAGGATTGGTTAGTAACCTTTTTAAGGTGGGACTTTGTTCAGGGTCAATTCTTTTGCTTTTCTTATACATTACATCAGTATCTGAAGTGTTTCCTGACCACAAATTGTCTGACAAACTTATCTCTAGTGGCCAGAAGTTTCATTTTGAGGCTGCCCATCCATCTTTTCCTCACATTCGTCCTCATGCTGGCATGAAGAGAGCCTACAGGGCCTTCACAGAAGGTCAGCTTGCATCTTCTCCGGCATCTGACTCACAGTCACCTCGCTGTAGGATGTACCAATCAGAAAACAGGCAGTCCTTTGAGGCGTGGTCTGTTGACATCGAGGGTCCGCCTCAGTGCAATGAAGACAAGCCCCGTGGCTGTCTGCCAGGCCATTGGAGAGGCGAGTGGAGTTGCTAGCATCCTTGTTGCAGCGTAAAGATGTTTGCCGTTGAAGATCCTTTAGTCCAGGCACAGGGCTTCCCTTACATGGGCTGGAACATATTCGTCTGCGAATCTGAGCTGTGTCCATGCTCAGAGATTTACGAAAGTTGGGCTTAAATACTAGGTACACCACAGGGTTGTAGATCGTGGAGGATTTGGCAAAGATAGCTGCCAAAGCAAAGGCTACAGGTGGGACGTTATTATATTCTCCAAATGCAGCCCACATTGCCACAACAGCATAAGGGCTCCAGGCGATCAGAAAACCAATGCATACCGCCACAGAGAGCTAGAAGAAAAACAGAAACATAACTCATGAGAACATTTCCACATGTTCTGGAGAGAACGTCTAGAAGGGTCATTCTTCATTTTTGGTGACAGAGGTTTGCCTTATCTTTGCTACACTAAAAATAAACTTTAGTTGTCAATAAAACACGAAAACATATATTTTAACGTGTAGTGTAGTGTAATGGAAATTGATACTTTAAGTAAGCAGGGAAATATATTTGAAGTACTTATTGTTTATAATAATTTGATTTCCATATATTTTGCTTGTTTTTGACAATATCATGTTTCACTCTTTATTAGTCTGTGGTGCTTGCATATTTTAAATATTTAGATACATAGTAGTGACACGTTAAATAGTGACACGTGAAGGCCAAGTATGGTAACCCATACTACAAATTTGTCCTCTGCATTTAACCCATCTAAGTTAGTGTAACGACTGAGACAATCAGACACATAACTATTTGTTACATTTAACAAATAAGCTTCAAAGCCCACTCTTAGGAATGAAACATCCCCCCAAAAGAGACAAGAGAGCAGGAAAGGTTTCAGTCGCCAGGGCGACGATCAGATAAGATGTCTTTATTGCTGTGAAAATGTGGTCATGTGGTCAAGGCCTAGGCCATAGGAAAGACCTACAGACCTTAAAACAGACTTTCCTGCATTCATTTATCGACGAACTGATCTATAAATGAACATGCATCCCAGAAAATTTTGTGAATGATTAACTGTCTTGTGAAATGTCTTTTAATACTATTATTTTTTGATACTATGTATGTTACAATAGAATCAATGGTCAATGTAACCTCTCCTATACCATGTTTGGTCTCTATAAATTGGTACTTTGAAGATCGAAATTATCGTGCATATGATATGTTGATAGCTGCACAACATATTAGTATTACAAGAATCTTTCATAGTTTCTTCATCAGCAACCAATCCAGCTGCACATGCAAATGAGCACGCTTGGAATAAAAGATCCATAAATCGCCAACAGAGGAATTTTCCGGCTTGGAAATTCCACCCTTCTCATTGGTCAAGCAAACCCGGAGAGGTGGGACTTTTCTTAGGCTTTTTAGAGACAAATTCACAGTGACCCTCCCTTTTTTTCTTCTGGCCTCTACTGCGGCTTCTTCGGGTTGATGTCTGTGGGGACCCCCACAGTGACCACCGCCTGCTATGCCTTCACTCTCCCATCAGAGTCAGACTGTATTTTCTTCAATACAACTCAGAAGAAAACCGCAACTGGATCACTAAATGGGTAACCATCAACTCTTCCGACTTCCTCACTTCATTCAACGGCGAAGAAAACGATTGAGACTCGTGGAACCATCAAAATCCTTCTTCAGGAACTTCACGAAATGTTTCCACTGCAAAGGCCATTCAAGTATACATTTAATGAGGTGCTCTGAAAATGATAAGCTGATGGTTCTTTTCATAGTTAAATGGATCTTTTCCATAGTTCCATTTCCTGTTTCCTGTTTCATTCTGTCACTCACCATTTTACCTATGCATGTATGTATGTGTGTTTAGATTAGTTATGTTTGTGATTTAGTTAATAAAACTTGTGCACAATACGTATTTGGTTCTGATTCTCTACTTGCAGCAAAGTTCATTTTATGATTTAGATTTTGACTACAGGCTCTTAGTAGTACTATGCAGTAAGAAAGACATTTCGCTCCCCCGGAAATGAATATTTCTTAGAATTAATATACAAGTCACGTTGAGTGTTCACGGGATGAACAGTTAGGTTGATTGTAATATTAATTTTACTACATTAAGTTAATTCTATTACCTGATCCAAATATTCATAATCAATTATAACAAGTTATGATTAATTATTAATATTTCTTTAGAGCTAATTTGCCACATTAGTGCACACACATTAGGAGTAGTAAGCAGTGAACACACACTGCAAACCGTGGACACACACACCCGGAGCAGTGGGCAGCCATTTTTGCTGCGACGCCTGGGAAGCGATTGGGGGTTAGGTACCTTGCTCAAGGGCATCTCAGTCATTTCCTGCCAGTATTGAGGATCGAACTCGCAACCTTTGGGATACCAGTCTCACTCTCTAGCCATTAGGCCACGACTGCCTAGTGGTTATTATTAGTAAACTTACAAAATACCCACTGGCCTTGAAACTAGCACAATGGTAGCCTCTATTTTATTTACCTCGAAAGACTAACACCACAGATAAAAACAGGATTTGTCAAGAGGATTTCATTAAAATTACTTGGAACTTGAACTGTCACTAAGCTTTCATTTTAGATCTAGCATATGAAATCTATTTTAAAAAGCATATAAATAAAGTATATTATTATAAAGAATGATAAACATTTTGACTAATTTCTATCTCTCATTTGTCACTCCAAATAGAGAATGACTCAATATACACACAGATTTTCACTGACTCTGCATGTCATTACACCAAGTCCCTTAAGGTAGGGAACAACGCCAAAAACCTTGCACTGATGAAAGTGACTGTGGCATCCCCTCACGTTGCCTGTGTAAGGGGCAGAAAACGTTGCGCTTGAACACACTGCACAGAGTACAGCCGACGGCCAGCTAGCACATACGTTCTGCGGCTGCGTGAAAGTATGGTGACTACTGCCACCATACCAGCAGGTGGCAGTAGTCTATATTCGGCATTCACTAAGGGAGAGTAGAAGAGTCAGAACTGTGGATTAGAGATGCACAGATCAGCTCTAATGTCACCCGAATCCACTGTTAACTAAGCCAGCTGACTCTCAAACATGGCCCGACATTGCCTGACGGCCGACCATTGGCTTGGTGTGTCTCGGTCTTTTAGCACGGACTCTGATGTTTTATCATCTCACCTTCACAATGAGGATGTGTGCATTTGTTGTCTTGGTCTGTGGCGACACGTGTTGCTGTACTGCCTGCCGTGACCCTTGTACGGTGATGAGGATCAGGATGTAGGAGATTAGGATGATGGTAAGAGGCAGCGCATAGCAGAAGAGGAAGAGGCAGATAATATAGGACATGGATAGAGCGTCCTGGCTTGGTGCATACCTGAAAGTTGAATAGAGAACAGGACACAGTGATGGTAATCAGGTACACCACTAGATATTCTGACCCCCCTGTACAGTTTATTGCCTCTGGCTGTAATTACTGATCACTGAATGCTGATCGTCTGACCAGGGCCCTTAGAATCATCCCAACCTTTCTCTCCATTACAGTGCCCCTGCCCTTGTTCACATGCCCAGTTTGTTAGTGTCACTGGGCCACCTGACTGAGACTGAAATTTATTTGAGGCAAATTAATTACTGGCCCAGTAGCTTAATGAATAAGGCAATTGTGGGTTTGAGTCCAAACTGGGTGGGTTTAAGCAGAGAGGTTGACCTCTGTTAAGATATTTTTACTTAGATACTCAGGTCTTATACTTGAAGCAAAGCTTCCACAGCGCTATGCTATATCGGTCATTGTTTAACCAAACATTATATATAAAAAAGGAGCAGTTAATGTGGGCCTAAAGTCTGTATGGGTTCTCTTCTTAGGCAAGCACAATGGTACACTGGGAACATGCTAGGCCCATAACCCAGAGGTCGATGGATCAAAACCATAATCTGCTATGGCCTTGTATGGCATTGTTAACTTATAAAGATGCCCAGACCCTAATTAAGGATTGAATTCCACTGTACAGGTTTAAAACACAAAACCTTTCAGTCCTGAAACTGATGCAATACTGTTTTAATGTTCTGAGAAGCTGTTGAAGGAGCCATTCATCTAGATTCTAGATCAACTCCATTCCTCGGGACCCACCTTCCAGAATGTTTTAGATGTTTTCCTATTTAACAAGCTGATTAGGTGTTTCAATTCGCAAGACATCTAAAACATTCTGGGGAAGGGTCCTGAGGACTGGAGTGGAGAAACACTGATCTAAATGACTATGTTTGTTGGCCTTGTTCAAATGCCCAGTTAATTGGTGTCACTGGGCCACCTGACTAAGACTGAGAATTATTGGAGACAAATGAGCCATAGGCCCAGCGGCCTAATGGATAAGGAACTCGTAAGCCCGGGGATTGTGAGTTTGAGTCCCATCTGGGGTGGGTTTAAGTAGACTTGTGCAACAGAAGCATGCTGGGCCCATAATGCAGAGGCTGATTAATCAAAACCATTCTCTACTAAGCCTTCTTTACTTAGATAGACACCCAACTCTTACTCAGAGACAAGCTACCACAGAGCTATGCTAAATGGGTCATTGTTTTTGCCAAACCTTATCAGTTAATGAGGGCCTAAACACAAGCTGTTTTGAAGACAGCTGGGTATTATGGTGCATTCAAATCCTCCTGGGAAGTTCGTATTTACGAGGTGGGAAGTCGTGTTTACGACGGCAAGTGCGTTCAAGTCACTTTGATCGGAGTAAGATGGTGGTGTACTTTCTCTTAATAAATTACACAAAAATACAACAAGGTTCTTGAACTCTATATCTAGAAAATGAAGAACAAAGAAATGTGCATCAGGTGTGCTTAGCTTTTTATATTGTTAATTAATTTATGAAGCCACTTTATTGTTACATATTATATTGTTATATCATAATGCTATCATATTCTGTGCAGGCAATTAGATTACTTCGCTGTAAATAGAAAAGCCTTACAATATAACTGCTAAATACCTTTAAGTATTGTGGTAATCCACCATGTTTCTCACTGACACGTCCCAACTCGTAAAGATCGGGGCTTCCCACTCGTATTTACGACATTGTGGTGCCGTTCATGTGCGTTCAACTCGTAAATATGATCTTGAACGCACCATTAGATCGGGTGTAAGGTGAGCAGAGTGGCACAGAAAAAGTGTGCAAGGCCCATAGCCCAGAGGCCGATGAGTCGAAAGCATCATCTGCTTTGGATCCTTTTTCTTATAAAAAGGCCCAAACCCTAAATATGGAGTGAATTCCATCCAGGCTTCAAAACCTCTTGGTCATATTCATATGGATGACGGTGTCTGCATCCAAAAACTTAGGCAGCTGACTTGCCTTATCTATTCTGCCTTCAAAAATCGATCAGATGAAGGTATCTCAGGAGACAGGAAGTGAAGCTAACATTGGATTCTGCTTGCCTTGATGCCTTCCTACTAGGGCTGCACGATTTGGGGAAAAAATCATATTGCGATAATTGAGGTCAATATTGCGATATGCGATATAATAAACAAATGGTTTCATGAGTCAACTTGCTTGGACAAGGAAAATAAATGCACACACAGATTAGTGATATTCTGCCTAAAGAAAAAAGTTCTTTAGTCAAGAGCAGTGAGTGTTTTTCTCTGTTCCCTTTGTTCTTTGATTAACTTTAGCGACAGATATAATTAGTGGCTACTGTGTACTGTCCCTTTAAGACCAGCCGCTGCTGTCAGAGACGCGGATCTCACATGCGCCTCATTCTCTCTCGAGTCACATCTCTTCACGTTCATAAGACTGCTCTTATGTTATGAAGATACTCACAAAAAGACATTTTGGCATAATTGTGTGTGTTATTGTTCGTTCAAGCTCGAAAGAGAACTGTATTCTGGCATGCTGTTTTGTGCGCACGCACGATATTAGCGCGAGTCTTTCTGTGTGTCACAGTCAGGACATTCACAGGCAGCGCGTTCATTTTGGCATACATGTGTGTTGTTCGTTCTACCGCGAAAGAGAACTTGATACTGGCGCGCGTCTATCTGTGGGCACCGTGTGTGTGTGTGTGTGTCAGGAGGACATTCACTGATGTTCTTGTCTTATCGCGCATGAATGGTTTAAAAGCATTTGCATGAATAAGAGTGGGGATCATGTAACACTAGCCAAAGGATACCAAAAAATAAGAGATGCTGCGTTAATTACATTCATTTATTTATTTAATATAAAATCGCAGCATTTTGCGTCATATAATCGCGTAGGCTTGACATCGCGATTGCGATTGCGATACGATTAATCGTGCAGCACTACTTCCTACCATGGAATGCATCCTCCGAAGGCAGCATTTATAAGCTTTCGGATGCAGTCTATGTTTGTTGAATTTGTTCAGATGCCTAGGATGTTGGTATCACTAGACCACCTGAATGAGACTGAGAATTATTGGGGAGAAATAAGCATAGTGGCCTAATAGATAAGGCACTGGCCTCCTAAACCAGGGTGTGTGGGTTCAATTCTTATCTGGGATGAGTTTAAGCAGTGTTGTGGCCTAATCTATGCAGTGAATGTGGGCTCTGAAGTTGTTTTGAAGACACCTGGGAATGGGAGCTGTTCTACGGCAAGCAGAGTGGTGCAGCGGGAGCATGCTGGAACTATAGAGTGCGGCAGGGATTACATAAATTTGTAGGCCAACCCTTAAGTTAGCATTACCCTGGTTCCCTTGACAAAAAACTAACGGGATTTTTTCAGTTGGCTTTTGGATTATTGCACAAAAATAAGCTCTGTGACCCAACAAAAGTTTATGATCCTTATAAATTTCATTACAATATTCTTCACAAATGAACACAGTTTATATTGATTTTGAAGCCTAAATACAATCACCAGAAGTAAAAAAGCTAAAGGTACACCACTTTTACACAACGTAAGCGTCACAACCACTAATTCCGACATATCTTTTAATCTTTATTTAAAATCTACAGGTTGGAACTCGTTCAGTTTAATAACATTTAATGTCCCATTCACCCTTTGTAGTTCCATTTAGCCACTTGTAAGCAACCACCTTTTTCAAGACAAGTAAAAGCTTAAAAAAATCATGACTGGGGTATTACTGATGTATTTTGTTGTAGAATAAAACTTAATACATTGAGCTTGTGTTAACCACACACCTTATTTCAGGCATTTAACCAAAACCCATGAATACAAATCCATTGACATTGGGATGATGGAACCAGAAGTGCAAAAATGCTTACACACTCCAGGATTTAGGACTCATTCCTGTAGCACTCTATTGAAATGTTTAAATGTAAAACACAAACCCTGGTTTCAAAGACAAAGCTTAAGACTAGTCCCGGACTAAAATGCATGTTTGAACTGTTTTAACTTAAAGTAACCTGCACTAACATATCTTAAAATATGTCAGTGTCATTGTCTCAAGATGCACAACAGTAATGTTTTATTCTAAGGCATGTTTATAAAAGCTACTCAAATGCCCTACTTGAACTAAGGCCTCAACCTGGCTTAATCTAAGCCCTGTTTGTGAAACCAGGCCAAAGACTCTTAGTCCTGGAACTCTAGCAATACTGAGTGAATGTTCTGAGATGCTGTTGAAGTAGCCATTTACCTAGATTACAGTGTTTGTTGGCCTTGTTAATGCAGTATGTCCAGCTTATTGGTTTCACTGGGTCATCTGACAGATATTGGGAGCAAGTGAGCAACAGCCCCTGTAGCATAAACAGATAAGGCACTGGCCTCCCAAGCCAGGGACTGTGTGTTTGAGTCCCATTTGGGGTGGGTGGAAATGTGCTGGGGCAAGAGGCTGATGCAGAACTGTCTTCTGCTAGAATACTTTACTTATGTAGATACCCAGATCCTGGATTGAAACTCATCTTCCTTATAAAAGTGCCCAAACCAAAATAAACTCTGCAGGATAGTGGTTATCCAGAAGGAGGTTTGGACACCCCTGCTATAGCTACCTTCCTGCGCGAGTTCAGTTCCAACACTCCTGTCTGTAATTATAAAGTGTTCCTGAACATCTTAGGCCTTGTCCACACTAATACGTTTTTGTTTAAAAACACATATTTTTCTCTCCGTTTTGGCCTTCCGTCCACACTGAGACAGCGTATTAATGAAAATTAAGCTTTTTGAAAACGCTCTCCCAAGTGGATACATTTGAAAATGCCGTTTTCGCGTTGTAGTGTGGACTTAAAAACGATGACGTGTGTTTAGTCATGTGGCACATATTGTACCAATACATATTCATGTCTATATTGGTATTGTGCCTGTTATGTGCTATTCACTTTCACACTGTTCACAGCATTGGGCACCCCTGCATACAGATGATGAACTATTCATTCACCCAGATGACTGTGTTTGTTGGCCTTGTTCAAATGCACAGCATTTGTCACTGAGCCGCCTGACTGAGATTTATGATTATTGGGTACAAATAAGACAGCCAAATTTTCCTGTCTACACTCCACTATCCAATAAACAAAGGCAATAAAATCTAAAAATAAAATAAAAGAATGTAGTTATTTTGTTAGCGTGCAGCCATGTGAGCTCAATAGAACATGCAGTGCATTAGATTACTTTAAAAAGTGTGTCATTTTTTGATGTTCAAACATTTGATCCTATCCCAGTTAAATTTGCAGCTATAAATAATAGTCCAGGCAAAGTAGCGTTTTACGACAGACTAATTGTAAAAGAATTTTTTGCAGCTTAGATCTTTTCTATGAGGTGTCCAGAACAACATACTAAAAGTCCTAAGAAATCCTAGTTGAGGAAATATGTTAAATTCTCATCAATCCGAGATGTGTGCCAATAAGGCCAGGCAACAATACACCCCAATGGGACTATTTTTTTCCTTTACTCCTATCAAAATGAAACTTTACACAATGAAAGTACCCATGAAAAGTAAAATTTTTTGTATTACAAGTTTCTTTCAAAATGAATTTTAATATGCAAATGAGCCTATACACTAATCGAATATGTATCTTTTAGTATGTTGTTCTGGACACCTCATAGAAAATTAGTTCTATTTTTGGCTCCAAAATGAGTTACTTTGCCTGGACTATAAGCCATTTATAGGATATCTATACTTCCCAAAGAGTGAAAAGTACAATGCAGTTCTGTTGTGCTATAAAAACTATCAAAGTGATCACATTAACAATTTTCCCTTGGCAGATGATAAAACGGTGAAAAAATCCAATATACTTTAATAAACATGATTTTCAGACCAGGATATCAGTCTCTAGATAAGAATAGGGCTCTTTTGATTTAGGTCAGTAAGCAACCACCCAGAACACACACTTCTCAGAACACCTAAACGATTACAATGCCCTTTGCCCAGGCAATCACACTGAACACCCTAGCATTGTGGCACTAATGTTGAAGAAATTGCACACATCTGGCTTGCTATGGCTGGTTTTCTGAGAATCCTTTAGTGTTTCCATTAACATCCTCCCAGGCACTTACCAGTCTATGCAGCATGCTGTCCCATAGGGTTCAGGGCCATATTGGCCCCAATTTGCCAAGGGACCCATAGCAAACACCATGGCATAGCACCACACCCCCACAATCATCAGCCAGGCATGAGAGTAGGAGAATTTGTTTCCTGTTAAAGGAAAGCAAACACATAAAATGAATTTAGCACAAAGTTTTGATCACTTTCAAATGTTTTAATACGGTGTTGGAGAATGTTACAGTACTTTTAAACTAGAGATTATAAATATAAATTGAAAACCAAAGCCTTTTTTTTTTTTTAAGATTTCTTAACAATAAACCTTTAGAATCACACCACTTCCTGTTGCTCTAATCCATTTATTTCCCACATGCTCTTGGGTAAGACCCAATGTTGTCAGAAGTACACAAATAGTACACTTTTTTTTATTTTAAATGCTTAACTTTCGGAAAGGACACCATTGAACATCAAAGTCATAAACAAAAGTGTTGCAGGGATGATGTATTTTTTGTAGGCCAAACCCCAGAAACAAGTTTAGCACATCTGGTTGCATTGTCCTGAATTCAATGTTTTTTTTTTATGTTTTCATTCATGTGTCCCCATAATTTTGAATTCAAAATAACTTCCCCTCGTTCTTGCAGTGACATCTCATCTCTTTTCTGATGACGTGTGTACTGACACAAGGGTGGGACAAGCTGTCACTCACATGAGATCCACCAATAGCAAATGACAGCTAACCGACGATCCAATCAATTCCCGATGGACAAAATCAAGTCCCACCCTTTATTTTTTATTTTTTGAGAAGCAGTTTCACTCGGATGTATATCATAATAAGGAATAATCGAGAATGGCAACTTCTGTTTCAAGCCGACTTTATCACAAACTCAAGATATTTTCATGTTTTATTCTACAACATAAAATGCATCAGTACTTGTTTTTAGGCATTAAAGTTCATAAATTGTGTTTATTTGTGAAGATTATCATGATGAATAAAAGGTGTAAGAATAATAATCTTTTGTTGGTCACAGATATTATTTTCTACAATAATCCAAAGGCCAATGAAAAAATCCTAAAAAACCCCCCCAGAAAAACAATTGGGCTTTTGTCAAGCAAACCAGGGGGATTTCCGGGCTGACCTACAAAAATATGTCATCACTACAGCACTTTATAGCACTGCCCTTGCCAAATGGGTCCAAGCAGGATCCTAAAGCAGCTCTGTAGGCCTACTTCTAATGGGAAACTTGTTCTGTGTTTGATTGGAAAACCCAAAACTTTGATTTATAATAATAATTGTTAATTAAATAAAATAAAATGTTAATTCAAAATCTTAACTATATGACCATTAACTTCTTTAAAATATATGTATAATGAAAAATTGCAGAAGCTATAGACAGTAAAAATAAACATTAGTATTTTTTTGAGTTTCAGCATAATAGCTTAACATATTTCTAGACTATTAGGGCCACATTTACTAAACAAGGCAAATTAGCGTGAGTGCACAAAACCAAAAAAAAGCGCAGATGGGAGTGGCAAGATCTGCACGTGATCTACTGACGACGAGCAAATTAAGCTACACCGACGCAGCCGGATCATTTCCATAATGACCAACTCAATCTACTCAATCTACCTTCTGGTTTGAGACATGCTTTTTTTTGGAAAGTAAATAATGGTGCAAATACCAGTAACTTGACTAGAGCAACCCTTAGTAAATCACCTTGCATGGTTCATTTAAATACTCTCCTCCCATAAATTTTACATCTGAAAGGGAAACTCCTACAAATGCATATGCAATAAGGTCATCTGCAAAAATAACCCTGTCCATGTCTTTCAGTGCTAATTTTTTACTGCGTGTCTTTGGTAAATCCTGACAGTATTTTTATAACGGCAAAAGAGGGTTTGCGCTGGCGCAAATGGTCTGCTAGCTTGGTCTATACTCTACACAAGCCATTTACTCTACACGTATTCGCAAATCATTAATGCATTTGCTCAGACATTATAGACATCTATCTTTACACCAGAAGTGGGTAGTAACGAAGTACATTTACTTCGCTACATTTACATGAGTGCTTTTTTGGGAAAAATTGCACTTTTAAGAGTAGATTTAAATTTGGGTACTTTAACTCAAGTCCATTTCTAATGAAAAAACTGTACTTTTACTTTGTTACGCTGGGCGACGTTCCTCTTGTTGCTTTATTTTAATGCAATACATGTTAAAAAATGCGTAGTTTATTACAAGCGCACGGTCCCTTTTTTCTGGGGCATGAGCGATGCTCAATTCACAAATTAATCACTATTTTGAGCCAATTATGTTGAAAGACTTGATCAAACAAGTTGGCAAAACTGTCTAAATTGGTTTGCGCATGTGTTTGAATTATTTGTTCAGTTCCCTGTACGCACTGAATCGTCTGAAGCGGTTCTTGAAGCGGCTAACTGGCTACTTGAGTAGTTTTTTCATTGGATTTTTTTTACTCTTACTCAAGTAACAATTACGAGTATTACTTTTACATTTACTTTGAGTAAATATTTCTATAAGTACTTGGACTTTTACTTGAGGACAGTTTTTGGATACTCTACCCTACTCTGCTTTACACAAACCCATTTGATGGGGCGGACCCAATTATTTATGACACCGTAGCCCGAATGTAAATTTGTAAAGAATGTAAAAATACTGTTTCTGCTTATGAGATCCTTCCATAAGCAAAGCAAAGAGTACTTCTGTGCACACCAGCTACTTGGTTACCGCTTATAACACAAACTATTCTGTATATTACTCTCTCGGGTGCAGAGTTAAAGAACCACATCTTATCTGGCACCGTGGCCTCTAAAATCTTTCACTGCATCCCAAATGTGTTTGCTTCTCTTCCACCTACAGAATCCATCTGTTCACCTGCTGTCCTTTTTGCCATCGTTATCTCTGTTTTCAAGCTCACCCACATGCTGATAAACTATACCGTTTTAATTATCTCCTCTCTCCCACGCACACCTTCATCTTTTCAAGTCAATCAAAAGTTGAAACCAACAAAACTAATGAACTCTAATTATGGGCCAACTGCTCCTGTCCATACTGTAGGAGTATTGACCAGAAGCTGAACAGACACTGGGCATCGAGACTCTGATGAAAAGGAGAATATCTAATGCACATTGGAGAAAGCCATAAGGTAATGAATTTCCCTTTACGGTGCCGTTGCATTCGATTCTTAATTTAGATACGGAGGGAGGGGGGCTTGGGAGGAAGATAAATGTATTGTGGTGTGAAAGCCGTCGAGGAAGAATACCGTAGTTTGGGAAGCAGACTTTGAGGCAGCAGACGGATGACAGAGCGGTGAGATTTGTCAGGCTGGATAAGCCGAAGAGGACGCCACATACAGCATAGCATAAACATGTCAGTTCTCCAAACAACCACCTGAGGGAACGAGAGACATTTACAATTACAGTTATGCATTTGGCAGACTGAGAGAGGCAAGTAAAGAAAATCAAGGTACTTTTGTGTTTTCTGCAAAGGTAGAAATTTTTTCCAATGATGGAAAAAAATATGAGATGGGAGGAAAAATGTTTTTAAACTTTACATTCAAACCTTTTAAGTTCTTTGCGAGCAAACGCAACGTTTCTCAGGGGAACAAACGTTTTTGCGAAGGGAACGCAAAGTTTTTCAGGGGAATGCAAAACATTTTTTTCCTCTCATCTCATATTTTTTCCATCACCATGTCCCTCTGTAGTTTTCACTATAGCCATCTCAACATTTCAAATGGGACAGTTTTTTCAATAACTGAATCATTTACAATTAAATACTTTTATTAATATTAATAATATTTCTTGTAATTACAAATTGATTTTTTGAAATTGTGTATCTCACAATTACAAATTTATTTCTAGAAATTGCAATCTCCCAATGGGATTTTGTCTCACAATTGTTACTTTATTTCTCAGAATTGCAACTTTATTTCTCGTAATTGTGATTTTATATCTCACATTTTAATTTTATAACTGACAATTAACATTTTTTTATTTTAATTACCACTTAATTTTACTATATTTCTTGCTATTGCGACTTTACATTTTAATATAATAATTACAATTTTATATCTTGTAATTGCTTTATTCCTTTTTGAATCAATTTATATATCATAATGAGACTATTTCTTAATTTATTTCACAATTACCTGTTATATTTTTTTATTTTTGAGATGGAAAAAAGGTTTCCAGATATTGCTGATTCCATTACTAGCACAAAAAAAACAAGATGTATTCTAATTGTCATGAAAACAGCTAGTCTAACACTGTGTCACAACCCTCCGCAACACGAGAAAATGCCAAGCGAGTCACTGTACTGTTGGTTATTGCAGTAGACGTTCCTACTCAACTGCCGTATCCAACTGTATAAAGTTTGTCACGTTGTGGCACAGTGTTAGGCAGTTCTGCGGCAGCACTGGTCCGGTGTCAGTGAAATGGCACATCAGAGCTGCCTTAGGCTTTGTCTCTGATACAATGGGGTGGTCATATTTTAGCACAGATTTCTTGTGGTATCTGCCTACTTGTGAGCAAAGGCTGATGGGATCGCCAAGGGAAAGAGTGTAACTGTCATTCCAAGGTCACTAATAGATAAATTTATGATGAAGAATTCTGCCGGCTTCAGAGATGATCTTTTACGATACGCAACAAGGAGCAGGATGCCATTTCCCAAGAGTGACAGAATACCTAAAAAGAAAAAAGAAATGCATTAAGTGAATAGTCACCACCACAAGCAGTATGATTTTCCTTGTTCTAACTGCCTGCAACCCTTATTTTACTGTTTTGTTATTGCTCTGACAGCTCGGCTAGAAGTAAAACTGCAGTGATTTATTCTGGCACTTTACGATTTGAAGCCACAATTTGAACTGCTGTATGTCCTCTTACACCGTTTGCCAGTGACCTCTGAAGTTCTGATCTAACATCCCTTGATAATTTAATGTTCACAATACAGAATAGCTGTAGCTCAAACATGAATGCATGGCTCTAGCAACACCAAGGTTGTGGGTTTGAAATGCAAGAAAAAAAAAAAAAAAAAAGATATGTTGAAAGTAGTGTATGTTGCTTTGGATAAAAACGCCTACCAAATGCATAGACGTAAATAAAGCGTCCTTAAAAATAAAACCGAAAACATGACAGGTTGTGAGATTACCGTTTTTTTGTACCCTTTGTTGCCATTTCCCCCCTTGTCAATGGTTGTCATGGTTATTCATTTATTCACTGATTATCTCACACCTGTTTCATATCAGTAAATTATCTTTGTCATATATTGCCCTCAGTTCTTTCAGTTTTGTGTTTTACACACACTGTTTTGTATTGGATTTCATTCTTTTGTTTAATTTAATTAATGTTTATGTTGCTAAAGACCTTCTTTATCTTCTTTATCATAATGTGACGAGTATAAGTAGACTGTTAGGTTAGGGTCAAAGTTCGGGTTGGTAGAATAAGTTGACGTACTTACAAAGTTACTTTTAGTCAGTAGATTGTCTGTTGGGGAGCATAACAATAAAGTGTTAGCAGATATTAAGCAGACAGTCTACTAATACTCTAATGATGCTAGTTGACATTTAGTTGCAAATTTACTTACAGTTAGTAGACTGTCTAAAGTGGACTATCAAAATAAAGTGTTACCTGAAATTGTACTTGTCTGCTTGTAGCAAGCAGAATTGTAATTTAAAGTTGAATTTAAGGAAGTGGAATGAAACACAACTGTTTCGTCTTGAAGTCAATTTGTAAGCCAAATGTTAAAGGAAAATTTGCCATGGTTTCCCTCTGAAATTCCATGTGGGTTTAGGTTTTATTATTTGGATTTATCAGTGTTCAGTTCATCAAGCATGTACCTCACATCCTTGGTAGCTGTAATGCTTATTAAGCTATGCTGTAATGTGAATAAACCTCTTTCAATACCTTGGGATGTTTCGTGTAATGATTTAGACAGTTCAAGGTCATTCCCAAGTGCAAACCACAGCTAACCATTCAAGGAATTAGCAGTTTAGCAGAAATGAGGGACCACTAGAGCAAGGATATACTTTCAAAGCTGAGTACTTTTATTCTAACATGAAGTAAGGGTATTGCTTTATGGGTATCTATTAATTCATACAATAAAAATGTAATTCATACTGTAAATACAATATCTTGAATACACCTCTTCTGTAATGAGAAAGTTTCTGATTTAAAAACTGTCCTGGTATCATAATTGGACATAAGACTCATTAAAATGATACAATTCTTGAAAAGAAAACTTTCTTAGTTTGTATTAGTATTTGTAGTTTGGCATCATTTTGCCAGTCATGTGTTTCAACCAACATACAGATGGGAAACAAATCAAATGGTGTTGATAATAATAATAATAATAATAATTCATTATTTTTGTAAAAAAAAAAAAAAAAATCTTATTATTTTTAGAATATTTATTTTTTGAATAATGAGTAGGATGGTTCCACGTGTTTTTAAAGTGTAAGGGAAAACACATCCTTTTTACTTTATGGCAACACCATTTAGAGTCATTAAATGTATCCTTTATTGAAAATGGTATAAAAGTTTTTCAAAAACATATGAAACCAACATGAAGAAATCCTCATCCCATTTCTTCTCTCTCTCCCTCAACTTTTCTGTCTCTCCTGACTGCTCTATAAATAAAGGCTAAAAATTAAATAAATAATATATAAACAGTATCACTAGTAAGCAAGTGGACTCACAGAAGGTTGTGTATATGGAACCCATGAAGACATCGTGTTCCTTTGGGATCGTGGAAACCAAAAGGGAAGTTTCCGAGGTATTTCCCATCTGCAGAGAAGATGAAAGACAAGACATGAAGTTTAGATGAACAGTGGAAAAAGGATGAAGCTGAAACCGTGCTAAAACAAAAACAAGTATAAAGCATTCATGAGCGAGCTGATGGTTTTCAGGGCTGAATCAGGGGACTTTGTGGATCTATGAGCTCTTTGGTGAGACCATTACAATTGAGATTAGCAGCTCATCTCTCTATGAAAAGATCCAGATTCCCATTCACAGCTAATGCCAACACAAGAATGTCCAGTCCTTTTGTTTTATGGAACATGTAAAGGAAGGAAAGGAAATCTCCTTTTTTTTTTCTTTTTTTTTTTTTGGGTTATGGCCTAAAATAAACTCCAGTTAAATTTTTTCCAGTAAAAAGAATCATTTTTGTAATTTGTTTCTGAAATATCATTCTAATTTAACCAACAAATATCATTTCCATCACATTATGTATTGTTTAACATAATTAACATAACATAATTTTACTTTCAAAATGGAAATTTACTGTACTGCGTTGGTGATAGATGCAAGAACCAATGAGCTTTGTGTAACATTATTCTGCGCTTATGTAAAAAGAATAAAAACTGGGGTAGGTCAAGATTTTAAGTGAACACGTTTTAAATTACAGTCTGTTTTTCCTCATAAAGCATTCAGGAGGCTTGGAATAATACACACGAAACATATGGACTATGTTTATACTTTTATGTGCTTTTTGGAGCTTGAGCTACAATTACCATCCTCTCATCCTTCAGCTTCATGGATGAAAAAGTCATATATGTTTGGAGAGACATGAGTGAGTAGATTTTTATTTTGAGGCAGTTATGGGCAAAAAATGATAATTTGACAACCACTGCCTTGCAAAAGGTATACATTTGAAAGTAGCATAAATAAATTATGAAGGTATGGTAAAAAGTTGGCAAGTCAGTTTATTATATGAAAGTCAGGGTGACTTTCGTATAACCAAAAAAATAAATAAAAATGTTTTAGTTAATATTTAATCTGTTAGTTCATCAACAGATTAAAAATCAACCCCTGAGACATAAATACCAATAGATAAATACTGAAATAGGGAAAAGCATGAAACTAAAATCCGCAAAGTAGGAAAATGTTTGCCTGGGGTAATAGTTAATACCGTTTAGTGGTTATTAAACCAAACATATGACCACAAAATGCCACGACTGTCCAATCAGAATCAAGTATCCTAGAGAGCTGCCTTTTGCTTCTCAGAAGATAACACATAGTTTCGCTTCTACTGTCTTTTTCCCACTAGAAGCTCTCAAACACTTTCTTTGTTTCCTGTCCTTAAATTCTCCTGAAAACACACACATACAGATCATATGTATGTGAATAGTTTATTGAGGATAGAGACATAAAGATGTTCGTACACTGATTTCCCTGTAAATCCTCTTACTATCTATACACAACTGGAGGAGTCAATGACCAAATTGTGCAAATGGCCTACTTTCTGGAGGCTGATAGATGTCAACTCAGCTGTAATGAAATAGAGGAGTGATGCTTCAGCCTCTGCCTGAGGTTTAGGAACAGCTTGTCTCTCTGTCTGTATGAGTCAAGCAGATACAAAGAACAAGCACTGTGTAATCAGCGTGAAAGATTACTATAATACAAATTGTTTTGTTACACAGCTCTCTTTAATACTTGTTTCTGATAGGTGCATCACTAATGTGCTCACAGCCAAATCCAGCGAAAACTCACACTATTAAAACCATGTTTCGGTTCATGTTGACTCAATCTGTTCTCCATTCATTCTGAAATCACTGTCCGGCCACAGATTGCTTTTCTATTTTGTTTTTTATTATGTATTTTATTTGGTTTAAAGGTTGGCTGCACAAGGCTACATGTATTCTGACTTCAAAGTAAAATACAAAGTTCTGTCATGAAACTCTAAATGGCACAGGCTAATAGGTCCTTTAACTCGCCTGCTCATGATCACATCATTATCTAGAGGGCGCAGCTGATTGGTTCTTGCCGTATCAGCAGCCAATGAGCTCGCTGCTCAACCTTCAAATACTTGGGTAGCATTTGCCTTAGCAGTGCAGTGCGCTTTCAGAAACGCTCCACCTCCCCAGCTCCACCTGTATAGATCTGCTACGGGTAATTCATGTATGCTATATTGTATAGCAGCAGCATGTCTTACTTGTTTACAGCAGCATGTCATGTATGTATTGGCAGTAGCAAGTCAGAAGAAAAAGCAGCAGCAGCGTAGCAGATCTATTCTGCCAAGACCAGAGGGTAACACTTTATTTCGATAGTCCACTTTAGACATTCTACTAACTATAAGTAACTTTGCAACTACATGTCAATTAACTGTCATTAGAGGATTAGTAGACTGTCTGCTTAATATTTGCTAACACTTTATTTTGTTGGTCCCCCAACAGACATTATAGACTATAAGTAACTTGGCAACTACAAGTAAACTTATTCTACTAACCTAAACCCTAACACCTAACCATAACCTACCAGTCTACTGACAGTCTACTACAGTCTACTAATACTCTAATGAGAGTTAGTTGACATGTAGTTGAAAAGTTACTTATCGTTAGTAGAATGTCTAAAGTGGACCATCGAAATAAAGTGTAACCGACCAAACATGCAACATCGCCAATCACTCCGAGAGTTGTCATGACAGAAATATATTTATGTGACTTAAAGCAACACTATGGAAATTTTCCTCTGCGGTTTCCTATTGCGACATCAGAAACCAAGAAAAACAAAATAATGACTATTGTAACGCTTGCCGTAAAGCAAGTCAAATTTGTAGTTTTCTTATGTCTCATTAGAACTACAGAAACGCGACCCGATCTGGCAATCTTACATAGTGAGGTTATAGCAGATAAAGGACCACAAAGTGGAGGCATAAGTGCCTTTCACCCTGTTGCGACTTGATGAACCACTGAAACGATTTTGGAAACATTATTTTAAGGTTAAAAATGTTACATAGTGTTGCTTTAAGAAAAAAATGGCCCATTTAGAATATTCTGATATAACTTTGCTGAGAATGTTCCTATTAGAAGATATGAGGCCCATATTTCAGTACCAAGTATCAAAGCTAAGAATTTCTAAATTCCAACTGGCATCTTACAGAATAAAAGTTTAAACAAGTAATAAAAACTCGGTGAGTGTTTTAGCGCAATTTTCTCACCTCATGGGATCACAACACTAAGAGATAGTAAATCTTTTCCGGAGTTTTTTTTTTTTTTTTGTGCGTTCCCGAGATTAGACCTTCCTTAACATAATGCCGAAAACCCGAAGTCTCTAGGTGGTCTGGTTGAGGAGGAGATAGAAGTGCAAGATTGGTGCGCACAGACAGAACAGAAATCATGAGTTAACAATCGCAATTTTGTCCGGTGGAAAATTGCGCTAAAAAAATGCTCATGTTCAGTTTAAAGAGGGAAGAACTACGGTATAAAAGGAAATTGTAAAGAAAAGTAAAAAAAAAAAAAAGGCAACATGATGCATTGAGGTTTAAGAATAACTGTCTTAAAGGTACACTATGTAACTTTTATTTAGTTCAAAATGAACCATTTGACATTAAATATTTACTTGAAATACTCCTAAGCCTGCGGGTACATATTTGCTGAATGATATTGCATTCCTTGTATAATGTTTCAGAATGGTTGTTATACTTATCATGGTGGTTAAGAATTTAAATGTATTGTGAATGACGCTAAAAGGTTAATGCTCTAATGCATTTCAAATTATCGTACCACTTACAGTTAACCTTGCTTTAAACCTAACCAATACTGTAAACAAAAGCTGATCTAAGATAAAAACACATTTGCTGAACCAATCATGCCATTTTAGCTTGCTTCTACTACAAGTCTTCAAGCTCTTTTATGCGGTGTTGTGACTCATGTTTCACAATACTCATATCCGAGTTCTCCATTTTGCAAGTGTAACGCTGTACCAAGTGAGCTACCACGCAAGTTTACAATGTCAGAAAAGCCATATATATGGAGCTAGTTATGTGATGTAAACAACAAAAAGGATTAGTTTACAAATCATGCAAATCAAAAGTTTTGAGGTCATAGCATAGCATTTTGCAAGGAACTATGCACAAATAACTCTTTATTTAATGATCATTTTCCTGATAATTTGTGTGAAAACTATAGTGAAATGTATGTACAGGTACATACTGTATTTGCAGTTTTGTCATGTATTTCCAATGAGCCCGGGTTGCAACAAACCCTGTATGCTGGATTAAATGTTTTTTTCTTTTTGCACAGTGATGCTTTGTCCATATATGGTCTGTCAAGGAACACTGGCCGTCACACCGTTGTTTGCTTTATGCAATAAAATGACAAAATAAGTAGAACTTCAGCATGCTCATCTCATATGATTCCCCCTCTGTGGCAGTGTGAAGACTCATTACCAGCTCACACCAAGCATGTCTCTCCACCTGTATTCAGTAATTCCATCAAAAAGCTGTCATAATGCCAAAAACAGTTTCCTGCTCAAGACCTGAAGAGAATGTAATGAGTACTAGCCTAATAAGCCAAATAAACAGATGAGCCTTGGCAAGAGTCCACACAGATGGGTTAGAAAGAACACAACTAGGCATTAAAACTATTCGGAAACATGTTTTGATATTTTGCTAGAGAAACATGAAAACATATGAAACAAACATCTGTTTGCGTTTAGCGTTTGAGTGATTATTTAATTAGCATCTCAACATCTGTAGTCTAGATAGGACATGATGTACTTGCATTAACATGTAATTATTAAAGCTAAAAAAAAGGAAAATGTGACATTTTTGAAACACTGGAGATGGACTGACCCAGCTACTGTTTTCCATGCAGTGAAAGAGGCTGAGAAAAGTCAGCTTGAAATGAAAATGCACTCGGTCTATTCTGTAAATGCATGTTATAGATCTCATTGTAAACAATTCATCTGTTCATATTAGGGGTGTAACGGTACTCAGAAGTCATGGTTCGGTACGTACCTCCGTTTTGGGGTCACTGTTCGAAGCGAGTTCGGTATCGAAGGGAAAAAGCTACAAATGTCTGCACACTACCCCTCATTATAACAGCAGAAACAATTTAAAATACTCATACAGATAAAAGTAAGACATCATTCGAAATGTGAACACTCGCAATAAAATAAAACAAAGATGATGCTGCTTTCTGCTCTCCCGGTTTCCTTTCCGTGAAATTTGTGGAGCTCGTCACAAAAATGAATGGAAACTCAGTGTATAGGCTACTAGCAAGCTCTTGCGTGCCAACTGAACTTTTGTTCAATGTGCAATAGAAATACATACATGTATTATACATTTAGACCACTTAACTTAGTAATTGCTATCAGGATGTAAAGAGACTTTCAACCATCATAACAAAAAATGTTTCTGGAACAAATCACCTAGCTTTTAAGATAATGATTTCACATTTCTACACACTGGCTAGAATTGCTGTTAATATGCAAGTGAACATAACATGAGTGTCCTTGAACTGTGCGTTGAGTGTTTGCGGCATTTGTCATGTCTTTTGGACCATTTCCATGTTGAAATAATTAATGTAGTCTTTTAGGCCATTTACATGAGCTTTCAGGAGAGTTATTATCTCTAATGAAATGCTAGAGCTGGACAGTTATGTTAAGGACATTTTGGTCATCATAATATTTCATCCTGCTGTGGCTGACTGCATCATAATAGGCGGTGACATAAAAACAGATGCCAAGGCAGGCATCACTACTATTATTTCTGATAGGATAAGAGATTTGAACAAACCCCTATCCCTAAGTATTAATCTTCGGCACATAACTCGTCCCATGTTGTTTCTGCTGAAGCCATGAATGATTCCTCAACTCATGCAGCTTGTTGAGTAGAAGTGTGCTATAATATTTCTAAGTGATCAGATTTATGACGGGTCGTGAAATGGATGTAAGAATCCTGTAGATTTACAATGAGGGGTCCAAGTTATATCTAGAGACCAAAATATTATAAAGACTTGTGACAGTTTGAAAAGCAATGCGCTAAAAAACACTCAAGCTGCCCGCCATCCACAACATTTTAAAGGCACACTATGCAGTTTCCGTTTTTCTCAAACAGGAAGTGGTGTACTTGTATTTAACGTTACTGTCGTAAATACCACTCACGCAGAGCCGTCTCTGCACTCTTCCGACCGCGCTTTCTTCGTTGATTCATGATTTACGTCTGAAATGCGTGCTAGTGTCTTCCACAGAGGCTGCTTCATATGTTGTTGATGTATGTGACGTCGTGCCGTAAAGCAAGTCGTGATTCTCGTGAGATTTGTCGGGGCGCTACCTCTCAAACCTGCATTGCTGGATTTGCCAGCAGCGCCAAATGTTTAGTCACACTAACTCACTTTTAATCATGATGATTTTTCACATTTTTAAATAAATCATCAAAACTATGAAATGACATTACATACTAGACTGACTCATGGACTTTTATTGAAGGGTGAAAAACCACCAAAATGTCAATTGTACCACAAACTTGTTTCTGCCATGCAAAAAAAAGTGCATGGCAAGTTTACATTTCACAATTCAGAATTTTTTCTCAGAATTGTGAGATATAAACTCGCAACTGTGAGTTAAAAAGTCAGAATTACGTGATATAAACCTGCAATTGCATGAAAAAAACAGGATTTTGAGCTGACGTTTTTTTTAAGAACGGCGATTTTATGTCTTGCAGTTCAGACTTTATATGTCTCAATTTGAGCAAAAAAAATTTCAGAATTGCAAGGTAAACTCGCAATTGCAAGAAAAAAGTCAGAATTGGGAGTTTAAATTCTCATAATTGTTACTTTTTAACTCGCAATTGCGAGATTACCCAGAAAAACTTTTACAATATTTATCAAGTACATTTAAAGAATCTTTTATATACAACTATTGTATATACAACTTTTTTTCCTTAGTGTACTTACTGAATTCTTTGTTGAATGTTGAATCTGTATCTGCTATGGCTGCCTGTGAAAGCTGATATAGCAATAAATTCAAGTACAGTCAACCAACCATGAAATAACACAAATTGCGGAAATTACAGTGAGTATTAAAGGTAGGGTAGGTAGGAATTTTATCAAAAACTTTTTTCCAAATTTGTTTAAACTTTCTATATATATCAATACATAATTAAAATGTAAGTACTCTGAAAAAAAAGAGTATAAAAATCGAGTGACTCTAGACCGTTTAATCTGCATTAAACACAGCTCATTATTTCCATTCGGGACGAAACAAAGGATTGGCTTAGGCGACTGTCACTCTCTCGCAACCATGGCAACCACCCTTTTGCCACACAGGATCTGCCCATATGCGCGCGCACCCGTTTGATTTGAGGAATTCAAGAGGCACGGAACCTAGGAATAGCAAAACAATGGCAGAGAAAGAGCAATCAAAAATTCACATTACCAGCATATAGCGAAGGCAAACAAGGCAAAAAAGGAAGACAGTACTAGAAAAGGTAATGAACAAAAAGTCTTTGGATAAACAAAGAAATAAAACGCGTGTCAATATCCTCGGACCCATAGTTGCACGGCCGCTTGCACGACCTCCTCTGCTTCGCCCTCGACCCCGGACCATGTCCTCGAGCTGACGATGCGGTACTTGTCTCTGGAGTGTAGTCATCAGAGTCAACAGTGCTTTCATCATGGAAACTCTTACATGCAGAACACCATATGTTATGAATCTTACACGAAATTCATCTTCATCACAGTGTAACTGATGGTAATGGAAAAAACGTGTATGAATGCAACCTGTTTTTAGCTTTGCCTTATAGATATAACTAGCTCGTTAGCGAATCAAAAAATATATATTTTAAACTTTACCAATATCAACATGCTAGCTTGATAGTGAGTACTAAAATACATCTTTTTTGTTTATATTCATAATGATAAAGTTAGATTTTTTTTATTACATGTGATTCTGACATGATGTCACTACATGCACTGCGCTCCTTCCTCTCCGCTCGTCTCAGGTAAATGCGTCTTCCAGTTCCAGCTCAGTGGTCGGAGTCGCGCGTTCATGTGTTTTGGGGGCGTGGCTTTGGAAGGAGCCCAGAATGGAGGGGGTGGAGTGAATGGAAATAATGAGCTGTCTTTAAAACAGTCGTGAGAGGTCTACAGACACTCGATTTTTATACTTTCTTTTTCAGAGTACTTACATTTTAATTATGTATTGATATATAAATAAAGTTTAAACAAATTTGGAAAATAAGTTTTTTAGACAATTCCTACCTACCCTACCTTTAATCTGAGTATTCATGAGGTGCATCCTAAGTTTCTAATTCTGAAGGTATTGAAGTATTGACCGGCCAAAATGCTATTTTCTTTATCTAAATGCTTCCTAAAAACCTCTCAAAGAACAAATAATCTTGTTTATTTTAGGTACAAATGAAGAGCTGTACTGGAATGTAGCATCTTGAACATCATCAGATAGATGGTAGCCATGAAAATGTGGGACAAGAAGAGTGGACAAACTGTCCAAAAGCTCAACTCGACATTCATTGCTCATCCGATTAGTGGTCTTTTATGCGGGTGTGTGTGTCAAAGAGGGCAGCTATAGCATAGCCCAGCCTGGCTTCATTTCAGCCAAGGGCGGCCGCTCCGCCTGTCCTTCACTAATCCGCTGGCTAAGGCATCAGAAGGACAACATGTTAATAGTTGCGATAACATCAGGAAGGCTATACTCAACCGCCTGGCAAAGCGTTTGTTTTGATCTGAGGATGGGAATGTGAAGTGTCATGTATTATTGTGGATGTTTAGCGTCTGTGCCTTATGGGAAGAATTGTTGATGCATGACATCATTGCGTTAGAGTCCAGAACATTTCATACTCAAATTTCAGACGTCCCACTTCTGTTGTCATCACTGCACAATGCAGCTGTTTCAGTACAGGCACTTTTATGTGTCAGAGGTTGTTTTTATTAAAAATAAAAGTAGCATGATGTCATTGTGGCTTATTGGTCGTCAATCGCATTTTATGTAGAAATACATTTCATTGCTTAAAATATGAAATATTGCACTTTCAACTATGATGAATAAGAAAACACAGAGAGAAATAAATATTTTTTTTGCACAAATCAGATGTGGCATAATTTCCACTACAACCTATAATTTGTACACAAAATTGTTGTTCTTTGTTACAGAGCAGACAACATTGTCAATGAAGAGCATGTTTGAGATGAATATATAAGACATGATGTGTACAAAACTAAACAAACGAGGTAAATATCACTTGTGAGCAGAATAATTTCAACAAAGCTGCAATTATGCAAAAACTGTGAACATATCATTTATTTGTGTATTTGATATACTAGCTTTGAAAGCCATGTTCCACTCCTGCTTCATAACTATTATTATTATCTGTCTGATGGTTTTAGCCGCTGGAATCTACGTTTCTAAAAGTCTTGCGTAACTGCAGTGACACGCACTGGGTTTGTGCCACATGTAGCATGACACATGTACCATACACTGTGTGATCTTTCACACACCACTGGCCAATCAGCAGGCTGGAGGGAGGGATATTCAGGCTCGGTTGGCCATGCCATGACTTACTCAAGTGTGAAGTTATGGCTATTGCAGATGGAGCTGTGCAGTTGTTTGTGTCCAAGTTTTTAGTTTTTCATATCTGTGGAGAGGTTTCAATTTACAATACGTTATGTTACTAAATATCTCATTTAAGTTTGAGGATCACTGGTGTGTCTGTGAAATACAAACTGTCTAATTATCTGAGCTGTTTTACTTTTGTAGTAAATTGTAGTAACATCTGAGTCAAAGTTAACCCTAGCCTACTGTATTATATTTGATAAATGCCATCGAAGGCCTCTAAATTATGAACAAGATCGCTAAAAAACCTGGATTTGGATTATACTTAAAGGGATAGTTCACTTTGAAATTAATTTTTGGTATGTTTTAGCTTACCTCAAAGGCATCCAAGATGTAGGTGTCTTTTTTTCCGGAGTAGTTTCAATTTTGATATTTTTAGGTCAAACCGTTCTTGTCTGTCAGTCATATAATGCAGGTCTATGGTTACTGTCTCAAAACAGCATGCACAAAGTCCAAATTAAACAATTCCCCATCGTCCAAATTAAACAATTCCCCATCGTAAGTACACATTGATGGCTTAAGACACGAAACGAGCGGTTTGTGTGAGAAAACGAACAGTATTTATATAGTTTTTGTCCTCTTGTAAACACACACACCCAAATGATCAGAGGACGCGGGTGCTTCGGTCTGCGCAAGCGCCGGAAAGCGCCGGAAAAGGTCAGAGGGCGCGGGCGCTTCGATCTGCCCAAGCGCCGGAAATTATCTCTCGCGCGTGTACGTCACTCATTGTTTACACAGAGATTTCGGAAGCCTTACCTTTCACTGTGAAGATCTAAACATATTTAGACGTACAGGAAATGGCAATGGAAGACGATTTCGATATATCAACAGACAACGTTGAATTTTTTACACAACCATATTTATTTGAACCAGAGTACACCGATCAAGAATCACGAATCACGAATGGAACATAGCAATGCCACAGCTACAAGACGACGAGGACATTGACAGTACCCCGTCATACACCTGCCTGACTGAAGATCCCGAGTTTTCTCCGTTTTGCACGTTGGCAGGTGTATGACGGGGTACTGTCAATGTCCTCGTCGTCGTCTTGTAGCTGTGGCATTGCTATGTTCCATTCGTGACAACATATGCTCTCTACTTCTGTTGGCATCTCACAACACTTGCTACAAGAACACCACCAATTTTGCAGAGATCTCTGTCTCTCTGAGGCTTGAAGACGTGCTGCTGCAGCGGATGCTTCCTCTATCGCTCTGAGTTCTTGATCGGTGTACTCTGGTTCAAATAAATATGGTTGTGTAAAAAATTCAACGTTGTCTGTTGATATATCGAAATCGTCTTCCATTGCCATTTCCTGTACGTCTAAATATGTTTAGATCTTCACAGTGAAAGGTAAGGCTTCCGAAATCTCTGTGTAAACAATGAGTGACGTACACGCGCGAGAGATAATTTCCTGCGCTTTCCGGCGCTTGCGCAGATCGAAGCGCCCGCGCCCTCTGACCTTTTCCGTCGCTTTCCGGCGCTTGCGCAGACCGAAGCACCCGCGTCCTCTGATCATTTGGGTGTGTGTGTTTACAAAAGGACAAAAACTATATAAATACTGTTCGTTTTCTCACACAAACCGCTCGTTTCGTGTCTTAAGCCATCAATGTGTACTTACGATGGGGAATTGTTTAATTTGGACGATGGGGAATTGTTTAATTTGGACTTTGTGCATGCTGTTTTGAGACAGTGACCATAGACCTGCATTATATGACTGACAGACAAGAACGGTTTGACCTAAAAATATTAAAATTGAAACTACTCCGGAAAAAAAGACACCTACATCTTGGATGCCTTTGAGGTAAGCTAAAACATATCAAAAATTAATTTCAAAGTGAACTATCCCTTTAATAAAACCCACTGCATTTGGATCTACTGTTTCCCGTGTGTTCCCGTGACAATTATGTTTTGCCCTCACAATAAAAACTACAGAGCTTTGACCATAAAACTAAGCATTTAAACATCATCTTACCAAGACATATTAATGGAAGATATCGAATGACAGCTGATATTTATATGCATTCTATGCGAGTAGTCTGCGAAACTGTTATAAAGATCTCACTGATTTACATAATCTATCACAATTTCGTCTTACTTTTGGGGCAACTGCTCGAAATTGCATATTTTGCTCAGTTTGTGTCTCTGAATAAAATTGAGGTGTTTTTTTTTTTCTCCTCGCGTGTGAGCTCCATATTCTCACTAATATATGAGCCAGAAGCCTGAATTATCAAATATGATACTCTACAAATCACACGTGCAATTGTTTTTAGATGCCTGAAAGTTCAATAAACTGTTCCATTAAATTTTTCAACTAAAATTTCAAATGACAGGATTATTACTTTAAATATTTATATTTTCTGCTCCTTCCAAAACTGTTGAGTTTATAGCGTGGTGTCTAGGTGGTTGTTAAATGGCCCAAGTCTCATATAGATATTAAATCTCTTCATCGGGTTTATGGTTTTTTTTCACCACCTTCCAGACAGAAATCATAACAACGGACAGTTGCTTAAAAGCATAGCACAACAAATCACATAAGTATGAGCAATAAAAATAGTGAAATAATACATACAAACACTAATAATTAAACCGAACTAAGAACTCTCTGAAAGAACAACTAATTTGTGAAATCCTCAGGGGTTTATAAAAACTGTACTGTTCAATTTGATAACAGCTTGTTGAAACCTATTGAATTGTTAAAAGCAGCAGTGCCATATGAGATTTAAAAGGAGAGACAGAATAAGTTGGAGTGTATCAGTGTAGTCAGCGATGCTCTGAGACAGCAGAAGACGTGTATCGAGGAGGATTGGGACGCAGTAAAGGAGAAGAGGAGGCAGATGTCTGGACAGGTGCTGATGTTAGAAGGTGGGCTGTAAATAGGGAACTGTGCCCGTCTGTAAACACACATGTGCAGTTGATCCGGACCGTTCAGCACAGATAACCTAATGGGGTTGTCTTTCATTTGTACTGTTACTACAGTATCTTGTTTAGACCTTTTTGTCAGATTTCTTGGCTGATTTGAAATGTTATTCAAATGTGACACTGACAAAACTGTTTTTCTTTCACCATTCAAGTACATAGGAGCTGTCCTTGCATGACTGGAAAGAGCTGTCCTGATAATGCTGATTGGCCCAATCGTGCAGGGCCGTGCACAGAACTTTTGAGGGGCATGTGTTGAAACTGAAAAAGGGCACTTTTTTGATTTATTTTTTATTTATTATTAAGATTATTTAGTAAGCCTACATAAAAGGAGTAAATGGTCACGTTCATGACAAATCCAATAACACAAAATAATAGTCTCAAAAGCTTTAGATTTATTCACTATTAATAACAACCATAATAATAATATAGATAATATAGATATACAGGGTTTCAGGACTAGCCCTAAAGCCCTAAAAAAAACATGTTTTACTACATTTATACATGTGAATGTAAATGAAATTAGTGAAATTAGATAGCGAATACATGCATATTAACAGTTGAATTTACCATAATTTAATATCATTACCATAACATGATTAAAAGTTAATAAATTAAGTGTATCAGCAATCATAAATCAAAGAAGAAATTTCTTAGAAATATATGCTTACCTAGGTAACGAGGATCACTCAGTCGCTTTGTGTAAGTTCCAGTACGAAAGAGCGTGAGGGAGCACATGTGCTTATGATTTTTCGATGGTAAAAACAAATTATATGTTGTTGTAGCCTATTACTTATCAATATATTGTTAACATTTTACAAAAGTCAAACTCAAATGCAGTTACGGGGTTTTTGACCAGCGGATGTGTGCAAATGTGTATTTTGTCCGTCATTAAAACGGCGCCATCACATTACATTTTCATCAACAGGTTACAAACTAGTTTGTTGGGCGCTCCGTTTTTCCTGTTGTAAAATACATTTGGCCAAAATCTCATTTTATAAAAGATGAAATGCTACTGTATGCACAGGCTATTTAAGTGTAGGCTATGTATTGGCTATGACTAGATGGCAAATGGTAGACCTCTCTCTCAGGTCCCACATGTCTCAGTCAGACATCAAATAAATAAAATATGAGCCTTTATAGACATAGTGTTTAGTACTTATTCAAACAACAAGATCTTTGTTTACCCTTGCAAAACTTTGTTCAGCTGCTGTCTGCTGTGCGGCTGCTGCGGAACTTCAGTTCATTCGAGAATTCAGTCAAGATAGAGGGGGCGGAGCTATCTGGTTTACAGACAGTTTGAGGATCGAACAAGATTTACACAAGCTCTTTTTAAGAACTTTCATTGGCTAAATATTTGTATAAACAGACAGACAGACAGATGTAAAGGGTGACTAATAGCATTGAATTACTGAAGGAAAAAAAACACCACCACCAAAGAAAAGGGCACGTATCTGCATTTGTGAAATTGCAAGCTATACTTTTCAATGGCAGTCAATGGAGAAAAGTGTTCTTTGTTGTCAGATGGTGTGGTTATGGCATCAGCCGGCTAGGGCTGACAGGACCATGTTAACCTGCCAGACCTTGAACCCTTGATATATCATAATAAAAGCTCAGAAATTCTCACCAAATCAAATGCAGTTGCTAACTTTCAACAGAAATTCAAACTGTATTTGCGGATAATATAATATTCTGAAATAAAAGTGTTCACAAAGAGAGATCACTTTCATGACTGTTTTTTAACATACGTATACACTTTTAAAAAGTGCACTTTGTAATAAATGTCAAATTAAAATCTTAACATTTTAAATAATTGTTTTATAAATCTTTTGTCACTTCTTTTGATGTGTTGAGACACAAACTAAAGCGCAGCATGTAAAGTTCTTGATTATAAATTTAACTGTAATGTGTGATTCAATATTACATTTAAAGTTAAAGTCCCCCTGTAGTCAATAATTTTATCCCTTAAAACTCACCTTTGATCATCAAATTGACATATTTAAATGTTTTTTTTCCAAGGGTGTAGAGTTGCATTCAAGCTATTTTAAGGCATGAAGAATTTGTTCCCTTTAGTACGGTCACTACGCGTTACGTCAGTGACTGACGAAATTGGGGGTTTCGCTTAGAAGCCTATCACCTTCGAGTTTTGGCATGAAAATGCCTTGTGTCTACGGAATTTGCATGCCGCGGTTTCCGCCCCATAGCGTGGGTATAAAAGGAGGAGCGGGGGCAATCTCGCATTATGTATCTTCGCTGAGGAGCCGAGACTGAACTCCAGGCTATTCCAGCGGTACAGCGGTTGTGACAGAGGGACGTAACATCTCCGTTCCCTACTCAGGGAACAAGGGTTACATGGATAACCGAGATGTTCCCTTTCGTACAGTCACTACGAGTTACGTCAGCGACTGACGAAATTAGGGGTCCCAGTATAATCACGCCACATCGGCTGTCTTCCAGTGCCCTGCGCAAGACTGAGCTCCCTGTCGTGAGACTAGCACGGATGAAGGGCTAGGCTTAACGCAAGAATACCAAGGTACACTGGGTAACATATCCCAGGAGGAACATGTAAAACAATGCCTACCCGTAGGGAGGACTTAGAATACACATATGACCCGAGTACGGGATGCATATGGAAGACTCAGAGGTATCCAGCCCGCAAGGTGGAATGTTTCAACCTCGAGAGAAAGAGAGGGAAAACACAAGCTCAAAGGAGATTTACCGTGGAAATACACATGTGGGGGGTCACCCAACGGGGGAAAAATATGGAAAACATAGCTAATCACGAGGGCTGACCAACCGGGCAGCACTCTGGTGATGGCATCATCAGTGTAGGAGGAACTTCAGCTTCCCACCATAACAGACAAAGAGCCAAAGTACTGGACAGAGCAGTGCCAGGGCTGGGTCTGCCTCCTGCGAGGGCAGCGCTTGCAGGTTCACCACCTGATCTCTGAACGGAGTGGTGGGAACCATCAACCAAAAATGCATGCAGGTCCCCTACCCTCTTGATGGAGACCTGTCTTCATGGACAGGAACTTAAGCTCCACTGATTGCAAAGGCTCAAAGGGAGCTCTCTGCAGGGCAGATAGAACCACTGCGAGGTCCCAAGAGGGAACGAGAGGAGGGCGAGGAAGATTTAGTCTCCTCGCTCCTCTAAGGAACCTGATGACCAGGTCATGCTTCCCCACAGACTTACCTTCAACTGCATCGTGATGTGCGGCAATAGCGGCAACATACACTTTGAGGGTGGAGGGAGACAGCCATCGCTCCAACCCCTCTTGCAGGAAGGAAGGCACGACACTGATCGGGGGGATTTTCTGGGGTATTCTCGTCGAGAAGAGCACCAGGTGACAAAGAGGTTCCACTTCAACGCATAGGCGTGTCTCGTGGACAAGGCTCTAGCGGAAGTGATGGTAGCCACCACCGGAGGTGGTAGGGTACTCAAACCTACCTCGTCCCTTCCAGAAGCCACACATGTAGGTTCCATAGATCGGGATGAAGGTGCCAGAGGGTGCCCCGTCTCTGGGAAAGGAGGTCCTTCCTCAGAGGAATTGGCCACGGAGGTGCTGTCGCGAGGAGTACTAATTCGGAGAACCAGATCCGGGTGGGCCAATGAGGCGCAACCAAAATGACCTGCTCCTCGTCCTCCGGGAGGGGCGGGAGCTGCAGGAGGGCACCCTCGTCGGTGAGCAGACTGAGGATTCTGTGCCGACGGCTGGGTGGAGGCAGCAGCAGGCCGTCGGGGCAGAATATGCTTAATAGCCTCAGTCTGCTTCTGGGCGGTCGAGAACTGTTGGGCGAAGTCCTCGATCGCGCCGCTGAAGTGACCGTATGAAAGGGAACAAATTCTTCATGCCTTAAAATAGCTTTAATGTAACTCACGGAATGAAAATACTCAGCAATGGTGTTGACTTATAAATGTTAAAGCATATCAAAAACACCACATAGACATATAAACAACATTTAAAAGCTTGATTTTCTCTACAAGAGGACTTTAAGTAAGGGATAATGTACATCCAGCCGGTTGTTATCAGAGAATAAACCCCCGACAGGGTGATGATGACCCCAATTCGAAGCAGAATTTTATCATCCCGCTTATTACACGGCTGCTTGCCACATAAGTAAATAATTAGACACAAAATATTGATCTGAGTCTAAATATTTTATTAGCTCTTTAAACGCAAAGCTTCCGTGGGGAGAGCAGTTGCTAGCGCGGCAAGTTCAAACTAGACGGACATTTAAGGGATACGGTACTGTCATACCACTTATTACACAGAATTTTGCCACATAAATAATTATGGAGATAAAAGATACTGATTTCAGATTAAACCGTTTTTAAAATCGTACCTGTTTGTTACCCTATAATCCTACAGTGTACAAAACAATAGTCACAAAATGGCAGCAGCTGCGTTTGTATGAAACAAGAGAGAGGGAGTCAACGATACTGGATGGCATACTTAAATAACTGTACACAAAATATTGATTCGACTGAGTTTTAATATTTTATTAGCTCACCAAAAGCAAAACTTCCATGAAGAAAAAAGGTTTCTAGCAAGCGTATAGCGCTGCTGACTTATCCGAGCCTGTGTTATCTGTTTTCAGAGGTTGTTTTCTGGGAATAACATACCGCTGGATGGCGCTATTGACCAATCAGAATCAGGTATTCCACAGAGCTGTGTAATAATATATTTTAAATGTACTAAATTGCAACTTCATCATTACAAATGTGTAATTACATGTATATTTGAATACATGACATACTGTCACGGTTATGGAGTTTCATATTCTGTTTTTTTTTTTTAGTTCCTGTTTCTCTGCTCTTTTTATCGCCTCTTTAGTTTCTATGGTTATGTATAATTATCACCTGCAAGTCATTATGTTCGTCTTGTATATAAACTCTGTTTGGTTCAGTCCCTCGTTGGTTCTTCTTTCAGTTTATATGGTTTGGATTTTCTCCTAAGTTTCCTAAGATAGTGTTTTTTTTATCTAAATAAAATATTTGTTTGTGAACTATTGTTGTCATGCTGCAGGCCATAAGTTTCAATAGAAATGACAATAAAGTATATTTTAGTTTACCATAAATGCTTGTCAGTACATTAGGCAATACACTTTAATCATATTTCAAAGACAATAGAAGTATTAAATTACATTTAAATATTTACTTAAGGTAAAAAAAACCCCCTCTTGAATTCAACTAAACTTCATTTAATATAAAGTTTAATAATACATTTTCATTTAATCACAAATAAATTTAGTTAAGACGACATGAGCTTTTGATAATGGTGCAATCATATGTTCAAAATGCATTTATTCAGATCTGTTAATTGTGAGAAATAAAAAAGATTAAATGAATAAAAAGTATGATAATGGTTCAAATTTGGCTAGCTTTCGTGCAAGCTATAGATTCAATTAGTTGTTTTTAATGATGATAAATATATAAACCTGGTTATTTTGCATTTAAAACTCAGTTTATTAGTACTAATACATAAATCTCATTCTTCTTTCATTTATATATGACTGACAAATATGCATCACATTCATTTTGTGCATTTGTGTTAAAACAGTAACCCAAATGAATGGAATTTTAATAAAATTAAATTACATAAACATTAAATTTAGATATAAATATATACATATTTCTGTGTTTAGTTTTCACATTTTTTTCTTGCAGTTTTTCATTCATGCACTTCTCCCCTTGCACTTCTCCATTTAATATGCTCAATCAGCATGGTTATGTAATTTCAAATCCAACATCTTTGCGGCTTGATTAAATTTACTTAACCCTGCCACCCCTTTCCAGTCTGAATGTTAAAAGAAACCAAAATGGTACATAGTAAACTGACATTATATATCCCATGCTTAAACATTAAAGACATATTTTTTATTTTCCCCTCTTTCCTTTGCACTTTAATCTAAATTTTCCACTATAATCGGCTTTCGAGCCATTAGCATTTGAACTTAACGGTCAACAGCCTCACTGTTGCAAAACGCATATCGAATGAATGGGATGCTTTGATGTGCTCTTATCCACAGAGGGAAGTGAAGGCAAATTATTCTTAAATAAGAAAAGTGTCTGTGGTACTCTTGAGCTGCTTTGCAAGCATGGCGAATATGTACTGTAATGAATGCTGCTACGTAAACCTCTCAAATGAACTGATATGATCCATTGACTCTGTAAAAACGCACAAGTCAGCATCTTACCACCACACTAAAATGAACTGAGGTCGAGAGGTTCATCAATTCGTTTTGTACTGTTTTGCACCAATACCAAGTACACAAATTGAGAAGCAAATGACATATTCCTATTGCTTCTTCACTGAGGCTTGAGGCTTCAGTAGTTCAGACTAAGACTGTGGCTTTAAAATGTTTCACTCTATTGCATTACACTGATTAAGGACACTTTTTTATAATCTTTTTATGCTTTCTTTGATTTTCTTTGATTATAAAGTGGGCCGCAAAATATTCTTAAGCTGTATCTTTCTCTTGTAATTCAGTAGAAATATCTAAACATCCTTATAACATCATCACCTCACTGGCCATTGAGAAATATTGCAAACATGATATTTTGTAAATGTAATTTTCATGAGGAGAGGGATGACATTTACTTCAAAATTATTCTACGTGGAATGAAACAAAGTTTTGTGCTGTTTTGCACCTATACCAAGTACAGAAACTGAGACGCAAATGACATATTCCCACTGAGGCTTGACGCTTCACTAGTTCAAACTAAGATTGTGGCTTTAGAATTTACTAAAATCTTTAAAAAAGGCAAACTTTTCATTCTATTGCATAACACTGATTAAGGACATTCTTTTATATTCTTTTTATGCTTTCTTTGATATTTGATAAATATCAAACATGATATTTTGTAAATAAATGTAAATGTGTGAGTGACATTTACTTCAAAATAATTCTACATGGAAAGAAACCATAGGGTTCTTGACTCAATTTTAAAGAACACTTTATGCCAAAAAAGGTTCTATATAAGGAAAAATGTCTTAAATTATTGCATAATACTTTCATGTTTAATGGATTATTTAAAAATAAATTATTGTGATAAAGTATGTTTACAAGCTTTTTAGTTCATGAAATTGTATAATATTAATTAAAAATAAATTCACTATATGATACCTTGGGAACCCTTTAATTTAGAACCTTTTCTGGCATAGACAAGAAGATGCTGATTAAGAACATTATCATACAATTTGTAAGATTAAAACCTTAACTTGTTTATTCCTTAGTGACTTTGAATTGCATATATACCTGCTTGCCATAAAAACAGAAGAAATGATAAAAATATTTGTACTACGACTTTTTAAATCTGTTCCTCGCACAAATTACATGACTTTTAATATATCACATTTATGGTGTTACAGTAAGGAAAGGAGTGTGTAAACATTTTTATATGTTCATCGTTTGTGATCCACAGAAAATAACATTTCTCTGTCAGCATGATTTTTCCAACTCCACAGAACACTGCTATTTCTCTGAAACGTATTGCTTTACTTCACAATTGCTCAGAGTTCCCCATGTTTATTTTGATGACATATTCATGAATGGCAAAATGAATGCAATCATTCAACCCCACGCAGACCGAGCCCTCTGCCGAATTTGAAACTGAATATTGTAATGTCTTCCAATTATTGTCAGCACAGTTGAGTTTGGACAAGCCCAGACTCTCTGTTCCCTTTCAAGTAAACTTGAAAGCGAGAGAACTCATTGCTGTGATTCTGATATAATAGATGTGGTGTCAGTAGAAATGGATATATTTAATAGATCTGTTTCCAGCTCGATGCAGCAAACCGCTGAATACGATGAGATGGTGAAACCTATGACTCATGCCACAGCCAGAGTTTAAACTAGTCCGGTTTGCAGCGCAAGACTGTGGAAGGTCGTTTAGATAAACGATATCTGCTGAATTGTAAGTGTGCAGCTCCGGTGAGTCTTCCCTTTCTCCCAGACCTGCACAATGAGATGTCAGGTGTGTGGAGACATCCATACTCTGGCTGTGCGGCCCATCTGGCTTCGAGTTATTCAAATGTAGAGCGGGGTTATGGGTGGATGTCTCGGTGGAAAGGAATTTACGGAATTACCTTTTCACTGGGGACAATCTCATTCTGAAGGCTCCCGTATTGCCCTCTAAACCATGGTTCACACAACATCAAGGATAGTGGGCAGAGCAAATGCTGCGGCTGGGCAGACTGGTGGAGCTCTGCACACTATGGGAGTACTGCAAGCTTACCAAGCAGATCTGCTCAGAGACCTTGATCAGGGGAAGGGTTTATCTCCTGAGGCAGTCTCTGAACTGCGTATGGCCCAAGCGTGCCGCACAAGTCCTGAAAAGTGAAGCCAAAGCATCTCGATCCCAGTGTAGGTCATAAACCCCGCCCTCTCCATGTAGTCTAATGGGACGTGAGGCAAACTAAACAACTGCTATAAAAATGGGAGTGTGACGTCATGATTGACAGCTGTGATTGACAGCTTCTCAGCGAAGTAGTCACTGAGGCACCAACAGACTTTTGGGGGGATTTTCAGGAGGAGATTGGAGCTTCAACTTTAATTTCTACATTTCCATAACTGTTTATTTCACACCAACATAATGAGTTGTTCTGCTGTACTAAACGTCTCTGCGAGAGTGTGGGCCTTGATAACGCGGCTCCACATCATGCTCAATGCTGAGCAGAATCAGGACCCAAATCAGCACAAGATGTCAGCGCCATATTGGGACATTGGCGGCTTCACTCTTCTACAATGGAAGAGAGTGAAAGTGCGTTGTTCATCTTTTTTTACAGTCTATGATATGGCCTAGCTCTTTGTGCCACCAAAAATGCGGCCCGCTCTATTGGCCGGTCCATGGCTGCTATGGTGATGACAGAGAGCTAGATCTCTGGCATAATTTGTCAGGGATCAAGGAGTCAGATACAACTGTCCTCCTTGATGACCCTGTCTCGCCTTTGGGACTGTTTGGCACGGCCATTGAGATGGTTCTGGACAGGTTTATAGAAGCGAGAACATAGTCTGCTGCTCCCTCGCTGGGTTCAGGCCCCCCTAAGTCGTCTACACCCTTTCCAGGAAAGAGTTCCTGGGGAGAAGAGCAAAAGACGAGTGCGGCTACCAGGCCTTCCCCTCCGAGCAGAGGCGGACTTACCATTAGGCAAAGGTAGGTGACCGCCTTGGGCCCCCAAAATCCAAGGGCCCCCTAAAAATGCTTTATATATACTGGACGCGCTTTCAGCACGCGGTTGATGTGGTGTTCATTACCGCAACAACCATCTGTGCGTCCACGTTGGACGTGCTTCTTGTGTATCCTGCTGGTAGCAAATGAAAATATCATGTATCTCAAGCTATAACTTAATTCACTTGGCATTCACTCGTGTTCTGTGAAGGACCCAAGTAGAGGACAGGTGCGTAGTAACTCACCACATTGAATGCGCAGCAAATTTGTACTTCTTTTTAAATAATAAAATAATAGTTAAAATAATCATTTAAGTGTGTTAAATTATAGTTCATTTTCATTGATTATAATTTTTATTTAAATTTGTTAAATTAAATAAAAATTATAGAATTACATATTTGCGTTATTATGTATAAGGAGTTGCGCAGTGAGAATTATCCCAAAGCACCACCTAGTGTCTAACCTACGCTATTACTGTTATAATCTGTTAAAACTTGAATACTGTAACTAGCCTGGTTAAAACCAGACCCTTCTCAGTTGAAACTGAGTGTAGGGTCTGGCGAAGCTATGTAGACAAATCATTTCCAAAGGGGCGTCACCAACCGACGTAGCTCAAATTCCTCTGGGCGCAATTGGATAGTCTTAAAACCAATCAGATCGATGAAGGAGATGACGTATGCAGAGCGACGGAGAAACATCTGTTGTTCTTTGCTCCGGTTTTAACGAAAACAGTAAGTTTAAATCACTCAAAACAGACGCGATAACTGATTCGAACGAGTGATGTTCCACGGCGGCATCCATCTTTGTAATGAAATCTCCTTCAGCATCGCTGCGCTGTCATCATCATGTAAATCCCTCCCCCAACGTTTCTGATTGGTGCCGCGATTTCGGCGGCACAGAAATGAGTTTGAATGGGCTCTTCTCCAGACTATCCTGGAGAGAGAATTAAAATTCGCCGGAAGTAGTCTGGGTTTTCCCAGGCTATACTGTAACTGCACTGGGGTGAAAATTATAATTTGACAATTATAAGCCACACCACACCGCTCGGACAGTTCCATGTATGATTTCACCATTTAGCCTACTGTTGCTATTTCGGGGTCTAAAACAAGAATAAAAGCCTTTATAACATGTAGACTACAAGAAAAATTTAGAAAAATTGACAACTATGGGACATACCGCTGTGCAGCAGCAAGCATCACAACAGAGAAAACCTCAAGGATGATTCAGGTAAATGTGTTGGTAAAGGGCCCCATTCCTATATTTTGCCTGGGGCCCACAAATCACTAAATCCGCCCCTCCCTCCGAGGAGTGGTGGGGCAAAGGAAGCGCAATAAGAAAAAGCCGTGCACAGATTGGGGAGCTGTGGTTGTGGCAAAGAAAGAGGAGAATGGTTGAGCAGGGCTGAGGCCCAAGCTCTCGCCCCCCTTTTACATTCCCTTAAGTTCCTCATAAATCTTCTGTGCCCTTTCTAGGAACGAGTTCCTTGGGAGAAGAGCAAAAAGTGAGTGTGGTTAAACAAAACTGTATTTAAAAAATAACCCACACACACATCTGGGTGCTATGTATAAAAAATTTTTTTACAACTCGCCCCCCTTTTCATTCCTTTCCGCTCCTAGATCATCTCTGCCCTTTCCAGGAACAAGTTCCTGGGTAGAAACGCAAAGGTGAGTGTGGCTTAAGCTAGCTCTCCTTCTGAGGAACCGAGGGTGAAGCGAATCAAGTAACACACAGATCTGGATGCTGAAAAATAGAAGAGAGTGATTGAGCAAGGATGCGTCTTCTCTGCCCCCTTTCCATGCTTTTCTTTCTTCTTCCTTTCATCTAGTCTCCCCCCTGTCTTCCCCTTACTCCCTCATTGGGGTACAATACGGTTTTTTTTTTTTTTTTCATAGGGAATTTAAAGTATGGGTTGGGAGCCTGGCTCTTGTGGCTATTAGGAAAACCTCAGTCTTGTGGCTAAACTGAGGTTGGGCCCTCTCCTCGTTCGAAAAAAGTGAGCTAAATTGCTTACTAGCCCAAGAAGCAGGCTCGCTAATGGCTCGGGGATGATGCATCTGAGCTTGCTTAGATTGTTAGCTTGAGAATAACAAGCAGGCATTGGTCAGCATGGTGTTGCTGACCATTGATGTTTTCTCTTTGAAGAAAATAACAGTGCCGGCACTGCTGGAGGTGGAAGCTTGGAAAAATGAGCATCGGCATGTTTATGATTTGCATGTAGATTTTTGCTCTTAGAGGGGGCAGTTGTTTGAACGTCAGTAGATTTAATCTCCAACTGCCTCCCTGTGCAATATCAGAATCACTTACACAGTCAACAGCCCGTGGACGCCACTACAGCAGCAAATACCACAGATGAAAGCTTGATTCAATTTATTGTTGGTTGTTTTGGTACACTGGTCCCAAACCTATTTTGGATACTTACATTAAGACGTTTATTTTATAGAAAGGTTTAAAACTTTAAAATGAACCCAAAATGAGTAAAATAAAATCACTTCAACACACATAGAATGACTACATTAACAACACTGGCTACAGTAATAATCAACAGTGAAATTTATTGATAAGCATGAAAAATATATAAGCAAAAGTAAAAACAATTTGTAAACGTGTATAAATGAGAAAATGTGCATTAAACAAAGTTGCTTTAAAAGTTCACTGAACATTATTGAATTAATTTTGAATAACTTATGTTTAATACCAATTCATTTTTTCTTTCCCCAATGAAAATAGTTCCACTACGGCCAAAGCCCAAGCTTTGAGTGCCGCCAAGAAACACATGGACTCAAAGCCTGTGATAAACACTTAAAGTCGGGAATAAACCGTGTATTATAGCGAATCGACCAGGTTAAAGTGTTTTTAAATCACTCCTCTCAAGTGCCATTCTGATTTTTTCTGTTCCCGCTAATCAGTCACCGCTCGATTTTGTTGTGAGATAAAAAACAAAAAAGAGTTTTAAAAGAATATGTTCCTCGCTGCAGTCAGTTTCAAAGTTCTCTCTCTGCTCTGATTAGTTTTCTTGTATTTTCCACACATATTCATGCCATGCAGCGAAAAATTCACTTAGAGAATGATTTGAACTTGTGTGACGTGCCTGCTCTCTTTTACATCTCAATTCACAACCCAGCACTGTTGGGTTACTGATTACGAACAATTATCAACCCAAAGTGGGTCAAATCAACACAGCTTCCGTACCTAACAGTCTCAACCCAGCGTTTAGGTTGAAAAAATAACCCAGCATTTTTCAGAGTGTACAGTTATATATATTTTTTTATCATAAGTCACATGATTTCCCAGGTAACTTTAAATGCTTGTCAATTTGTAACGGCTACCCAGGAAAGTAGTAATACTGGTTCTTTTTTGCTTCTAATTATTTATAATGTTTATATGATTTTTTATTTATATTAGGCCTATATTATTTATATGAATTGTTATTTATATTATATCCCTATTTTATATATGTATATTATATACATGTAAGCAATTATATTTTGACAATTAATATAAACTTTTAGTTTAAATTTAAATTAAATAATTAAATATATAATAAATAAAAACTTTAGAATATATACAGTATCTTGTTCAGTCAGCTGATTGGTCCTTTATATGCAATCTGCAAGCAATCAAATCACTACCGCATGGTGCAAGCTGATTGGCCTCTGCTGATCCTGCAGCCAATGAGATTGCTTGCTCAGCATTCAAATAGTCTGGTTTAGTGTTTTCTGTAGGCTAGTCCAGGGTCTATACCATGATGGTAGTTGAACAATCTACTATTACAATTCAAAATAGCAACAGGGTTTATTAACAGAAGCAACTCTATAAACTTTATAAACAACTCACCAACAAACACCAACAATACCGGACAAAGACAGAAAGGAAATAAGGAACTTAAAAGGATAGTTCACCGAAAAATAAAAAAGCTGTCATCATTTACTCACCCTCGAGTTGTTACAAACCTGTATACATTTTTTTGCTCTGTTGAACACAAAAGAAGATATTTTGAAGAAAATTCGGTAACCAAACAGTTGATGGACCCCGTTGACTTCCATAGTAGTTTTTCCCATACAATGATAGTCAATGGGTTCCATCAACTGTTTGGTTACCGATATTCTTCAGAATATCTTCTTTTGTGTTCAACAGAGGAAAGAAATTCATACAGGTTTGGAACAACTTGAGGGTGCGTAATCAATGACAGAATTTTCATTTTTGGGTGGACTATCTCTTTATATACTCAATGATAACGAACCAAATAATAATCAGCTGCGATAATTAAATGAATATCTATGGTAACAGATGACTGGCTGGAAAACTAAAACAAAGGAAACAGGAAACAGACGATGAACAAACTGAAAGTAACTAAACATAATCATGACACAAAAATGGCAGGATTCAAATTGTGTAATTCCAGTGGGACCAGCCCCCGCCGAGCAGCTGCCATTGAGATGAATGGGGATGATAATGATAAGCTCTCTCCAGGTATTATAGACCTCCTTGACTCAAAGAAATGGGGCGATGTTTTGATAGAGTGTTAGATGTGATAGGTGATTTGATAGAGCTATCAAATGACTTTGAATATTAAACTGGAAGAGGAGGTAAGTTTTTATAATCTAAAGAAAATTACACCATTAACATTAAAAGTGTGCCAAAATAGAGATGATTATTGACAGTGACTGTCTGTTTATGTCTGCTTGCACACTGTTAAATTTCCTTTGAGCTTGAATAATTGAGGTTTTCTGTTGTGATGAGTAATTAGCCTCTTTTTTTTTTTGCATGTGGATTAGAAAATTATCAATATGGTGTCACCATTTTTTTCTCGGAGAGCTAATCCATAAACTCTCAGGAGTGTAATTATGATAACCATCTCTGCATCTTTGTCTCGGTTCCGTTGGCTCCCATGAAGGCTGTTTGGGGGGCTTCTTGCAATCACTGCCTCCCTGGGAATGATCATTTGGTTTTCTAGCTGTTATAGTGGCTCTGTAATTTCCAGTAATTGCATTCGAGGCATCTTGCTAAGGGCAAATGTATAAATGCTACTGTGCAAAGCTCTACAGTGTTTTACAGTGTATTTACATCAGCTCTAATGCCTACTGGGTTAGACTTAAATACCAGCCTTACGGAGGAGGATTTTATTGCTCAGAGGATGCTCCTTCACAACTCAAAAAACTTAAAGATCTCTACTTTATTTAATCGTTATTAACTTTGCCTCAGAGGTAAGGTTAAAAACAAATGAGACAGTTGTCATTTGCTGTAAGAATGTTGAACTGTAAGGAATCTGGATAGCAGTTTAGTTCATTTACAATATGCTTCAGTTCTTATTAAAGGAATAGTTCACTTAAAAATGAAAATTCTGTCATTTATTCAGCCTAAAGTTGGTTCAAACCAATGAATTTCTATTTCCATATAGGATTTTTTTTTTTTTTTTATGGAAGTCAATGGGGTACATCAACTCTTCAAAATCTCTTCTTTTGTGAGAAAGAAATTCATACAGGTTTGAAACAACTTGAAGGTGAGTAAATAATTACAGAATTTTCATTTTTAAGTGAACTTTCCTTTAAGATCTCTGACATTTCATTGCAAACTTTGTATCTCAGCAAATCTGAGCACAGTTTGAAACATTGTTGAGATATTTTCTGAAACTCTAGTAGAGATGCATGAGTCTGGAAAGCAGGAGTCGCTTCCCACAAATTGGGTACAAATTGGTGACAATTACAGTATGACAATTTAAAATGACTTTTGTATTTTAATATATTTTAGGATGCAATTTATTCCTGTGATCAAAGCTGAATTTTCAGCATCACTACTCCAGTCTTAAGTATCCTTCAGAAATCATTCTAATTTGCGGATGTGATGCTCAAAAAACAATTATTATTATGAATGTTGAAAACAGCAGTGTACAATTTATTTCCAGGATTCTTTGATGAATAGAAAGTTCAAAAGAACAGCATTTATTTGAAATAATAAATAATAATTATGACTGGCTGTAATTTGCGAGTGAGTTTATCCATCTTCAGTCTAGCTCGCTAATGAACAATAATTATATGTGTCATCATAAAAACTAATCTGTCGAATTACAGATAGCAGTTAATAAGGCACTAGCAACATTAGCAAATTGTATTTGTGTAGAGAAATCAGGGCGACAACTTCAGACACAGACGACACACCCAAATGTCCCACAGCAACAGAAGAATAAAATAAGAAAACACAGGCAGAGGACAATGTCTCTGTAGACACAAACACCACCACACACTTCTATTGGATCATGAGTAATGATTGAGTGGGAGTCTATATTTCATTTTAGTGCCCCTTTATATGGCAGTTTTAGGCCTGTCCTGTCTCAGTGGACCTTCTTTTTTACCTTTATTTATATAATGCTTTATACAATACAGGTTGTTTCAAAGCATGTTTACAGGGATAAACAGGAGTTCAATTCTGCTGTAAAGCAGCTTTAAAAAAAAAACTAAATAAGTGTTGATTCACTTCCATTCAATCCATTGTTACGGCAAAGCTGCGTCCAGGGTTTAGTACATCCAGATCTAAGCTTTAAAAACACTTCAGGTTGGTACATGGACACAGACACAGTTTTAAAACATGGAATTCGCTGTGGTCCCACTTATGCTCGATACTTATGCAGGTTATCAAGGTGCTGATGGACAGATCATTTACACACAGGAGGCATGAGATGTTCGAAGATTTGTGTTTCATCGCTGAATTTAAAAACAGATAGCCAGCACTCTTTAGGGGAAGTCTTTATAATGTAATGTCAGCTGTGATGAATTACTTGGATGGTTATTGTATACAATTCCAAATTATAAACTGAAGGCCTTTAGATGTAATTCAGGTAAATGCTGTTAAAGAAATACTGTAAGTGTTGGTGTATGATAATATTGTAAAGACTCACAAATTTATCAGCCAACAACCTGATTTGTCCTTTTTGATAATTTCTGAACCCAGCTCCTCAAAAATTTCAAAAAGACAGGAGGAACAGCGGCACAGAAGATCAGAAGCATCCTATCAGTTATGGATCTGGTATGTTCTGCTAAATTCATCATCATTTTAAATCCGATAATAATTCAGTCATTGTTTACTCTTCATAGCTTCATGTCACCGAATCCCTTTTGTTTTTCGCTTTTCTAACTAAAATGGTGAATTATGGCCAGTTTGTCCTACTCATTTCTGTCCATACAATAAAAGTCAATGGTGAGATCCTGTTCTGAAGCTTCAAAAGTCACATGGAATTGTTTGATGCTATTGAACCTTCGGAAGAAGAACTCACCATTGACTGTCATTGTAAGGACAGAAATGAGCAGGAAAAACAGGTGAAAATTAAATTTCCTAGGAAGAAAAAAAGACGTTGGGAGTTTGAATGACATAAGTGTCAGTAAAAAAATACTGAATTTGGGTGAAGTATCCCTTGAAGCTTGGTATACAAGCTCTGGAATGTTAATATGTACATGATTAATTCTATTTTAATTTCAGAGCTTGTTCGTCGATTTACCCTATTTCTCAGCATCAGATTTGTGATTTATGCACCTACAATTGGAACAGCTCTGACATCCAAGATTATTTAATAGCTTTTCTGTAGCAACGCTTTTGGTTTAGAACCACTTATTAGTTTTCTTGTACTGGTTCTCTGAATTTTGAGGCCCTCACAGATGCAGTTGCAGATGATAATTTTTTTGGCTCTTGTAGAAATAACTTTGGGATCATTTGTGTTGATTCTTCTGAACACTGCTTATTTGTCTCATTGTTCAGAATGACACCACTGGGAAAAGGTGAATGCATCCTGAAAGCACTTGCCGTTTACCTGGACGAGGGCCCCGCAAAACCTTGTGAAGGAGTGCATGGAATATTATTTACATTTTTTTTTAATTATTGTATGTTTCTCTAAAACCAACTCCCCATTTCACTCCTCATCTGTTGTTAATTGTTTCTTTTTGTATTTGACTCTTTTCTTTTAGGATGTTGAACATGATGAAGCCCTAACCTCGATACGCAAGACACCCCAGGAATCTATGTGGTCAGACATGAAGGGGCAGAGGCTACAGACCCTTACAAAGATGTTGGCATCATGATTTAAGGCATCTAAATACATAACAACCTGAACAAGGTGCAGATGTGTGTTCTTCGATGCTTGGTCTTATTTACGCCTGAAAAATAAACTCCTGTAATCTGAGGTCAGGGCCATTTCTGCTCTTTCTATAATGTTGCACTGTTGACTGTTACAGTACTTTTGTTTCAATATCAACCATGTTACATTCCTTTGAATAATAGTCTTGTTTTTAACAACTGATAAATTGTTTGCTTTTTTTTTTTGCAGAACACATTTATAAGTTTTTGATCAATTCTTTCACTTAGAGAATGCTGCAGCTCGTCTTGTCTTCAACGAGCCCAAGAGGGCCCACGTCACTCCTCTGTTCATCTCTCTGCACTGGCTACCCCTCGCTGCTCACATCAAGTTCAAGGCATTGACGCTTGCTTACAGATCTATCACAGGGTCAGCTCCCCCCTACTTTCACTCACTCCTACGAGTCTACATCCCTACCAGAAGCCTACGATCGGTCAACGAGCGACGTCTCGTGGTTCCATCACAGAAAGCCACAAAATCACTTTCCAGAACATTCTCATTCACAGTTCCATGCTGGTGGAACGCTCTCCCCACCCTCATCCAGAATGCAGAATCCCTGACAACATTCAAAAGACAGCTGTAAACTCATGTCTTCCGTGAGTACTTAACCTCATTTAAAAAAAAAAAAAAAAAAAAAAAAAAAAATCTCCTTTTTCCTTTAAAACCTCGCTTATTGGGCTTATGCTACTCTGAACAATGCCTGAACTTCGTATTTTGAGCACTTCTTGCGTTGTTTTTGCCTCTTCACGATGACTCGCTTAATTTAGTCCTAATTTGTAAGTCGCTTTGGACAAAAGCGTCTGCTAAATGACTAAATTTAAATGTAAAGGCAACATGCTTTTATTTTTAATTATTTATTATTTAATTAACAATTATTTTTCTTGAAAAAGTGAAGGCAGTCTTTACAGAGTAAATATTTTGTACATGTTCACGTTGGAAATGTAAAAATGTAAACAAAATTGTAAAAAAGAAAAAGTGAATGTATTCATTGAATAAACTCATGAAACTTGATTATTTGTTTTGGTTGAATGTAAAAATATTAATTTTAGGATAACTGAACTTAATTAACTTAATTGTTTTGGACAAAATGAAGACTGTTAACCTTATTTAACTAAACGGCATTGGATTAACCTTATGTAATTAAGTTTATTGAAATAAATAATGTTACATAAATCCAACGTAACCCACCTGTTGACATAAAAAAATTAATTAAAGCCAACATATCATTAGGTTAGATGGAGTGTGAGGCACATCTGGTGAGATTCTAGATTCCTGACTAACTGCTTGACTTTAACTAAATTGTTATGCAGGCGCATTACTATAGGGGAATAGATAAAATACTATTGAAGTAATAGCAAGCATTGGAGCGGCATTATCTTAATGTACTAGCCATAACCTCTGGTTATTGTTTGGGCTTTAACTAGTTGTTATATAGGCGACTGTAGGGGGCTACATGGGTACCTTTTCACAATAGCAAGCTTTGGCGGCATTGTTAAATTGCTTTAGCCATAACCTCTGGTTATTGATCAGACTGGCGAGTTTGTGATCGTGGACCCGCATTAAACGTCCGGTGAGAGAACCCTGTGCGACTTTGACCAGCTCCATATTCAAAATAAACTGAAAGTTAACCAGGTCTGTTTCCCTGACACTTTGTTAAATGAGATAAAAAAAAAAAACCTCATTCAGTTTAAAGTCCTATTTTGTATACTTCCCGCATAGTGTCTTAATCTCATTGCTGTCTAGAGGAAACATAAGACACGTTGAAGTCACAGCAGGGTTTGGAAGACTGTGCAAATGCAAATGCACATGCACACCTGAATCCCATATCTATAAATGGTTCAGCAACCCCTGGAAGTACAAAAAGTAAAATATATACTTTAAATATCCTAATTCATCTTTCTTCCCCTCTTCCTGTATCCCTCTTGTTTTTCCACTCCCCATTTTTTTAATATCTCTTCATCTGTATTTAATAATCTTTCATGTCATTGTCTGTCTGCATGTTATTTAATCTTTTGAAAGGTCATCATTGTCTTTATGAAGGTCGTTTGTATTAAATTATGAGCTACTTTCAAATGGACACATGATTTGTTTCCAGAGATAATATCCTCCGACCTTTCTCTCTAATCCTTCCTAACTCTGTTAATCTTTATAGAATCTCTTCATTATTCCCATATAAACTCTCAGGAAACACATTATAGTGCTTATAAACAGCAGTATCTTAAACTGATTTCCAGAAACTCTCCGCAGCCTCACGTGGTCAGGGAGAAGGGAGTCGATGTAGGAAGACATTAAAGAAGAGAAGTCATTAATTATGAAATCATGACTTTATCAAGGTTGGCCTGTAATTGCTCAAGATGGCCATATCAGCATTGCTAATTGCTGGTAGGATTTGACCATTATTAGGGCATGTATGATAACATCTAATCCCAATGTTCCATGCAATCAAAATTGATCAGAATGTATTCAGATTTATGGAAATGTATGGGCGGTCTCATAAAGTTTATGTCTTGTGCACAGATTTCTGTGCATTGCTCAGATTAAGGGGCTGTAAACGACACCGTTTTCAACTAAAAACTTAAAAACTTTTTATGCGTTTTGCCCGTTTGTTTACACGAGTTTGTATTTTCAGGTACCCAATATGCCGTATTGGGTGCCTGAAAACACAAACTTGTGAAAACGGGTTTCAAAGTGCAAGTTTTTGAAAACAGTCTGTAAACAACAAAAACGTGAATCTCTGAAGACGATAACGCCATGCACATGTGTATTACGTGTTCAGTCTATAGTGTTTCATCGCCATCTAATGGTCTGGCAGCAGAATACAGCGTTTTTAGTCGTTTTCGCGGATCCGTGTGAACGGGATCGTTTTGATGATGGTGTCGTCTGTACGTGGAAAACTCAAAGGAAAAACTTCTCCGTTTTAAACATTGTTGTCGTGTAAACGTATACCCTTAAACATGATTTTTCTAAAATATGAATGAGAAAGTATGGATAATCAAGTAAATATAAGTTGCTTCAGTCCAGTAAATGTTCAACTCATTACTAATAATATAAAAGTTAGTCTTACATTTACTTTATAAAAATTAGTTTTCACAGCAACGTGAACGTTTACAATCATTTAAAAAAGACTTTTACTAGCTAAAAAGTATAAACTATCAATCAGATGACAAAAGGGATGTAGTAGATTGTGTACAGCAGGTTTTTCTGCAAAGTTTTGATTATGTTAAAAATGTAGAGGCCCAAAAATGTTGTGTATTAAAAAGGATCCAGTAGGCTTTACAGGGTTAAAAGTATGTCCTCATTAATACTTCACAATTTATATTTGTACTGATTTTGTGTTCAATTGTTCACCATTAAGTCATAAGGAAAAAATCTTCATCTTGCATGCATGAAGCTCTCTCTTGGAAATACACTTGACATTTAGCTGCAATGGCAGATGCTGTCAACTAACACTAGCACAACTGTCATAACACCAAAGCACAACATGCTTATTCAAAACAATAGAATAAGCTAATTATCCAAAATTCTACTCTGTCAAATCTAAACTCTCCAATTCTGACAAATTAGCTATCAAGTTTATTTCAAAAATCAGGTAATTATCATTGCTGTGTGTTGTGCATCAAAGTGCTTATGGGATGATTACCAGTTACAGAAGACATGAGTCACATTTATGTTATTGTGGTAGGTGCACCACACAGACAGCTATTGAAAAGAAAGCATGCATTTGAAAAAGAATATCACAAACGATAGAAACGAGAATTTCAACATTCCCAGATGATTTTGATTTCTAAGCCTTTGAATCTTTGCTATGGACTTTCTCTTTTGCTCTCAAAGCACCATGCTTTAGGCTTCTCAATGAGACGCTCTCGAGTTACATAACCATGCAATTATAAGCACCTAGGCCGCATGAAACATCAGAATCATGTCAGCCGCCTCTACACTTCTGAAAATGAAGTTTACTAAAGCCGATCAAGCACAGAAACTTGATGACTCATGGAAAAAAAAAATCTGAATCCTGACACTCGGTGACTGTCATGGTCAAGATTAAGAGAGACTAACAGATTTAATTTGTTTTCAAAATGGGCTCTAGTTAATCCCAAGCAGACCCTGAGTGAAATTATGGGAAGGTATTGACATTTTTTTTCTTCTTTTTGCTGTTTTCTTGGTGTCATATTTGTGCCTGACAGTGTTAATGTTGAGAAGAAGGTAAAATTTGAGGTTGGCATTCAAGCAAAGTTATGAATAATGTGTGTGTGTGTGTGTGTGTGTGTGTGTGTGTGTGTGTGTGTGTGTGTGTGTGTGTGTGTGTGTGTGTGTGTGTGTGTGTGTGTGTGTGTAAAATCCCTGTAAATAATCCAAAAAGGCCACTGGCTGACCAAACAGACAGAATCTAAAAAAAAGAAAAAAAAAGAAAAGTCCTGATGTAGACTGTGGAAAGAGGAAATATCTGTTTATATACACATTTATTATACAATTATTATTATTTTTTTAATTATTTGATTAAAGAATAAAAATCTACATAGGCAGGTAGTATTCATGAAATATTTTATATGACTGTAGTTTTGTATAACTAAGCAAAGACTGCCAAACTGCCTAAATGATGCCTTCAGAGGGAGTGTATTCACTGAAGTGTTTATAGTCTAATTATTGTCAACAGCTTTTTTTTGAAAAAATAAAAGTAACTCTATAAATGTGTTCCAAATGACTATTTTTGAGCCCCACATTTTTCATGGCTCCAAAGTTCTTCTAACAGTGGATAGTAGGCGAAAAGAATAGGGTGATCATTCCTGAATTGAACACACTCTCTCTCTCTCTCTCTCTGTATCGCATCTCATCCCTCACTGACGCATATACAGCACACATCCTTTTATTCTAAATATCTGGATAGAAACAGCCAGAAACTCAATAAAAAATGCTGCTTTTTAGCAGTTAGCGGTACAGTCATTGTTAGCTGTGGCTTGAATGGTTCTTGTGCAGATTTAAATAAATGCATTAACAAATAAACACACGTTGCGTACATTTAGCTAGAATATGCATGTGTGTGTTATCACCTCTAAGTGATTGCATTCATTCTCAATAACTGAATGCAACTTTAGCAAAGACCCCTTACAATCAACTCACTTTAGCTATCTGTTAACGATGAAAACATGCTTGACTGTGCGCAGCGCATTACAACATTGAGTTCTGATTGGTCGAATTACTGTTATTTATAGTTTATTAGAGAATTTTAATGTTTCATTTGCATGATAAGTTTTACATAATAGATACTCAATACTATTAATCTAATGGGGGATGGTGGATATACAGATGTTTATTAAAAACTTGAGTCCTGTGGATCTCTATAGGTCTCTGAGACTTACTATCTCTTGATCTTAACAAATCAATCCTGGAGGTGTCAAAGATGAGCACACTCAACCAGAACTGTTCAGCCCAGGGGCCTTCCCAGTGAATAGTGAAATCTTTGTTCATTGTTTTTCTTTATCTTTATTGGAGTTTCTGAAGGGAACATGCATTAGGTTGCAGTGAATCATAATCATATGACATTAACAGTAGTTAAAATCAGGATACGGTATAATTTATGGTGTTAGTTGGCCTCATGGAGCCGTATTTTCAGAGTTCATACACAGAAACTCCATAACTGTTAGACTCAAAGGCTATATCGAAATAGCACACTACCATCATAATATTTTTGCTGTAATGCAGAGTGTTTTTTGTAAATGTGTGAAAAATATTATTGGACTATGTTTCATCACAAAGCATCTCAAGTTTCTCTGGACACTGTGACATGCCGGAGCCAAAGCCTGTCCCAGAACTGTCTGCATTGCTACTGTCACTTCAGACATAAAGCACCCACTGACATTTGCAAGCAAACAAGAAGTTCGTCAGAGTGTTCTGTTTTGCAATCTACACCTGTAATTTATCACATTTAATAAAAGCATCTTCTGTTTCGATTTCAATTTTGCTCCTATGCCCTGTTCTCTTGGACACATGGGATGGAAACCCTGCTTTATATAATTTGTTTTTGCAATTTTCTGATATTTTGCATTTCTGAATTGTAGCATATTGGGCTTTGCTTCACATGAAAAAAAAAGACTCTAGGGAGTATACTGTTTAGTATCCCCTTCAAAACACAGCCAGACTCTTAGTAAGTTCTACCCAGAAGCCCATAATTGTTTTAAATCAGTAACATCAATGTAGCCTAATGTATATAATCAGCAGCACTTACTGCAACTGAAAGCCCATTACAACAAATATTTCTCCCACACACTGCCTGTAAGAACAGATCATATTTCATCCATAAATACCCAGAGGTACCCCAGCATGTGTTTGTGTGTTTGTCAGTGGACAGTGAGTTCTCCTTGTCTCCACACACCACTGAACCGAAACTTTCATTTGGCTGGTTGGAGATCTATTCAGCTTTTTTTTTTTTCTACCATGCCCTCAGTCTTTTATAATATGATCTCTAACTAAAAGTGTTGTTTCTTATTATTTAAAATCCTACACTGAAATGTAGCTGTATATTTTGGTTTCAGTGCAGAAAATTGACTTAAAATGTGAATTTCTGTTTGCATTAGTGATTTTCCATAAATAACGTACAGTTCAGTTCACAGAAAGTGTTCATTGGTTCAGATTGAAGTGGAAGCTACATCATCTATAGACACTGCCTAAAGAGGTTGTCCTTCAGACTTTGACACCAAGAGGAAGTCTTCTGAAAGAAACCACAGAGAGACTGACAATCACTTTAAAGAAGCTACACTTTTAAAAATAATGGTTCTTTACTGGCATCATTGGCTCAATGAAAAACCTTTAACATTTATGGATCCTTTTTCCATAATGTCCTAGAAAATAGTTATTTTAAGAACTCTTTAATGAATGTTTTTCGTGGAAACTTAAAAAGGATCTTCTGTTGAAGCGTTTTTGCATTGCATAACTCACTTTTTGGAGCCTTTATTTTTTTTTTAAGTGCACAGAGTTAAGTAGCAGATAATAAAAGAGAATAAAGACGCACCAGTAGTCAGAGAGGATCGTACAATGGATATCATTCAAAAATAATCATGTAAAAACACATCTGGTGTTTGCCAAAAAGACTAATAATGACCTATTTAGGAAAGGACTGTGTGGTTATATGAGACAAAGTGGTTTTAATCACAAATTTAAACCAATGTGTGGTGAAAATCTACATCTGGTTTTTATCAACTATGGACAGTGGTCCAGGCTAAATTAATCCTGATCCCACTACAATTGGGGTATCTAATGGGGTGGTGTGTTGCAGTGGTTAATGCTCAGGGTTGGAAACTGGAAGATGTTTGGATCGATGCCCCCAAGAGGTGAGCCATAAGTCAACACCATTGTGCCCTTGAGCAGGGAACTCAAACCCCGGTTATTCCAGGGGAACTGTCCTTGTAATAAGCTCATGGCATCATTCTGTGGTGACATCACATGAAACAGCCGAAACAAAAGCAGCCCTGGTCATGTGGAAATGCATTATATTACAAAAGTGTACATTTAATTTATATATTTAAAAGTTTGGGGTCAATAAGTAAGAAAGTAAAAAAAACAAAGAAAGAAATGAATACTTTAAATCAACAAGGATGCATTCAATTGATCCAAAGTGACAGTAAGGACACTAAAATATTTAAAAAAAGATTCTATTTTAAATAAATATTCTTTTGAAATTTCTGTTCAAATATTCCTGGAAAAATAAGTATCATGTTTTCCACAAAAAATATAAAGCAGGAAAACGTCTCGGTTACTATTGTAACCACCATTCCCTGATGGTGGAATAAGATGTGGTGTCGAATTCTGACATTAAGGGTCGCACTTGGGAGCCTCAAACACCTCTGATACTTCTGCCACTCTTCCAGACATGCAGCTATAAAAGGAGCTAGCGTGCATCCACTCATTCAGGTTTGAGCTGAGGAGCAAGAGTGTGTCCTGGCCATCCAGCAGGTAGTGGCAGGAGGGACACCACGTCTCATTCCCTCCATCAAGGAATGGAGGTTACAATAGTAAACGAGACATTCCCTATCTGTCAGCCACTTCTGTGTTCAATGCTGACATCAGGGGTTCCTTTGGAAAATGGCACAACTGTTGAACTGACTTACAAGGTTCTGGCGATGCATATGTTGGCAAACCACTGTGTGCCGGGTAACAAGTGCACATCGTAACCTACCAAGCGCCCTACGTAAGCCGTGTAGTCCTTTGTACCATTCGGGGACTGAAGGACAGTACTTACAATGGGAATGGGTTTTAGCCAAACTTCCTTGACCCTTTCTGTTCTTCTTTTTTTGGGGGGGATCTATAGCTGATGCAGACCATAGCATTGAGGAAGTGTTCTTCCTCCCAGGTGGGGAGGTTAGTATGTGGAGAATACATCACATGGACTTACACCCAGGAAGTACCTCACAAAAAAGTCCCTGCAATAGGCCCTACATGAAAGGGGGAACTACAACAAACGATTGGGGGCAAAGATGGAGATCTGCCTAGGGGAAGTCACAGGTTTACCGTTAGGGAAACCGTATCATGGACAATCCATCATATGGGATTACCATCTGGGAATGACTACATATGGGAATCTAGCTCCAGTATACAGGCTGACCGAAAGGGCATGCTTCACGAGCCCTTGTCCTGCCGTCAAATTCCTCCACCGAATTTGATTGCCACAGGGGTCTGACTAGGGAACTCATGTGGACAAAAAGTGCACGTTATCGCGCTTAGGGGAGACGAAAGGCGCTGTGTGCAAGTAAAGCACCCAGCCAGTTGCGCACAGTTCACCTGCTAATACCTGACAACATTGAGGATGAAACTGGCTCAACCTGGAGATTGTAAAATCTTGCGGAGGTATTAGGTGTCACCCAGCCCGTCACTCTGTAGATGTCTGTTGGAGAGGCGCAGTTGGCTAGCGCCCAGGAGAATGTGCTCGGAAGGGACAGGACGTTTCCCTGTGCCTGATATGCCAAGGCAAATGATGGAAGTTAGTGCAGTCAGGAACGCCGTCTTCAATGAGAGGGCCCTTAGCTCGACTGACTCCAGTGGCTCAAAGGGAGCTCTGTGTAGGCCCATCAAGACAACAGAGAGAGAGAGAACCTCTCCTGCAGGAAGGAAAGCACTGACCAGACTGCCCATCTCTGTGGGAAGAACACCAGTTAGTGAACAGACTCCACTTCAAAGCATAGGCAAAGCACTGTTGGTGATAGCCCACTCAAGTCTTCCACATCCCATCTAGGGGCCAGACGTGGAGGTTCCAGAGGTCCACTTTAGTCAGACTGGGTGGGAGCCCAGTCGAGTCCTCATCCGATAACTCATCCTCATCCCGAGCCCCCAATGAGAAATCAGGTGCAACATGTGACACAACGTCAAACTCATCCAGGGTGACTGAGGTGACTCCCTCTCTAACCAGAAAGGAGAGCCATAACCGCAACATTGCCGTGGTCATGTTCTCGCAGTTAAAACATGAACCATCCACAAAAGCTTTCTCAGCGTGTGAACGACCTAGACACATGAGGCAGCGCTAATGGACGTCCGAGGCTGACAGGTATCGACCGCAACCAGAAACACACAGGTGGAGAGACATCTTTAAAAAGACGCTCTTCGTCTGTGTTTTGCTCTTTCAGAGGAAACTGCTCTTTTTTTTGCTGGATCTCTCAGGGGAACTCTCTGCAATTATCTGTGTCAGTGTGGGAGAGACCGCTGTGATGCGACGTATATTCAGATGAATCAGCTTCCTAGCAGAGGTGAAATGGCAGAGCAATTGCTTCAACACCACTTGGCTCCGAAGAACAAATTTGAATAATTGCGCGCAAGTTCCTTTTATACCCGTTTATTCGAGGGAGTGTCGCATGCAATTCCACTCGGCAATTTTCATTGACCTTTTCTGAAGTATCAGAGGTGTTTGGGGCACCCAAGTGCGACCCCTAGTGTCAGAATTTGACACCACATCAGATAGGGAACTATATTCAACACTGATAATAAGAAATGTTTCTTGAGCAACAAATCAGCATATGATTTCTGCTGAAAATGTTACTTTGTCAAATACATTACAAATACGTTTTAACAAATATTAAAATAGATTTTTTTATTTATTTAAATTGGAATATTTCACATTACTGATTTAACTGTATTTGTTAGCATAAGATACTTTCAAAAACATCTTTCTGACCATAAACTTTAGAACGTTAGTGTCAGGGTTTCCGTTGTCCGGTAATTGCCGGACATTGGCCGGAAAAAAAATGAAATGTCCGACAAAATTAAATCTCTCCGGTCAAATTGTCCGATTAAAATTGCCTAATAATCCTGCCCCCCTAAGACAATCTGAATTTGAGAATAAGCCTAAAATATATAAAGCAAAAATACACCGACCTTTGGCTATGTTATAAAGGAAAAGGCTCTACCGTTTGAAAGTTATTAAACATTATTACATGGCTTGGTTGAATTCCAATGTGGAATGCGGTCTGTTATTTCTTGATATCAGACCGCTGCGAAGCACTAACGGCGCCAGGATTTTGATTCTAGGTGGGCCTCCAGAAAACTGGATAAGCCAAAAAATAAAAAATAAATAAAAACGGGTTCCCCTTCATCTCCATTTCAGCGCTTTTCTGGACACTGAGGACAGCGACTAAAATTATAGGCCTATTATTTTTAGTTTATTAACAGCAACAACAGCTGTAAAGATGAAGTTGACGATCGCCATCTCCTTATGAACGCGCCTATAGAGAGAAATGCACATCATGGATTACATAATCAGAGAGTAGCCTATTTCTTTTCGTTTTAAATTGTTAAAAAGACATTTCAAGCTTTCTTAAGATATATTTCATGTCTGTGAGGCATATGCTGAGTTTCCTTAAGTTAGGATGAGATGCGCTCCTGTTCACGAGCAATGCAAGTGACCGCGCGCGGGCGCCGTCATGTAGGCCTATCGTCTGCTATATTAAAAATTATTATTATTATATTAAATTTAGGCAATTGGTTGATAAAAAAATTATTAAAATTAAGATACAATTTATACAAAACGAAATTCACTTCAAAAAAGGCTTTCTACAAAACAAAAAACTTAATTAAGTGGTCAAGATCATGTCTGACCTGCTCCATTTCTCTCGATATTGCGCATACTATTTTTCACGTGCGGTTCACTTTTCATAATCCACATCAATTAAAAAATAACATTATAATATTTTAACAAATATTAAACTAAATGAGCTTATTTAATGGCTACAACACGTATAGTAGACCTAGACTCTCTATTTGTACAAATTGCTGCACATTCATTTTATTCTGAATTTTGAACATAAGTTGAAAGGCATTTGTTTGTGCATGCATAGCAAAACATATCTGCAACATTTATCAAGTTCACTGATAATTATGCGTGCATTTATTAATTATTATCTTAATGAATAATGAAACAAGGACGAAGCATATAAACTGCGTTGTTTGTTTAGAATGGAATGGATCGCAAATAGATCCGAATGAAGAAACGTACAAAACCATAGTAGAAAATGGGTCTCGAGTGTTCCTGCAGAGAGGGGGTTCTCACTGCAGAATCGGATCAAGACGAAGCAGCGAAGTCGCCTTGCGGAGAACAAGGTTACGCGGCTTATGCGCATTGCAAGTTGTGGAGAGACACTGGGAAGTTCGCTTGAGTAAAAACAATAGGCTTCAGATAGTTGTGGGGAAGGGGGATTGGTTTGTTAAACTATGAATGTGAAACCATAGTAAAAACAATTGGCGTTGATTGACGCCAATCGGACGTTCATATTTTTTTCCGTCTATTTGAAAGTTAGGCTAATAAACATGTTGCATTCTATCTGGCCTGATTATGTCATTTTTTAAGTTACATAGCCTGCCTCCATTTTTCCTCAACTTGACTAATTAAGAGGCGATATTTGACCGGCATATTATCAAAATGTCCGGAAAACGAAACCACTGCGGGTCACTTTGACCGGCACCATTTTTTTCTAGCGGAAACTCTGGTTAGTGTATAATATTTTTAATTTTTTTTTTTTTTTTAAAAAGTCACACCACAGAACTATTTGAGAGACTATAGCACCTAAAATACATGAATATTCATTCACGTCTTGATGCTGTCAATGTCTATTTTACTTGTCAATTACCCACAAAGGTCTCCCAAAAGCAGACAGCATATTTACATTTCTGTCGGGACCACTATCGTCAAATACGATTGACAATTAGCATACAGTTTGGATTGGCGGGATGGTTCTGACTGTTCTTGGCATGAACTCCCTGCGCATTCATGCAGCCTAGCATGGATAAGAGCAGGGAGAGCAGCAATAACCCCCCTTAGGGGAAACAGAACAAAACCAACATGAATGTATTGCTGATATAATTAATTCAAGATTTTAAGTACAACATAATTCGAGAATTTATTCTGATTCAAGGGGAATCAGAATGCCAAATCCTGACTGACGACAGGAGGAGCTGGGGATGGAGGAGGGAATTAGCTCCTGAGAAACGCGATAGCTGCTGATAATACTGAAGGAGCTTATATATGCATACAGTGATAGGCGTCGTTTTCCTATAGGTAGACGTGGATCAGCTGAGAGTCAGCTGATGCGAGCTTGACTAACGTGACCTGCCAGATCTGACGCTACGCTTGATAATTAATGTAAAAATAACTACTTTAGCTTTTTCAAATTGCATATTTATAAATTTTTAAAATGGTTGTTAAAATATTTTGTAGTAAAATATCATATTACAGTAATTACGTGCTTTAAAAAATTAAATCTATAACAGATTACATTTTAAATGTAGTATATGTATTTAAGTAAAATTTGATTATTTGAAAGCCTATAATAGTTGTATACTCGTATGAACATTCACATGTTGCTTGTACTGTATATCAAAACAAGTCTGTTGCCACATTACCTATCTATTACTGAATGGAAGACATTAGATTCCAGAAGAGCTAATTACTCTCTTCTGTCTTTTTACGAGAGATTTGCTTTGCCTATAACCGCCATCTTCACACTCAATAACATTTAGATCAGGATATAAGTAGGGTTTTGAGCTCTGAACAACTGTTGGCTAAATATAAATCCCTCAAAGTATATTGGGATAGGAGATGGTGAGGCACACACGTCAGCAGTCAGGAAGCAGTTTGCTATCATTGTTTGTCACAACGTCCAGGCTAGATGCCAAAATGTCCATTCATCTGAAGGAGCATGTCATGTGGAAGTCATTGCACAAAAAAAAAAAATTAAATAAATAAATAAATAAATTTGCGAGACAAGCTGCAACATTTGTCTAGGGAATTCAGCACAATCTAGATGTTTTGTGATGCCTTTTCATCAACAACTTTCCACACTAAAATAATTTTTTAATAGATTTGTAAAGCTCCGAACAAGGCCAAAATGATTAGGCTTCACACAGTAGCAATTAATTTAGAATTATTCATGTATGTTATAAATCACTTGCACACACTACAATAACACTGGAAACACTGAAAATTCAGCCTTGCCATAACAGGAATAAATGGCATTTTAACTACATTTTTCTTATTTTAAATTGCAATAATATTACTGTTTTACTGTATTTTTGATGTATTTTCAATGCAATAATTCAAGGTTATTTTTGCTCTGCACATAAAACAAATAAAGCAGACAAACTGCATCAGGGAAACTCTGGAAGGTCGTTGAAGTGTCCGGCCCTCCAATGCATCCCAAAATTGTGAGTGGAAAAGCCTCTGATTTCAATAAAACAAGCTACAATAAAACATTCCCACATGCCAGCTCTTCTGACACTCCAGGTTTGGCTTACCTTCCAGGGAGAGGCTGGATTCCCTCAGTTGCACTCATGGAGGCCAAAGGTGATCCAGGGCAAAGCAGCAGCGAGAGGTGAGAGGATGTGTCGGTCCTCAGACTGAGGCAGAAAGAGCGCAAGACTGGAGCTTGGAGAGACTGCGCAGAGCAAGCCAGCGTCTGACATGCATACAGACACACTGATGGAGAAATGTGGGTCCACACTCACTCACTCACACACACACACACACACACACACACACATCCACACAGGAGTAAGGACAGTTCGGACAGACAATTGCAGAGATGTGATGAGAATTGGGCTTGACTCACTTATTCAGGCTGCACACACAAACACTCTCTCTCTCAAATGTTTTTCCCGTACGGTATGAAGAGTGGCTCAGTCCAGAATGCTGACAGTCCAAGCATGGCAAGAAAGACACTGAGACTGAGGTTGTATACCTAAACAGCATGGTTTCTCTCACTTTCAATCTTACTCTCTCGCTCACTTATTTCCCTCCCCCTCGGTATCTTTTCATCCTAGATATATACATGTCTCTCCACCGGGTCCACCCCTTTTTTTCTACCGTTCTGCTTTTATATGTCTTTCCTTTGCCTCCTGTCTCTCTGATTCGCTCTCTTTCTACTGGGTTTAGAGACACTTTCCCTAAACTTAGCATAATTAATTTTTGACAATCTTTGCTGCCACACTATGTTTAACATGAGTATGGGATATAAACATATGAACATAAAGAAAGATCACAAAATAAAGTGCAGTACACTCCCACAGTTTTTTAAATGTTTTTAAAAGTCTCACCAAGTCTGCATTTACTTGATCAAAAATACAGTAAAATATTGAGAAAAAATACAATTTAAAATGTAATTTTATACTGTGATGCAAAGCTGTATTTTCAGTATCATTATCCAATCTTCAGTGTCCAAAAATAAATAAATAAATAAATTATAATAATTGGTACTGACCCCAAACTTTTATGTATATACATTTTCTATTATCAATATATTAATTTTAATCTTTTATTTTGTGACATTTAATGACAACCACAATAATTTTTGCAAATAGAATTTGCATAAATTAAGCAAATACCATCATTACAAAAATTTTACAAATTGATTTATAATTTCAATAATATATGATTGTTTTATTTACAATAAAGTAATTAGAATTACATTTTTTGCATTACTGCAGTGCAGACTACTATGAATTCTTTTGACTTTTAGGATTTTCCAATATAATGCGGACATGTTTTTGACCGTTTTGGTGAGATTCAACCATTTCTGATGTAATACTAAAATGAACATGATCCCCTGGCTTCAAATTCAGTGATGCATCCCAGAATGCTCTTAGATAATGGTCAAAATATTAGGATGATTTATTAGTATAACTTGTTAATCTTAAAATATCAATATACATATTAAAATGTGCAAAGGTGGACAGAACCAGACATGTTTCACATGACCAATGGCATAATGACATGCTCTAATTTATAACCCTCAATGATACTGAATTCAATATGCATATCTGCAGGAATGATGCATTAAATAAGACAGCTGACTCACTTGTTTTCAATTTCCTACATCAAAACACTGTCAGATCTAAGCTGTCCATTGTACTCTTGCCATCAATCGTGCACTCATATTGTTATTATTTTGTAAAATAATTTGACTAGATACCCACATACATGTGCTTAATCAATTCTCACATGTTTGGCAGGCAGCAAAGTTGGTGGCTGTTGTTTCTCCTAAATATTTTGTCTCCATCTAGTGTTTCAGGCATTAAACTGCATAGGCAGTTTTCACAGTACATTGCTAGGGTTTTACCTTGCATAAAGAGCTGGCTGGTGTAGTTCTGCAAACACTGTGAAGATGTTACATGTTATTGCTGAAAACAGAGATGAATTTAAAGAGTTAGTTCACCCAAAAATTTAAATGTTCCCATAATGTACTCAACCCTGAAGCCATCCTAGGATTTATTTATTTATACATATATATATATATATATATATATATATAATTCAAATTGTGTTTGGCTGAAATAACAAACTTTTTAATGAAACTAAATGACCTTCTTATTTCAGCCAAACACAATCTGAATTTGTGATATATATATATATATGGTACCATTTTTTTTGAACCCCAAAAAAGTGCATCCATCCATCATAAAAGTAATCCATATGACTCCTAAAGGCCTTCTGAGACGAAGCCATGTGTTTTTGTAAGTAAAATATCATTATTTATAAGTTTATAAACTATGATCACTAGCTTCCAGTAACGGCCGTACAGAAGAGTGACCTCTGACCCGACGTATAACATATTGATGAATGCGAAAGTGCAGAGGATATAGCAAAACAAAACACCAGTCACGAATTAGAAGCCTAAAAAGAGAAATGATGGAGGAGCTTGAGTTTGTTGCTCAGCTCTATTTGTTTGAGCCGTGAGAGGCGTCATGCATTGGGTCAGGTCACTCTTCCACTGGAACTAGACTCGCGGATAGCCGTTACTGAAAGCCAGTGATTATGGTTTATAAACTTATAATTTTGGATATTTTTCTTACAAAAACGCATCGCTTCGCTTCAGAAGGCATTTATTGATCCCCTGGAGCCATATGGATTACTTTTATGATGGATGGATGGATGGATGGATGTGCTTTTTTGGGCTTCAAAATCTCTGAATAGTTACTATTAACTCCCATTATAAAGCTTGGAAGAGCCAGGATTTTTTTTTTAAATATAACTCCGATTGTGTTTGGCTGAAAGAAGAAAGTCTTATACACCTAGGATGGCTTCAAGGTGAGTAAATTATGGGATCATTTTAATTTTTTGGGTGAACTAACCCTTTAAGAATCTCTCTAGGCTAAGCACTTCTTTATTTAAGCAGCTGCATATGATGTTTCTGTCATCTTTAAATCCTTATTCTAAGACAAAAGCATCAATTAAAAAGACTACAATGATTATAATAGACTTATTTAATGTTTGCTTATTGCCATAATAAAATAATAAAACTAAAACATTTTTTAAACTGTAGGTTATTTCTAGTTTCTACGTGTCGAAAATATTGGTAACAGGGTTAGGCCTAAAGTTAACTGTTATGTTAACCTCATTTTACTGATACTTCGTTCAAACAGATGGGGGAAAAGACTTAATTCTTCAAATTTTCGTGATTGTTTTTTGTTTCCAACCCTTTTCGTGTAAAGTCTAAAAAGGGTACAGGTAGGCCTACTATATTCCGTTGTTGTGAATAATACATCGGGCAATTATTAGTGTGACATCCAGGAGTAAAATGCTAAACGTGAGTGTCTTGTAGCCTACTGCAAACAATATTCTAGTATCTGGTATTTGTTAAGTAAGCCTGTTTTATAAATTCCTCGTGACGAGCCGCGGCAAACTGCCTCAAAGTTGAGAGTTTGTTTACTCAGCGCAGTTTGTGTAAGGGGCGTTTACTCCACTCACCAAACTCATGAAATTGCCAATGTACAAGCAAGATACCACAAGGTCTACTCACTTTGAAAAGTCACTCATAATGTTTGCTAAATAACATCTCTCTAGAGCAGCCATGGGGTCTGACGCGCAAAAGGAGAGACTCCTCGAGCTCTTCCACGCCTGTGATGTGGATCACTCCGGACGTATTGAGAAATGGGAGTTCGTGAAAATATGTTCCGAGCTGAAGGTCCGACCCACCGAGACAGATGACATTTTCTCCAGACTTGACACCGACAAAGACGGCACGATCAATCTGGAGGAATTTATGGACGGGTTTCTAGAGTCACACTTGTTGAAAGACGAGAAGATGAGCAGCCAACCCGCCGGGGAAAGTTCTTCTGCCGCCTTGGAGGATTTTAAATCCCGTCTGGGGGATCAGCTCAAATTCATCCCTAGGTAAAACACCAGGCTGTGCCATAAAGCTGTCAAATTACCTCAGTCAACCAAAATACTAAAGAATGCGTTAAAAAAAATTCTACAGTATTTATATAGGCTATTTAGTTCCTAAATGGAAATTATTTAATAGGACTACAACACAACACAAAATCAAGTTAACAAAGCTAAATGTTTTTCTTATGGTAATATGACTTTCCATAATATTTCTGATTATTTTCCCATATGAGTTTAAAAAAATGAACTTTAAAGAACATATTTAGGGTTATACCCCTCTATGATTGCATTCAGCTGTTTTTTTTCTTCTTTTCTTTTCTTCCTTCCTTTTAATGATATTAGTATAAAGGAATAAGACATTTCAGTGGGATTCCTCCCTGCAAGCAATTTTACGTTTAAAAGACATCTAATAGCCGTCCAAACACAACCCAGACGTCTAGGCTAAAACAAGGCAAAATTTGGGCTGTCAGTGAAAATTTAATAGATATACCATAGCCCAAGAATAGACTAGTCATCAATTAGATAACAAAGAAAGAAATGAGTGAAGAAATGAAACCAAACACCGTGTAATCACTGTTGACTTTGCTTACTCAATGGAATATCTTGGAAGTTATTTAGGAAAAAACGGCATGTAACAAAATTCAATGTGTATGTGCGCCCGTTTCCTGGTTATTCAAATTCAAGGTTATTTTTACCTAGAAGTGGATTACTCATAGCCGGACTATATTGGGTCTATAGTTAACCTAGACGGTGAAATGACGACTAATGCTTGCTTGCTAAAGGATTTTGTAATTGGAGTCTTAAATTATCCTAATGGAAATTTTCTTAAAGGTAGTCCTTCGTTTTTTTCTAAAATCACACAAAACCTGGTAAAACCCACAAAACATATTTTAGCACACAGGGCAAGGAAAGTTTATTTATATAGCACATTTTATACAAAGTGTAATTCAAAGTGCTTTACAGAAAGATTATTATAAAAAAAAAAAAAAAACAATCATAAAAACTTTCTTAAGAAATATAAAATATTAGGCTACAATTAAAGTAAAAAGAACAGAATTCATTTAAAATGAAGTAAGTTTATATTAAAAGGAGGGACATTAAAGGAAAAGAGGATTAAAAAAATAAAAGAACTGTTCAGTGCGACCCGTACAGCGCAGAAACTGTGTGATGTGTTTTAACAGATGTGTTTTAATCTGGACTTAAAGGAAGCTACTGACGGGACATATCTGACATCCTCTAGATAGAAGCTGGTTCCAGCTGCGGGTGGTATAATAGCTAAACGCCATCTCAGCATGTTTTAAATTTACCCTAGGTGAAACTGGCTTGATCTTTCCTATCTGAGAGCTCTGTTTGGATTGTATTCTACCAGGTTCCAAAGGTTCCAAGAGGGGTTTTTCGCTGCGATGACATAAGATTCTAAAAGACCTAAAATAATCTTTTCTTACGTAGTGTAATATTTGAACATTTTAATAACCCAAAGAACATTTGTTCTACTATAAAGAACTCTTTGTGCAATGGAAAGGTTTCATGGATGTTAAAGCTTCTTCATGGAACCTTTAATGCCAATAAAAAATATATATATTTAAGAGTTTTGATTTTGAGGTTTCTTCATTGAACCATATATGCCAATAAAGAACCTTTATTTTTAAAAGTTTGTAATCGGCGATGCAGCTACACTGCTTTTTCCAAACACTGTTTGGTAGACTGCAACTAAACAAATTAAATTTATCTTTATTTTTATTCTGGGCTGAAATGTTAAAATTTAAAAAGTTTCACATATCAAAATGAAAGGGTCAATTACACTATATACACTATTACAATAACTAAATATATCTGACCTAGTTTTGGTTATCAGCCTGTGCAAATATCCAAACAGGTACACTGCCACCCATTTACCACAATGTACAGGTCTCCATATGTATGTAGAGATATGTGAAATTGTTGAGGGAGATTTTATATGTTTCATATTTGTGGTGAAAGCTGATGTTCTAAATCATGAAATCTTTCCAAGTCTATTAATTGTACAATTTTAATTGTTCAAGTCATGTGAATGTGAGCTTTTGTTTGGTTGATGTTGGTTCATGTCAGGACGGTGGAGTTGAAGCCAGAGGCTTGACATGAGACACATCACCGTCATGCCACGCTAATGTCGACAGAACATCGATTAGTTGTGGACTATCAATACCTCTCTTATTTCACTCATCAGCCATAGCATCTGACACCACAAGTGCTACTTCATAAAAGAGAACAGCAAAGTCATGAGGCTCAAAAACATGCAGTTATGAACAACCTGGCACCAATTTATTAGACTTCATTGGGTTGAATATTGCCTGAAAAACACATGATTGTCCTTAAGTTTAACCTTTAGCTTTAACCTCAATAACTCAACAAGATGCATAGATGTTTTCCATGTGTATGCAGAGATCTTTCATTATGTCACAATAGTTTTAATGCTTGTCATATTTACATAATTAGTTTTACATAAATAAATACATTCTGTGAATAAATACTCCACATGAATCTTTCTTTTCCAATTTACATTTATGTAAGTTTTAATGGCTTGGTGTTGTTTTTATGTGTGTAGGATTGAGCCGGTATCAACTCTGTACCAGAACATCAGTTTGACGGAGCCCAGAATGGTACCTCAGTATGAAAGAGTTCTCCTCAGTTTTATCAAAGAGATCCGAATACTGAACACTGAAATGGAACATCTGGCACTTGCTGTAAAGAGGTACACACTCTCATGCACATAGGCTACATACTCTTGTTGCCAGTTTTCTTTACCTTGTTTTTAACAGAAACTGGGTGCAGTTGAAACTTTCAGAGCTCTTCAGAAATTCTTTGCAGCATCTTTGCATGTTTATGGTTCTTGAGTTGCTTAATAGTTCCATGCAGATCAAGGGCCACATTTACTAACAGCTTGCACCAACGCAAACCCTCTTTTGGCGTTAAAAAACTACTGTCAGGGTTTACTAAAGACACGCAGTGAATGAGCTGAAAAGGCATGGAAAGTTATTTTTGTGGCTGACCTTATTAGGGGCCAAGCCCCGAAGGGGCTATGGCACCTATTGTATCTGTTAGTTTTCTTATTATTATTATTAGGGGCCAAGCCCCGAAGGGGCTATGGCACCTATTGTATCTGTTAGTTTTCTTATTATTAGGGGCCAAGCCCCGAAGGGGCTATGGCACCTATTGTATCTGTTAGTTTTCTTATTATTATTATTATTATTATTCTTCTTCCTCCTCTTGAAGTCTATGGCAGCCCTATGAACCATACATAGGAAAATGATGAAATTTGGCACACTTGTAGTGATGGTAATGAAAAGTAATTGTAGCAATTTTTGAGTCTCTAGGTCCAACTCTATAGCGCCACCAGCAGTTCAAAAATTCAACATTGAAATGGTTATAACTTTTGAACCCTTTGATCTAGAAAAATGAAACTTAGTACACCTGATTCATCTCATCATGCTGATTAGAACCAATATCTTACATTAAGACTCCGCCCATTACAGTAGTGGCCATTTTGAAAAGTACAGTATGCAGTTTTTTTGCTACTCCTCCTTCAAAATTGGTCTAATTTTGTCCAAACATGTACTCAAATGATCTTCGGACTGAGCCGCATAAAAGTACTGTCCCCGATTTTTTTTATTCTTCTCTGATCAAAAGTTATGACATCGCAAACTTAACGAGGTCGACCCAAAATTGGTTCAGAAGCTATAGCTCGGCCAAACTTTGATCAATCGAAACGAAAATTGGTACACTTCATCGGAAGCATGATCTGAGGTTCCATGCCAAAGTTGGGAACAGCGCCACCTACGGGTCATGAGATATGGAAAATGCATATTTTGGCCAATAACTTATGAACAGTTTGTCAGAAAATTATAAACTTGGTGTCTATCGATTCCTTGGGTCATGACAAATCCGTGGATATCGATTTTGCCATGATGGGATGTACCACGTGTCCGCCATTTTGAATGATGTCATAATTTGCAATATCTTTTAAACTATTTGAAATTTCTTCACCAAATTTGGTATGGATCATCATTAGCATGGCCCGAAGGTACCTGAGAAATTTGATCACAGCGCCACCTAGTGTTCCAGAGATATCATTGTTTTTTGAAAAAACGCTTATAACTTTTGCTAACATTGCTTGAAATTTGATTTCTTTATGTCAATATATTCCTTGGCTTATGCCGATTTCAACGATATCTCATATGTTATTTATCAACAATGTGACTGGCCGCCATATTGGAGTGAATGTAAAACAGTTTTTTCGCTACTCCTCCTTCAAAATTGGTCTAATTTTGTCCAAACATGTACTCAAATGATCTTCGGACTGAGCCGCATAAAAGTACTGTCCCCGATTTTTTTGCTATACTGGAAAAAAAAAGTTATGATGTCGCAAACTTAATGAGGTCAACCCATAATTGGTTCAGAGGCTGTAACTTGTGAACAGTTTGTCACAAAATCATAAAATTGGTGTCTATCGATTCCTTGCGTCATGTCGAATCTGAGGATATCTATTTTGCCAGCATTGGATGTACCACATCATAAGCTATATTAGCATTAAGTTAGCTTAGCATGCTAATCTCGTTAACATGATTTTGTGTGCTCATTCACACACTGAAGCCTCTCCTCTGCAGCTTTGTAAAACATGTCCTCTGGGTGGCGCAAGTGGTTCAACCATGCGTCATGAATCCCGAACCATTGTGGTCGTGGGTTCGAGACCAGTGTGGGGCGACTTTGAAATTGTGTATAAAATAATAATTTAAATTCCTTCCGGCTCTGCACTGCTGTTGGTGCTTAAATGCTAGCTGTGCTGCTGTAATTGATGTGCTTACTGTGCTTGATGTACATTAAATTTCTGATGTTTTGCTCTTCTGGCTCCGCATTGCGCTACAGCGGCTGTTGCTTGCTCTGCCTTGCAGGGCTTGGCCCCGTATTGCTGCTTGCAGCTATATTTATTATTATTATTATTCTTCTTCCTCCTCTTGAAGTCTATGGCAGCCCTATGAACCATACATAGGAAAATGATGAAATTTGGCACACTTGTAGTGATGGTAATGAAAAGTAATTGTAGCAATTTTTGAGTCTCTAGGTCCAACTCTATAGCGCCACCAGCAGTTCAAAAATTCAACATTGAAATGGTTATAACTTTTGAACCCTTTGATCTAGAAAAATGAAACTTAGTACACCTGATTCATCTCATCATGCTGATTAGAACCAATATCTTACATTAAGACTCCGCCCATTACAGTAGTGGCCATTTTGAAAAGTACAGTATGCAGTTTTTTTGCTACTCCTCCTTCAAAATTGGTCTAATTTTGTCCAAACATGTACTCAAATGATCTTCGGACTGAGCCGCATAAAAGTACTGTCCCCGATTTTTTTGCTATATTGGAAAAAAAAAAGTTATGATGTCGCAAACTTAACGAGGTCGACCCAAAATTGGTTCAGAAGCTATAGCTCGGCCAAACTTTGATCAATCGAAACGAAAATTGGTACACTTCATCGGAAGCATGATCTGAGGTTCCATGCCAAAGTTGGGAACAGCGCCACCTACGGGTCATGAGATATGGAAAATGCATATTTTGGCCAATAACTTATGAACAGTTTGTCAGAAAATTATAAACTTGGTGTCTATCGATTCCTTGGGTCATGACAAATCCGTGGATATCGATTTTGCCATGATGGGATGTACCACGTGTCCGCCATTTTGAATGATGTCATAATTTGCAATATCTTTTAAACTATTTGAAATTTCTTCACCAAATTTGGTATGGATCATCATTAGCATGGCCCGAAGGTACCTGAGAAATTTGATCACAGCGCCACCTAGTGTTCCAGAGATATCATTGTTTTTTGAAAAAACGCTTATAACTTTTGCTAACATTGCTTGAAATTTGATTTCTTTATGTCAATATATTCCTTGGCTTATGCCGATTTCAACGATATCTCATATGTTATTTATCAACAATGTGACTGGCCGCCATATTGGAGCGAATGTAAAACAGTTTTTTCGCTACTCCTCCTTCAAAATTGGTCTAATTTTGTCCAAACATGTACTCAAATGATCTTCGGACTGAGCCGCATAAAAGTACTGTCCCCGATTTTTTTGCTATACTGGAAAAAAAAAGTTATGATGTCGCAAACTTAATGAGGTCGACCCATAATTGGTTCAGAGGCTGTAACTTGTGAACAGTTTGTCACAAAATCATAAAATTGGTGTCTATCGATTCCTTGCGTCATGTCGAATCTGAGGATATCTATTTTGCCAGCATTGGATGTACCACATCATAAGCTATATTAGCATTAAGTTAGCTTAGCATGCTAATCTCGTTAACATGATTTTGTGTGCTCATTCACACACTGAAGCCTCTCCTCTGCAGCTTTGTAAAACATGTCCTCTGGGTGGCGCAAGTGGTTCAACCATGCGTCATGAATCCCGAACCATTGTGGTCGTGGGTTCGAGACCAGTGTGGGGCGACTTTGAAATTGTGTATAAAATAATAATTTAAATTCCTTCCGGCTCTGCACTGCTGTTGGTGCTTAAATGCTAGCTGTGCTGCTGTAATTGATGTGCTTACTGTGCTTGATGTACATTAAATTTCTGATGTTTTGCTCTTCTGGCTCCGCATTGCGCTACAGCGGCTGTTGCTTGCTCTGCCTTGCAGGGCTTGGCCCCGTATTGCTGCTTGCAGCTATATTTATTATTATTCTTCTTCCTCCTCTTGAAGTCTATGGCAGCCCTATGAACCATACATAGGAAAATGATGAAATTTGGCACACTTGTAGTGATGGTAATGAAAAGTAATTGTAGCAATTTTTGAGTCTCTAGGTCCAACTCTATAGCGCCACCAGCAGTTCAAAAATTCAACATTGAAATGGTTATAACTTTTGAACCCTTTGATCTAGAAAAATGAAACTTAGTACACCTGATTCATCTCATCATGCTGATTAGAACCAATATCTTACATTAAGACTCCGCCCATTACAGTAGTGGCCATTTTGAAAAGTACAGTATGCAGTTTTTTTGCTACTCCTCCTTCAAAATTGGTCTAATTTTGTCCAAACATGTACTCAAATGATCTTCGGACTGAGCCGCATAAAAGTACTGTCCCCGATTTTTTTTATTCTTCTCTGATCAAAAGTTATGACGTCGCAAACTTAACGAGGTCGACCCAAAATTGGTTCAGAAGCTATAGCTCGGCCAAACTTTGATCAATCGAAACGAAAATTGGTACACTTCATCGGAAGCATGATCTGAGGTTCCATGCCAAAGTTGGGAACAGCGCCACCTACGGGTCATGAGATATGGAAAATGCATATTTTGGCCAATAACTTATGAACAGTTTGTCAGAAAATTATAAACTTGGTGTCTATCGATTCCTTGGGTCATGACAAATCCGTGGATATCGATTTTGCCATGATGGGATGTACCACGTGTCCGCCATTTTGAATGATGTCATAATTTGCAATATCTTTTAAACTATTTGAAATTTCTTCACCAAATTTGGTATGGATCATCATTAGCATGGCCCGAAGGTACATGAGAAGTTTGATCACAGCGCCACCTAGTGTTCCAGAGATATCATTGTTTTTTGAAAAAACACTTATAACTTTTGCCAACATTGCTTGAAATTTGATTTCTTTATGTCAATATATTCCTTGGCTTATGCCGATTTCAACGATATCTCATATGTTATTTTTCAACAATGTGACTGGCCGCCATATTGGAGCGAATGTAAAACAGTTTTTTCGCTACTCCTCCTTCAAAATTGGTCTAATTTTGTCCAAATATGTACTCAAATGATCTTCGGACTGAGCCGCATAAAAGTACTGTCCCCGATTTTTTTGCTCTACTGGAAAAAAAAAGTTATGATGTCGCAAACTTAACGAGGTCGACCCATAATTGGTTCAGAGGCTGTAACTTGTGAACAGTTTGTCACAAAATCATAAAATTGGTCTCTATCGATTCCTTGCGTCATGTCGAATCCGAGGATATCTTTTTTGCCAGGATTGGATGTACCACGTCATCATAAGCCATAAGCTACATCAGCATTAAGATAGCTTAGCATGCTAATCTGGTTAACTTGCTTTTGTGTGCTCATTCTTACACTGAAGCCTCTCATCTGAAGTTTGTGATTGTACATCCTCTGAGTGGTGCAGTCTGCTAAACCATGTGCTTCTAATCCTGAGCCGTTCTGGTTGTAGGTTCGAACCCTGTGTTGGATGAGTATAAAAATTGTGTTGATTCCTGTTTTGTTCAGGCATTTTTCTAATCTATTGCGCTAATGCTGCTTGTTTTGATTTCATCCATAAGTACTTCTGAACCTATCTGTTCTTCATGTACATTCTATTTCTGCTCTTTTTGCTCTTCTGGCTCCACATTGGCTAACCATAAGTTACATTAGCATTAAGATATCTTAGCATGCTTAACTGGTTGAGATGCTAAGTAATTCTTTTGTGTGCTTATTGTGTGCTCATTCTTAATCTGAAGCCTCTCCTCTGCAGCTTAAGCGTAAAATGCTAAACCATGTGCCATGAGCCCAAACCATTGTGTTACAGACATAGTGTCTTTCTGAAAAGTAACTCATTAGAATATGATATGTGGCACATTCATATAAAGATTAACGCTTGACTTGATTTATTGAACTTTGGCATCTTGGTAAAAATGTAAAAAAAAAACAGTTTTCCCAATGGTACTACTAGATGAGTAACAGTCACATCACCCAGAGGTTGTGAGTTCGAGTCCTGTCCAACTTCATAAAATGGTTTCTGTATTTTCCAGTTAAGTATTTTTTTAATCTTTCTTCTGGGATTAGAAACATTGTTTATTCTATGTTGAGTCTCACCTGAAGTCTTGAGTATTCAGAAAGTTTTGTGATCAAAAATGATTTCTATAGCAGTCCTTGACAATCTACTATTCTTGCAATGTAAGCATTTTCTTCATATTAATACTTTTTGCCTTTATGTGTTCATTCTCATGTCAATTTCCTTTTATGCATTGTGTGTAGTGAGCTAGAGAGTAGAAGGGTGTGATTTGATGTTGTCATGGTCTAAGTAAACCTATTTTTTTTTAATTAAGCTGGCTTTTATAAATTAAGTTAACTACATAAACTATTATACATGCATTTGTTTGGTTTAAAGCTTTAAGTATTGTTAAAGTTAAAATTAACATTCAGGTTGGACAACGTTTTAACTATTGTCCTGAAGACACTTACTAATTTTAGTATTTCAAAACAATAAAAATTCTTATTATTATTAGGGGCCAAGCCCCGAAGGGGCTATGGCACCTATTGTATCTGTTAGTTTTCTTATTATTATTAGGGGCCAAGCCCCGAAGGGGCTATGGCACCTATTGTATCTGTTAGTTTTCTTATTATTATTAGGGGCCAAGCCCCGAAGGGGCTATGGCACCTATTGTATCTGTTAGTTTTCTTATTATTATTAGGGGCCAAGCCCCGAAGGGGCTATGGCACCTATTGTATCTGTTAGTTTTCTTATTATTATTATTAGGGGCCAAGCCCCGAAGGGGCTATGGCACCTATTGTATCTGTTAGTTTTCTTATTAGGGGCCAAGCCCCGAAGGGGCTATGGCACCTATTGTATCTGTTAGTTTTCTTATTATTATTATTATTATTATTCTTCTTCCTCCTCTTGAAGTCTATGGCAGCCCTATGAACCATACATAGGAAAATGATGAAATTTGGCACACTTGTAGTGATGGTAATGAAAAGTAATTGTAGCAATTTTTGAGTCTCTAGGTCCAACTCTATAGCGCCACCAGCAGTTCAAAAATTCAACATTGAAATGGTTATAACTTTTGAACCCTTTGATCTAGAAAAATGAAACTTAGTACACCTGATTCATCTCACCATGCTGATTAGAACCAATATCTTACATTAAGACTCCGCCCATTACAGTAGTGGCCATTTTGAAAAGTACAGTATGCAGTTTTTTTGCTACTCCTCCTTCAAAATTGGTCTAATTTTGTCCAAACATGTACTCAAATGATCTTCGGACTGAGCCGCATAAAAGTACTGTCCCCGATTTTTTTTATTCTTCTCTGATCAAAAGTTATGACGTCGCAAACTTAACGAGGTCGACCCAAAATTGGTTCAGAAGCTATAGCTCGGCCAAACTTTGATCAATCGAAACGAAAATTGGTACACTTCATCGGAAGCATGATCTGAGGTTCCATGCCAAAGTTGGGAACAGCGCCACCTACGGGTCATGAGATATGGAAAATGCATATTTTGGCCAATAACTTATGAACAGTTTGTCAGAAAATTATAAACTTGGTGTCTATCGATTCCTTGGGTCATGACAAATCCGTGGATATCGATTTTGCCATAATGGGATGTACCACGTGTCCGCCATTTTGAATGATGTCATAATTTGCAATATCTTTTAAACTATTTGAAATTTCTTCACCAAATTTGGTATGGATCATCATTAGCATGGCCCGAAGGTACATGAGAAGTTTGATCACAGCGCCACCTAGTGTTCCAGAGATATCATTGTTTTTTGAAAAAACACTTATAACTTTTGCCAACATTGCTTGAAATTTGATTTCTTTATGTCAATATATTCCTTGGCTTATGCCGATTTCAACGATATCTCATATGTTATTTTTCAACAATGTGACTGGCCGCCATATTGGAGCGAATGTAAAACAGTTTTTTCGCTACTCCTCCTTCAAAATTGGTCTAATTTTGTCCAAATATGTACTCAAATGATCTTCGGACTGAGCCGCATAAAAGTACTGTCCCCGATTTTTTTGCTCTACTGGAAAAAAAAAGTTATGATGTCGCAAACTTAACGAGGTCGACCCATAATTGGTTCAGAGGCTGTAACTTGTGAACAGTTTGTCACAAAATCATAAAATTGGTCTCTATCGATTCCTTGCGTCATGTCGAATCCGAGGATATCTTTTTTGCCAGGATTGGATGTACCACGTCATCATAAGCCATAAGCTACATCAGCATTAAGATAGCTTAGCATGCTAATCTGGTTAACTTGCTTTTGTGTGCTCATTCTTACACTGAAGCCTCTCATCTGAAGTTTGTGATTGTACATCCTCTGAGTGGTGCAGTCTGCTAAACCATGTGCTTCTAATCCTGAGCCGTTCTGGTTGTAGGTTCGAACCCTGTGTTGGATGAGTATAAAAATTGTGTTGATTCCTGTTTTGTTCAGGCATTTTTCTAATCTATTGCGCTAATGCTGCTTGTTTTGATTTCATCCATAAGTACTTCTGAACCTATCTGTTCTTCATGTACATTCTATTTCTGCTCTTTTTGCTCTTCTGGCTCCACATTGGCTAACCATAAGTTACATTAGCATTAAGATATCTTAGCATGCTTAACTGGTTGAGATGCTAAGTAATTCTTTTGTGTGCTTATTGTGTGCTCATTCTTAATCTGAAGCCTCTCCTCTGCAGCTTAAGCGTAAAATGCTAAACCATGTGCCATGAGCCCAAACCATTGTGTTACAGACATAGTGTCTTTCTGAAAAGTAACTCATTAGAATATGATATGTGGCACATTCATATAAAGATTAACGCTTGACTTGATTTATTGAACTTTGGCATCTTGGTAAAAATGTAAAAAAAAAACAGTTTTCCCAATGGTACTACTAGATGAGTAACAGTCACATCACCCAGAGGTTGTGAGTTCGAGTCCTGTCCAACTTCATAAAATGGTTTCTGTATTTTCCAGTTAAGTATTTTTTTAATCTTTCTTCTGGGATTAGAAACATTGTTTATTCTATGTTGAGTCTCACCTGAAGTCTTGAGTATTCAGAAAGTTTTGTGATCAAAAATGATTTCTATAGCAGTCCTTGACAATCTACTATTCTTGCAATGTAAGCATTTTCTTCATATTAATACTTTTTGCCTTTATGTGTTCATTCTCATGTCAATTTCCTTTTATGCATTGTGTGTAGTGAGCTAGAGAGTAGAAGGGTGTGATTTGATGTTGTCATGGTCTAAGTAAACCTATTTTTTTTTAATTAAGCTGGCTTTTATAAATTAAGTTAACTACATAAACTATTATACATGCATTTGTTTGGTTTAAAGCTTTAAGTATTGTTAAAGTTAAAATTAACATTCAGGTTGGACAACGTTTTAACTATTGTCCTGAAGACACTTACTAATTTTAGTATTTCAAAACAATAAAAATTCTTATTATTAGGGGCCAAGCCCCGAAGGGGCTATGGCACCTATTGTATCTGTTAGTTTTCTTATTAGGGGCCAAGCCCCGAAGGGGCTATGGCACCTATTGTATCTGTTAGTTTTCTTATTATTATTATTATTATTATTCTTCTTCCTCCTCTTGAAGTCTATGGCAGCCCTATGAACCATACATAGGAAAATGATGAAATTTGGCACACTTGTAGTGATGGTAATGAAAAGTAATTGTAGCAATTTTTGAGTCTCTAGGTCCAACTCTATAGCGCCACCAGCAGTTCAAAAATTCAACATTGAAATGGTTATAACTTTTGAACCCTTTGATCTAGAAAAATGAAACTTAGTACACCTGATTCATCTCATCATGCTGATTAGAACCAATATCTTACATTAAGACTCCGCCCATTACAGTAGTGGCCATTTTGAAAAGTACAGTATGCAGTTTTTTTGCTACTCCTCCTTCAAAATTGGTCTAATTTTGTCCAAACATGTACTCAAATGATCTTCGGACTGAGCCGCATAAAAGTACTGTCCCCGATTTTTTTGCTATACTGGAAAAAAAAAGTTATGATGTCGCAAACTTAATGAGGTCAACCCATAATTGGTTCAGAGGCTGTAACTTGTGAACAGTTTGTCACAAAATCATAAAATTGGTGTCTATCGATTCCTTGCGTCATGTCGAATCTGAGGATATCTATTTTGCCAGCATTGGATGTACCACATCATAAGCTATATTAGCATTAAGTTAGCTTAGCATGCTAATCTCGTTAACATGATTTTGTGTGCTCATTCACACACTGAAGCCTCTCCTCTGCAGCTTTGTAAAACATGTCCTCTGGGTGGCGCAAGTGGTTCAACCATGCGTCATGAATCCCGAACCATTGTGGTCGTGGGTTCGAGACCAGTGTGGGGCGACTTTGAAATTGTGTATAAAATAATAATTTAAATTCCTTCCGGCTCTGCACTGCTGTTGGTGCTTAAATGCTAGCTGTGCTGCTGTAATTGATGTGCTTACTGTGCTTGATGTACATTAAATTTCTGATGTTTTGCTCTTCTGGCTCCGCATTGCGCTACAGCGGCTATTGCTTGCTCTGCCTTGCAGGGCTTGGCCCCGTATTGCTGCTTGCAGCTATATTTATTATTATTATTATTATTATTCTTCTTCCTCCTCTTGAAGTCTATGGCAGCCCTATGAACCATACATAGGAAAATGATGAAATTTGGCACACTTGTAGTGATGGTAATGAAAAGTAATTGTAGCAATTTTTGAGTCTCTAGGTCCAACTCTATAGCGCCACCAGCAGTTCAAAAATTCAACATTGAAATGGTTATAACTTTTGAACCCTTTGATCTAGAAAAATGAAACTTAGTACACCTGATTCATCTCATCATGCTGATTAGAACCAATATCTTACATTAAGACTCCGCCCATTACAGTAGTGGCCATTTTGAAAAGTACAGTATGCAGTTTTTTTGCTACTCCTCCTTCAAAATTGGTCTAATTTTGTCCAAACATGTACTCAAATGATCTTCGGACTGAGCCGCATAAAAGTACTGTCCCCGATTTTTTTTATTCTTCTCTGATCAAAAGTTATGACGTCGCAAACTTAACGAGGTCGACCCAAAATTGGTTCAGAAGCTATAGCTCGGCCAAACTTTGATCAATCGAAACGAAAATTGGTACACTTCATCGGAAGCATGATCTGAGGTTCCATGCCAAAGTTGGGAACAGCGCCACCTACGGGTCATGAGATATGGAAAATGCATATTTTGGCCAATAACTTATGAACAGTTTGTCAGAAAATTATAAACTTGGTGTCTATCGATTCCTTGGGTCATGACAAATCCGTGGATATCGATTTTGCCATGATGGGATGTACCACGTGTCCGCCATTTTGAATGATGTCATAATTTGCAATATCTTTTAAACTATTTGAAATTTCTTCACCAAATTTGGTATGGATCATCATTAGCATGGCCCGAAGGTACCTGAGAAATTTGATCACAGCGCCACCTAGTGTTCCAGAGATATCATTGTTTTTTGAAAAAACGCTTATAACTTTTGCTAACATTGCTTGAAATTTGATTTCTTTATGTCAATATATTCCTTGGCTTATGCCGATTTCAACGATATCTCATATGTTATTTATCAACAATGTGACTGGCCGCCATATTGGAGTGAATGTAAAACAGTTTTTTCGCTACTCCTCCTTCAAAATTGGTCTAATTTTGTCCAAACATGTACTCAAATGATCTTCGGACTGAGCCGCATAAAAGTACTGTCCCCGATTTTTTTGCTATACTGGAAAAAAAAAGTTATGATGTCGCAAACTTAATGAGGTCAACCCATAATTGGTTCAGAGGCTGTAACTTGTGAACAGTTTGTCACAAAATCATAAAATTGGTGTCTATCGATTCCTTGCGTCATGTCGAATCTGAGGATATCTATTTTGCCAGCATTGGATGTACCACATCATAAGCTATATTAGCATTAAGTTAGCTTAGCATGCTAATCTCGTTAACATGATTTTGTGTGCTCATTCACACACTGAAGCCTCTCCTCTGCAGCTTTGTAAAACATGTCCTCTGGGTGGCGCAAGTGGTTCAACCATGCGTCATGAATCCCGAACCATTGTGGTCGTGGGTTCGAGACCAGTGTGGGGCGACTTTGAAATTGTGTATAAAATAATAATTTAAATTCCTTCCGGCTCTGCACTGCTGTTGGTGCTTAAATGCTAGCTGTGCTGCTGTAATTGATGTGCTTACTGTGCTTGATGTACATTAAATTTCTGATGTTTTGCTCTTCTGGCTCCGCATTGCGCTACAGCGGCTGTTGCTTGCTCTGCCTTGCAGGGCTTGGCCCCGTATTGCTGCTTGCAGCTATATTTGCATATGCATTTGTAGGAGTTTCCCTTTCAGATGCTTAATTTATGGGCGGAGAGTATTTAAATGAATCATCCAAGGTGATTTACTAAGGGTTGCTCTAGTCAAGTTACTGGTATTTGCGTCATTATTTAACTCCCCAAAAAAGCATATCTTAAACCAGGCACTAATTTGCGCTGCTCTTGGTAGATTGAGTTGGTCATTATGCAAATGATCCAGCTGCGTCTATGTTCTTTAATCTGCGCAATGTCAGTAAATCTTGCGCTGAACCTTCCACTCCCATCGGCGCTGTTATGGGATTGCGCTCTCACGCTAATTTGCCCTGTTTAGTAAATCTGGCCCTAAATGTGATGTTACTTTTAGGGTTTGTACATTGGTTCTCCTGATTCTTTTGGTCCGGACCAAAAAAGAAAATGATACATTTAGTCCTGGTTCACTTAGTGTGCACACTGTCAATTGTATGACCAACCCTAAAGACAAAAACAACGAAAAAAGGTTTTTATGGCATATATTTTGTGACGGAACTTACCAAACATCCCAAACACAATGTTGTGTGCTGGGTTCAATGCGTTTGTTATATGGTGGTATTTTTACCAGCTGAGAACTCACAAAAAGCTTAAAAAATGTGTAAAGGAGTCAAAACAATGCCAAAAATTCCTCTGTCACACACAAACCAAGATCTGCTGCAGGTTTCCAACACCTGTACCAAACTGTAATGGGCTACGTAACTTCTAGAGGTATAATTCTGTCCTTTTTAGGGTGGCATTTTGTGACATTACGTCCTGTTTTTGGTTTGTTTGGATGTCTTTGGTCCGTGTTGCGTTGATATTTCGGTTGAACCGCACCAGAGTTCGTTTGAAAGCAGACCCACTTTTTCAGTGTTTGGTGCTCAACAGGGTTCGGGTGGCAGCGTTCACACTTATTCAAATGAACCGCACTAACAGAGCAATCGCACCAGAGTTCGTTCAATCAAACCAAACCTGTCAAGTGTGAAAACCCTTTTTCTACAGAACGAGCCAATGAACGTTGGCGTACGTGAATCGCGTCACGCACCCCGCTCCGCAGCGCGGGTATAAACAGAAAACGGGTGCACGCACACATTGTCTTTTACTTCGGAGCCGAGCTTCCTGTTTGTCTCCAGCAACAAGACTCTGCATGTTGAAGATCTCTTTGTTCTCCTCTCCCTACAGTGTTAGTGTGACGGCGCGTTCAGCGAGTGGCCGCGGGCTGAATTACACTTCAAACAAACTGCTGTTTTCACAGCACATTTCTGTGTCGATTTCGGTGGGCATTCCCTGAGAGTGCACAGCAGATCTCTCTGCTGTGTATCGTGGCCATTCCCTGGGTGCCTCAGCACTGCTGAGAGAGATTAAAAGAGTACTTTCTTCTTATAAAGAGCGACACAGGCATGACACTGCGTCCTTTTCAGGATGTCATTCCGCCTGTGCGTTTCTGGATGCGGTCGTTCCTGGCACCAGCAGACGGCCACAATTGCTGCCTCTCGTGTTTGGGCATTCAGCACGTTGAGGCAGCCATTGTGAATAGTTCATGTTCCCATTGCGGGAATATGACTATGGCAGCGTTGAGATCGAGACTCGCTTATCTCAAGGGAGGTGCAGTCCCCTCGCCTATGCCCCGATCTAGTGCCTATTCTGGACCTCAGAATAGGCCTACTTCGGTGCTTAGCCAGGGTGATCTGAGGATTACCGTGAGGGCTTCCCCGCCGAGGCAATCTCCGTGGGTCCCTCACGCCTCACAAATGCTGCCGCCGTTGGAGCCTCCAAAGGAGCGTGCTGGTCCTTCTCATGGATGACCAGTCATGTCCTTTGGAGCTCCACCTGACGAACAGATGTCGTTTGCAGCATCGGAGGGGGAGCTTCAGTCCTCTGGAGATGAGTATTCAGCTACGTTACCACCTTCGGGGAATGTAGCGTTGCCCGAGTCCGATCCAAAAAGGGCGATTATGCTTTCCCGAGCCACCGAGAAGGTCGGGCTTGTGTGGAACCTTCCACCACGTCCCGAACCTTCTCAGTTGGACGATTGGTTTCTCGGGGCGGGCTGTGCTGGTTCTCAGTGCGCCACCCTGGTACCATTCTTTCCAGAAGTGCATGAGGAGCTCACTAGGACGTGGACGGCGCCGTATAGTGCCAGAAGCCGTCCTAGTAGCTCCTTCCTCCTCACCACCCTCGATGGCGGAGCAGCTAAGGGGTATGTGGATGTCCAGCCGGTGGAGCGTGCCGTTGCGATGCAACTGTGTCCAGCGTCCACTTCCTCCTGGTGGGGTAATCCACGCCTCCCATCCAAGGCTTGTAAGTTTTCGCCCAGTATCGGTTCCTGGATGCTCCTCTTACCCAGGTTGGGTTATTCGGCGATGCGGTCGAGAGCTTTGCCTAGCAGTTCTCGGCCGCCCAGAAGCAGACGGAGGCCATCCGGCCTCCACCCGTCCGCATGGCTGCAGACCCTCCGTCCGCTCGTCGCCGAGGTCGTCCTCCACTTCCGCAAAGCCTCAGCAGCAGCCATCATCCAGGCCTCAGCGTGGAGCAAGCCGCAGGAAGTCAACCACGGAAGTCATCTCAGCCACCTAGGGTTTCTGGTGAACTGGGAAAAGAGCAAACTCACCCCCGGGCAAAGGATCTCTTTTCTCGGTATGGAGTTGGATTCAAAACGTTGCTACTAGGCAAGCATGTACTGGTCCGTACGGACAGCACTGCGACCGTGACGTACATCAAGCGTCAGGGTGGTCTCACGCCGCATGTCACAACTCGCCCACCATCTCCTCCTTTGGAGTCAGAAGCATCTGAGGTTGCTTTGTGCCGTTTATATACTGGGCCTGCTCAACCGTGCAGCCGACGAGCTCTCACGACAGCAGGTGCTGCCGGGAGAATGGCGACTCCACCCCCAGGTGGTCCAGCTGATTTGTAGGCAGATTTCGGGACTGCACAGGTCTGTTTGCCACCCCGGACATGTCGCACTGCCAGCTGTTTTACTCCCTGACCAAGTGGACCCCCGGCTCAGACGCACTGGCAAACAGCTGGCCCCAGAGTTTTGGGAGTGACTATCATGTGTAAATGCAGAAGGGGTAGCCAGAAGTGCCCCTAATTATGGTTTTTCGAATATTCCCTTTCATCCTGTGTTTAATATAGTTGTTTGTGAATGTAAACATTCTGCAAAGTTGTAAAGTCGAAAGTGCATGATAAATAAAGTTATTGTCTCCCAAAAGAAAGAATCGACTCTGAACCGCCTTAACAAGTTGTTTGTATTTCGAATCCCACTGCGTGACGGTTCTATATCACTAGATAATATTTGCATAATGCCCGCCTGTGTTGTACGTTGTCCACCTGAGAACAACTTGACCAGCGCTCAAACGTCATTTTACTGACGACCGGACTTCAACGCGGGATTCGCAAAACGCTTTCTCTTGAAAGATGGGTCAGTACTCAGTTTATTTGGACCAGCTTGCTCCTCAGAATCACAACCTGTAAGTATGATTAATTATTGATTATATTATATATTTAATAATGTATTTTCTACCGGGTGTTCAAAATAAGTAGTTTTGTGTTTTATATTGTGTAAGTTTCCGGCTAACCAGCTAACTCACGTTATTACTGTGTACATTACTTGTACACCCTGTTTAGTCACATGCTCATAAGGCATGTGCTAGTTATTATCCATAAGGATCAATTTTGCATATGGTATAATCATGAATGGAGTTGTTTGTCTCTCTATGGACTTTTTCAGAGAAGCTGACAGTCTCCTTTCTTTTATGTATAGACTTGTTTTTCTATTTGTTGGTTTCACCCTATACCCTAGACTTGCTATATAGCCTAAATTATGGCATGAGCACAATAAAGCTGACTTTGAGTGAACTGCACTTCTGTGTTTGTGTCATTCTTGATCCCCAGATCTGGTATTCTACTCTGCTCTGCATTGATCTTTGACTTCGTTCTGATATCCAATTTTATCTAACACTTACTGAAATACTTCTGCTAATCAGCTGTGGGCCACTATTACCTAAAATTGTGTCCGTTAATGCAGATTTTCTGTTGTTCTTACTACTTTGAGTAAAGCTAAAGGATGGAGCAAGATTTGTTTTAGAAACGTTTGTTACATCAGTTATTCACGTTAGTGCTTGGCCAACATGTGCTGTTATTGATACAGTTCCCACATGTGTACCACAATAAATTAGAAATATACACATCAGTTTGTTGATGGACATATGCTTGTTAATGCTGATGTAGAGGAATTACAGGTGCAACATCACATGATGAACGTCAAACTGAGTTGCGTACCACTGAGAAACGTCCTGCTCAAGTCGTCCTTGCAGGGATTTAGAGAGACTGATTCATCCGTCGAGTTATTTGAGAATCATTGAAAAAATCATTGTAAAATAAACAGTTTTTTGACCTTTGATGCATGTAAACCTCTAAAACAATATTAGGAGCCTTCAATATGGTATGATAATAGGGGCACTTTAAAAAAAGAAAATTCAATAACACTCTATTTTAAAGTGTCCTTGTTACACGTTACATGTAGTTACTATTCTGTCATCATTTGCTGACCCTCATGTCATTCCAAAACTGTGTAACTGTCTTTCTTCTGTGGAACAATTTTTTTCTAACCCTAACCCTAACCCTAACCCTAACCTAACCTTTTTGGTTAACAACATTCTTCAAAAAAATAATCTTCTTATGTGTTCCACAGAAGAAATAAAGTTTTGGTGAACTATTTCATTAAGTGTATTGTATATTGTTACATATGTGATGACTAATGTTTGTTATGTGGGTGTTTGTTCAGAGCTCAGGATCAGTTGGCTATACAGTTGAGTGAGATGGAGGAAGAGATGGATCACCGCATCCAAACTGCAGAGAGAAACACACATCTACAGGTGAGGAGACAAACACAAGACCTGGCTGATCCAACCTCAGGAGTAATGTATACTTTTAAAGGAAAAGGTTCTATATAGAACATTAAAGGTGCTCAAAGCGATGTTGGGTGAAGTCACTTCTTGTTGACGTTCAAAGTATTGTCAAACAAACGGAGGCTAGTTCGTCCCTCTCTCCTCCTCATCCCATCCCCTCCCCCTCCCTTCCGTGCTTCCTGAAACAGTCATGAACCATTTAGAAAACCCAAACTGGATTTACCCACCTGTCCAGCACAAACAGAGCCACCTGAATTTCGGATTGGAAGCCCTTCTGCCGGCTGAGTTCTCGCCACCTTTTGAACGCTTTTCCGATGTAAATTCAGGACTTTGCACGTTCCTTCTACTTTTCCCTCTTCTTTGTTATTTGTTCATCGGAACGTTGTCTCTTTGCTCGTGTGTCGGCCTTATCAAAATTCTCAAGAATATACATTTTTAATGTTAGTCGTTGTCGTTGTCTAGGACATCTCTCCTCTAGCTAACTTCCAAGAGGGAAGTTAGAATGTTAGAAGTTAGTTATGAAGAACATGCTTCTCTCTCCTCCACTCCCCACACCCCCCTTCATGTGTATGCGCATTAACCCCCCAACCCCCACCCCCAAATCATTCTTGTCGGTTATTGGTTGGAACACTGTTTGTTATGTTTCATGGTCCAGGCTGGGCCAGTTTGTTTTTCTTGCCGTTTGTGGAGCCTGGGCTGTCTACAGAGATCGCATTTTTTTACAGTGTGTTCAGGGGACAGGCAGCTAGCGGATAGTGAGGAGATGTTTGCTGTATGTGACAAAAAATGTTTTGGCCTAAAAAACGCGTGACATCACTTAGAGCACCTTTAAAGGGTTTTGTCAGGCGCTTCATTTATAGACAGTTTAAGGGGTTATTCAATTTAGTTTTATTTCATTTTTAATTTAATCAGTAAAATTTTTGGCGTAATTATTTTTATTTTCAAGAGCATCTGTGATTGTTGAGAAGGATCAGGGAAGAAGAAGGTGGGAACCAGCAAACGTTTCAATCACACTTTAATAAATAAACAAACACAAAAAGAAAGTAAAGAGGTAGCCCCACAGTGTAAAATCCAGGCCTGGTCCTCTCTCGTCCTTCACTGTCATCGCTCCTCCTTTTATGCTCCCGAAGCTCCTCCGTTGGAGCCACCGCCCTTTTCTCTTTTTACATTTTCAGTCCCACCCCAACAAACCCAGAACAGACCGCCTGAGAAAAAAAAAAAAAAAAAAATGATATTTGATATGTGAAAATAAGGATATATTGATGTGTGTATGTATATATAAATACACACACACACACAGATACATTATATATATATATATATATATATATATATATATATATATATATATATATATATATATATATATATACACACACACACACATACACACACACATATTATATATCACAATTAATCGAATTGACAGCACTAATTATAATATAATATATAACTTAAAATTATCAAAATAATGGTTCCTTTTCATTTTTAAATGTTGATTTGTAATGATTGCTTATCTTAAAGGAATTGATTAGGCTGGTATGTTACCAAACATTTGAATGTTTTTTGCAAGCAACCCTTATCTATAGTCCAGAAATATTCTGCATTTTCTTTTCCATCGTCACTGTAATCAAGCATTGAAGTAATATATAATAACTTACAATTTTAGTGTTGGTATTTGTATTATTTCTATGGATACAGCACTGTTTATTGTGAGTTAGGAGTTGACATACACAACTCAAAAGGAATTGGTACAGGTGTTTGCTGTGATCTGGGTTCCAGCCAAATCATGTGAGTGTCTTGGATCACTTTCAAGGCTTAATTTATCCACGACGTCACATTTTAGTGCAGACAATCTTCGACAGTCCTGTGTTTGTTCTTGTTCCTTATCTTAGAGCCGTGTTCCGCAACTTCTCACGTTATGTAATGTAAAATGAACTGACTGTTTGTTCAATTGCACCTGTTCAAGTTCCTGTAAAAAGAGACAAGCATTTGTACCTATGAATGCATTCTGCAGCCTTTTGTTCCCTTAATTGTCTTGATTTAATGTTTTACTTTAGTAATGTCTTTAGTTTTTTTCCAATCCAACACATTTTACTCAGTGTATAATTTTTTTTGTTCTTATAATGTTATAACATTGTATTACTTTTAACCCCAGCATATGGTTTCTGTCATTTTCCCTCAGGAGTCTAAAAAAGCAGAGACGACTCTGAGCAGCATGAAACACCAGTATGAGTCTCAGATATGTGAACTTCAGCAGAAGATACAGACTTTGCAGATGGTGACTGACTCCTACTAATAACAGGCTTATATAGTTTTAGCTGTATAAAAGTTGGTTGCAAAAAAGTCGGGGTTTAATAGACCATTAATATTTAGTTATATTATCGATTTAACTGCACTGACACTATCAGATGAGAACTGAAGACTGAATTAAGTTGGGAAATGACTCCATTGTCTTCTGTAGAGCTGCTTATAGCTGAAAATGAATTTGATGAAATTGCAGCATTAACACTGTTATTTTCCTGTTAATTACTGTGATGCTGCTTTGAAACAATCTTTAGACAAGATTTATTTTTGATTTTTTTTAGATCGAAAACCAGAACAGGAGTACCAGCCTCAAAGAGGAAACCTCAGCACTGAAACGACAGAACAGTGAGCTAATACTGGTATGGCTCCTATTTGCCTCCCTTGTTTCCACCACAGAATAAAACATAAAAAAGGTAATTGCTACTTTTTGTCTCACAATTCTGACTTATTTTCTTGCAATTGCGAGTTTACATCTCACAATTCAGAATTGCATGATATAAACTTGCAATTGCGCGTTAAAAAGTCAGAATTGCGTGATATAAACTCACAATTGCAAGTTATAAAGTCAGAATTGCGTGATATAAAGTCGCAATTGCAAGTAAAAAAAAAGTCTCTAATTTTTTCCTCAGAATTGGACTTGACAACACGCAATTGCGATTTTATATCTCACAATTCTGAGAAAAGAAGTCAGAATTGCGAGATATGGCAATTGCGAGAAAAAACATCAGAAATATTTCAGTTTATATCTTGTAATTCAGACTTTTTTTTAATCTCACAATTCGGATTTTATATTTCACAATTCTGAATTGTGAGATGTAAACTTGCAATTGTGAGATAAAAAGTCGCACTTATCTTTTAAATAGTTTTATTCCGTGCCGATAAACAAGCTTTCCTACTTAATCGAATCTTAACAAAAATGATGTATGATATTATATAATGTGTTTTTGTCTTGTTTCTCTTTTTCAGCAAAACCAGAAGTTGAAACAGGAGCTTTTGGAGTCCCACACTAATGTTGCGTTCTTGCAGAGTGAGCTGGACTCTCTGAAGAGTGATCTCACAGACCAAAGCATCAACTTTGAACGGTACTGAGCATCTCTCGCTCTCTCTCTCTCTCTCTCTCTCTCTCTCTCTGTGTGTGTGTGGTGGCAGCATCTCGGCATTCCCATTTGACTTAGTTATTGATGTATATGTATTGAACCCTTTGGATTCTGATCTTCAGACCAGGAATTTTTAAGAACCCCATCAAATATTTTTTCTGAAGTAACCCAGACTCTCCCTATTGGATACGTCAGTGTCAATAATGAAAGAACATAATCATTCCCCCACATGAGCAGCTGTAAACTGGTTTTGTGAGTGTTTGCAGTGCTGAAATCGTCAGAGCAGGATATCCTGGTGTCACACATTGCACTGCACAGGAATGTCTGAACCTTGTCACCTAGTAACGACAAAACAGAGCGCAGTGTGTGAGTGTCCCAGCGTTAGTATAAGGAGTATTACAGTGTAAAAAACGTTGTCAGGTAACCCAAATATTGAATGACTGAATCAACCTAACTACATTAGGTTAAACCAACGAAACAGCCAGACCTGAACGGTAGAAAAAATTCCTTAAGATAACAGTTGTATAGTATAAACAGTATAAAATTAAGAAGTGGTGTTTGCTAAGGCAGCCATTACCATTTCTTTTGTTTGTTCTTACTGTGTACACATGAATTTGAACAAACATCAAATAAGTAACATAAGTAACATAAATAACCTACAAAATACGAAACATACAAAATACCAAACAAACCTCAAAATACAAATCTTATTACATTTCAAAAAAGTCCAAATAGCAGCAAACACCATAAATCTAAAGAAATCTAAAGAACAAAACGGAAATTAAATAATAAATAAAATATTTCACAAGGGGGTTATCATCCAAAAATACATTCAGAAGATTATATAATTTAAGGGCTTTTTTGTTACGCACAAGTCTTAAAGATTTGAAGAAATCATTTAAACTTTATGGAAAAGTAAGAAAGTGGGAGGGTTCTTAAAGAATCTGCATTTGTGTATGAAGTAATTGGCCAACAGCACAATATTGTTCACCAAAAATTCATGATCATAATTCAAAGAGAAAGACAAATATTTTTTAGTTTTAAAATCAAAGTCAGGTATTACATATTTCAAACTTAACCAAACATAAAGTTCATCCCAGAATTGTTTTGAGAATTTGCATAAATAAAATAAATGTTCCAACGACTCTATGTAATAAGTTTGTTTGTTGATTTGTTTTGCAGAGATGAGGCTCTTATGAAGTGCTTTTCTGAGGAGAGAGATAACCTGGAGAGACAGATCGAGGTGCTTCAGTGAGTTGAACACGCACAGCAATACATGAAACTGCTATCAATGACACTCCAGCACAGCTAGAAACATGTCAGGCTAACAGCAGAAGCTGTTAAACAGTTAAAGCTGTTTCTAAGCCACTTTTGGGATTGACTTGCAGATTCTTTGTGACAATAGAAAACAAACCCAAACTCTGTAAATTCAAAGTGGAGATGCAGTTCAGCTAGTAAAAAAGTTAAATTAGTCAGTGCCTTTAATCTTTTAATTGCTCTCCCAAAAATCTTTAAAGTCCGCATGAAACGGAAGTTCTGTCATTGTAACTCTTGGAGTGTTTGGCATGGTAATGGATATGACAATGTTGATATACACAGCCCGGCCAAAAAAAATAGAAAAAATTAAAAAGATAAATAAATGTTGTGATTTTTTGCAAGGCAGTGTATTTGGTCTTGGTGGAATAGATCTGTTACGCTGCTGCTAAGACAAGCTGCTGTACAATATTTGTGTACATAAATTACCTGTAGCAGATCTATACAGGTGGAGCTGGGGAAGGTGTAGGGTTTCTGAAAGCACACTGCACTGCTAAGGCAAATGACTAAATATAAACGGCTGAAGACGCATCTTTTTCAACAGCACTTGATCCAGTAATACTAACACATTCTCTTCTATTCTATTAATTAAAAATAAATAAATAAATAAATAAATACATTAAACTACGTTAGATTAAACTGAGAAGGGTCATAGCACTTGCATATTGTTGTCCTACTGTTAGTTTAACTGCTTCTATTGTTCTCATTTGTAAGTCGCTTTGGATAAAAGCGTCTGCTAAATGAATAAGTGTAAAATATATGAAGGTTGAGCATGTGAGCTCATTGGCTCCACTCCAACCAATCAGCTGTGCCCTATAGAGAATGATGTGTTAAGGACCTATCATCTGCACCATCTAGAGATTCATGACAGAAATTTGTATTTGTGATAGTCTTTTCTTCCCTATTGTGATGTATATTCGAGTGAAACAGCTTCTTGAACAAGAAAAAATGCGGGGCGGGACTTTATTTTAGTAAAGTTGTGAAGTTAGTTCTTGGTCGAGTATATTTTGTTTAGTTTTGGTTTGTTGCTTTATTGTTTTTGTTGTTATTGTTTTCCATATCCAGGGCTGCAAACAGAAAGCTCCATGACAGTAATGACAGTTTACGTACGGCCTTGGAGAACAGTCAGAGTAAGAGCAAGTCTCAGGTAAGAAGGTCTCCTAAACCCCTTGTGTCCAGAGCCTTTCTTTAATGTAAATGATGTTGAAAAATGGATTAAGCTATTTGAGAGCAATGCTTGCTGAACAGGGTAATGCTTTGATGACTGTGTGTGTTTTTTAAGAGGCATGGATTAGGGTTCAAGTCAACTGTATTTACATTTCTGCTTATCTACTAGGACAGAACGATTTTTTTTTCTCTTACAGCGTGTTAGTGGACTCTCACCTGGAGTTTACAGAAAGAATACCTCTCATTTTGATCGGTAAGATATTTGCTTAGATATTTGCAGATAACATTAGAGTTTTTTACTACATGCTGTAATATGTAGAACCCTATTGCAATGTATTGATATTGATCACACATTCTAAACCCTAAACCTTAGTATTAAACCACTGCATTAATTCAGCACAAACATACTTTGTTTTGTGCATTTAGGAAATGCAAATATAGATTCTTATAACTGTGATGTTGTCACAATGAAAACTTGCTTAGATGCTGTAACACATGTGCGGACGAGGACTATAGTCCTCATTTTCGGCTGATGGAGGGTCGCAGGCTGAGCTGTGAGTCTCTGGCCCTGGCGCTGTGCGACCCCATGCGTAGACGCAGCTTTGAGGAAGACAGCCTCCCCGACAGCTGTGTGGACAGTGGCATGTCTACCCTGCGCTCAAATATGGGCTACGATTATGAGCATGGGAAATCTTCCTTGAACCTTCTCCTGAACTTCCAAGCAGAGGACAACACCACCACTGTGTCTGGAGACACATCAGATACAGAGGTATGATGTCAGTAAATGTGCCCAACCAACCATTCAAACACTATGTTCTCCATCATACACTATTAGAAGTACATACTTTTAAAAAGAGATTACGGAAATAATATACTTTAAAAGAACTGAATGTAATGGTTTCAGATACTTAGTTACATGTTAACTGCAAATAAATAAATATATATATACAGTGTGTATATATATATATATATATATATATATATATATATATAATATATAGCGTTACTGTATATACAGTATGCCCTTGAATCATTCTCAGACTTGAGTGGAACCACTTGGGAGAGAATTGTCAGGAGACTAATTTCTTTGCACAAAAGACGAAAATGGCACAAGAGGATTACTAAAGCAATGTTTTAAGTGTGGAAATATAGCAAAAGTAAAAAAAAAAAATCAAAAAGAATGTACTTGTGACCCTGAAACAACCTGGCCTTCACTTTAACAGGTTAGTTCACCAAAAAAATTGACTCCCCATCATGTCATTCCAAATCTGTAAGACTTTCGTTCATCTTCGGAACACAAATGAAGATCTTTTTAATGAAATCTGAGAGATTTCTGTCCCTCCACTGACAGCTACGCAACTACCACTTTGACGCTTCAAAAAGTTAATGAAGAGATCGTAAAACTAATCTATATGAATTGAGTGGACTTAGTCCAAATTTTCTGAAGAGATTTGATCGCTTTATATGATGAACAGATTGAATTTAGGCTTTTAAAAGGTAGTTAAATGTAAAACTTTCAATTTAAGTGTACTTAAGTGCGTTAAGAAACAGTCATGAATATGTACTCTCTTTAAGTACACTTAAGTGGCCTTTTATTTCATTTAAGGTACAATATGTAAGAATTTTGTATCAAAATATCCAAAAACCACTTGCACAGTGTTATCTATTTCGGTTACACTTTATTTTGTGTCATTGTTACAGTGTAATATATAAGTACTGAGTAATATTAATTAACTACATGTACTTACTATAGGGTTAGGGCAGGATTAGGATTTGGTTTAGGGTTAGTTGCATGTAATTATGCATAATTTACTGTTATTACTATGGTAAATGTAACATGTAACAAGGACACTGTAAAATAAAGTGTTACCTATATTTATTTCAATTGTTTACTTACATTATCCTAAATGTTTCCAAGAATTTGTAAATTCTGAGAAATTCACAATTTTAAATAGTGCCCATCCCTTGTAACTTGTTGCCTGTCAATGACGTAATATCCGCTTTATCCCTGGTTTCCGCTCGTACTGCCATAGTAACCATGGTGACAGACGTGGACAACTGCGGATAACGTCTAGCGCCACGCCGCGTTACCTCACAAGTTTAAAGGTCCCATTCCATGGATTATTTTTATTATTTTATCATGTTTCCAGGGGTGCCCTTATAATGTTAGTATGTTTTTTAGATCAAAAATTGTTATAATTTAGAAATAAAAGGCATTTGTCCTAGCCTGATTTCATTCCCTGGTTTGAACACTCTGTTTGAAGGGGCGTGTCTGCTGTGAGACTTCAGTGTAAACGCCCACTGCTGTGATTGGCTGACATGCTTGCATATGAAATATCTGGCATTACATGTGGAACTATCTGGAAAACTTTTACTATTACAGCTATTATACGTTTTTACTATTACAACTATCGGGATTAACGAATCATGAGAAGTTTTTTTAAGTATTTAGATCTATTTCAATCACATAAAAAATTGCAGTGAGCATTGAGCAGATGACAGCCTGTTGATCGCATGAAAAAAGATCTTATCATTGCAACGCAGTTTCTGCACTCACTAATGATTTCACCAATGCAAACCATATAAATACAGTAAGAGCTTCGTTGTGCAGTGTAACAGCGTCATTGATTTCATAACAAGTTTTGGCAAGTGTCCAGATAAACTCGCGCTGTGTGATTGATTGACAGCTTGGACGATTGGAAAGGGATTGTTCTTTGATCGCTTTCTGTATATTAATCACAGTTTAAGTAAGATTATTTTCATCCTACTAAGAGAAACGATGTGGAGTTGATCGCTACTTCCATATTAAATCACTACTTACCGCTTGCTGGAATATAGTTGAAACTGCGCCCTTCGTCAGTATGAAACGCTGAGAGAAGCCTGCTTGATATTATCCCAGGTTAGAAAAACAGTCCGTGGTGAAATGGACAGAGCAAACTAACAACTTCGAATTAAACTTTTGCGGTATCCGATTATAGATAAACATCAACCGTCTGTTGACATTTCGCCATCAATACGCCTGTGTTCCTGTGGGCGGAGGTTAGTCTAAACACGGTTCTGGTGATGTCACTAATGAAGGAAGTAGAGGGGTGTAGTCCAATCCAGCCGTTTTTTGTAGTCAACTTCTGTTAAATAAAATATCTCGCTTGGCATTGAACTTTGAGCGTTATAATTTTACAGATATTATTTATACTCTAACAACAACATTACACACTAACTAAACTTTGAAACATGGAATCGCATGCAACGGGACCTTTAATTTGTTACATAAACTGACTAATTCAGCACTTGCGGGTAGTTCGGTAGAATGAAATGTCCTCATTCCTTTATATCTGCGGGACTCGCATTGTGACGTTGATATCTGTCTCTCATTAGCAATCGCACCCTGCCTTTTACCACAGTCATGTTAAAAAACATGAATGTATTCACTCATCCATAACCATTATTTCCCTTAAACATGATTAGATCCATCGGCATGACGACAAGTTCCATGATTCCGCTTATTCACTGCGTCATCAATCTACGCCTTTATAAGAGGTTAGCGACTTCTAGCGGCGAAAAAAAATACATTTTGTAACTTTTTAATATAATATTTGAAAGTTGTTTTTAAAAAAAATGTTTTTAAGATTTGAAGTACATTAAAGTGCACATTTAACTCTGCTTTAAAAAAACAACAACTTTTTATTCTAGCTTAATGCATTCTTTTGCATTCTAACACTTGAATGTGGTTAAGTTTAATAAAAAAAAGCAACATTTTGAGCTAAAAGTTTTTGTCAGAGACTACGTCTGGATGGGATTCAGAATGATGATCAAAACATATATGGAGTAGATCGAGTCCATAAACACCCCCAAAGCTTCACCGTCCTATAGTTCGTCCTGGGTCGACATTTCATTCAGTAGCATTAGGCAGTTTTGATTTATATGCTGTTTAATATTGATGATCGCGTTATTTTACATATGCATCTGATTACATATGCTATCGCTTGTTTCTGCTTTTGTCCTCCTGTGTTTTGATCAAGAGATTCACTACTCTTTCAGAAGAGACCGCCCCTACCGTATAACATTGAAAACACAGAAAGCCGGAAAATTACATCAGTGGCATGTTAATAAATAGTGAATATTATTAAGCACACTTCTTTTTTACAAGGGCAGAATGTCATGAATGTCGTAGTGAAGGAGAATAATAGTATTTTAAGACCACTCAAAAAGCTAGAGACTTTCGACACATTCCAGGTCTTATTGTGACTGATTCACTGGTGCATATTCATACAAAACCACTCAAACTCAAAAATGATCCCTGACAAGCAATATTTGCTTATATGCAAAATCTGCTCAGGCAGCTGTTGTTATAATTTTTTTATTCTTAATCTGATGAAATAAATAGAAACAGTCCCACACGCTGTTGTGGCTATAAATCTTCATTTTTCAACAGTCAGATTCATTCTTCAGGTAATTGTTCTGTATGATTCTGATTATATGATCCAATTTTTATGTAATACATTTTTTATTTTATTTTTTTTAAACATTGACTCAATAATAAAAACTTTTTGAGAATAAAAATGTCAACCAAGCATACTAAGTATGAACAGATAATGAATAAATCAAAGGCTTCTCCCTGTGTGTTCTTAACTTGCTGTCATTTCTGGATCTGTTTTAAAATATGCTGTTCGCTCAGGTTGTGGAAGTGCAAGAAGAGGCTGCGATTGGGTCGGACAGCGAATCCGTTCTGAGCTGGACTCTGTCAAAGCCTGCTCAGAAAGATGAAGTTACTGCTTCAGGGAAGAAATGCCTCTCTGCCATCTTCACCGAGGTACTGTATTCACCTGCCAGAAGTATCATAAAGGCTTAAATTTGACCCACGGTATTCTAAATCCTGAACTCAAACAAATCCCAGTCCTGAGACTCAAAGTCTAAAGCCCAAATGTGTGTGCATCTGTGCAGAGAGAGCAGGATGATTTGGCAGTGACTCAGCCTCCATCCGAGAAGGCTTACAGGATTGTGCTGGCAGGAGACGCCGCTGTGGGAAAGTCTAGTTTCCTCCTTCGTCTCTGTAAGAACGAGTTCAAAGGCAACACTAGTGCCACACTGGGTAAGACTTTCTAACGCTTAACTGCACTTAAATTTAATCTTTAACTGTCACAAATATTGTGAAACGATGTGTCTTTTTCCTGCAGGGGTTGATTTCCAGATGAAAACTTTGGTGGTGGACGGTGTTCCAACAGTGCTGCAGTTATGGGACACAGCTGGACAGGAAAGGTAAGATCCCAGTGCCCAAAATCAAGTTGAAGCCCAAAACATATTTATACCCCTTCGTATAAACTCTAAAGGTTGTGACACACCAAACCGACATCATAGAACTAGCGGTGACACAAGCCGACTGTGATGCCATTTCGTGTCACCTGTGTCTGGTTCAAAAAATTGTGCTTGAAGACACTGCAAAGACTACAGCCAACTAGAACGCACATCCTTCACCTGTGTGAGAGGAATTAACTATCTATACCAGCAGGTGGCAGTAGTAATTCATGACCAGGGCTTGACATTAAAGGGATAGTTCGCCCAAAAATGATATTTAAGCCATGATTTACTCACCCTAAAGCCGTTCGAGATGCATACGTCAATCTTTTTTCAGACTAACACATTTTCAGTTATTTTAGAAAATGTCTTAGATCTTTCAATGGTTATAATGTGAGGCAATGGGGTCCAGCTGATTCAAGTCGGAAAATGTACATGCATCCTTCTCAAAAATAATCCATCCGGCTCCAGGGGGATAAACGAAGGCCTTCTGAGGGTAATCCGTGCGGTTTTGTCGTAAAAATATACATATTTAAAACTTTATAAACTAAAATAACTGGCTTCCGGTGGCGGTCGGTGCGCGTTCACAGAGATGAATTCTGGCGTATGACGTATGACGTAGCGTAGGAAGCGTTGTGACGTAGAACGGACGTTGAGTTTTGTTTTGCTCTGCTCTCTGGCTCCGCTGTCACATTCGTTCTACGTCACGACGCATTCATCTCTGTGAACGCGCACCGACCGCCACCGGAAGCCAGTTATTTTAGTTAGCACACCCGTCTCCCACGGGTTCGAATCCCGTTCGGAACAGGTCGAGTAGGACCGGTTACACGTTCATGTTAAATCTGAAGTATAATTTGGGCTAAAGGTTAATTATTCTGGTTTTCGTCCCTTTTACAGGTTTCGGAGCATTGCTAAGTCTTACTTCAGGAGAGCCGATGGGGTCCTTCTACTGTATGACGTCACTTGCGAGAAGAGCTTTCTAAATGTGCGCGAATGGGTCGACATCATTGAGGTATTTACTCAACGCTGTCCTGTTTAGCATATTTTTCTAATACAGTAAATGTAAACTTATAATGTTAGTTAAGGTTTCATACAAAACAGTCATCATTTAGTTGACTTGACCACTTTCCAAACTCTCTAGGAATTAAATGCACTGTTTGTACCTGGTGCGACTGTAAAAAATGAATTCTCTCTGTTCCAAACCCATAAGACTTTCATTTATCTTCAAAACACAAAGATATTTTAAATGAAATCTTATCTTATGAATCAAGCAGTTTAATCCAAGTCTTCTGAAGAGACTCGATCACTTTATATGATGAACATTTAATTTAGACTTTTATTTACATAAAATCATAAACAACTGTACTAGCTTCATGTACGAAAACAAACCTGAGAGAATGAACCTCGTTGGTTCTTGCGCATCAAGCAAGCATGCTGTTCCGAATATGAACAAAAGTCTTATGGTTTTAGAATTACATGATAGTGAGAAAATTATTAATTTTTTTTCATTTTTGTGCAAACTGTCCCTTTAAGACTGTTGTTCATTGGGACAAGCCTAGTTGCTGAACAGTCCTATGCAAATGTGTTCATGTGATTTCTGAATGAAGCGTTTTTATAGCTTTGTTTCCATAAATGTTCTTGGTGAACTTAAGAGGAATTTTCTGAACATGTCTAAATAGATTTTTCTTGATCTTTTGGTTCTAAAGTTGAATGTACCCTGAAGTTTTCGATGATTTGACATTTTAAATATACACCTAAAGTTAAAAGATGCTGATATATGGAATGTTGCTGGGTTAGATTGAATAAGATACTGATTGATATTCATTTCTGATGCAGGATGTGTCCCAGGATGACATTCCCATCATGCTTGTTGGGAATAAGACAGACCTGAGAACGGAAGCTCTTCTGGATGGAGTCACCTGTATTCCAACCAGTTATGGAGAGAAACTGGCCATGGTTCGTACCCGGACATTATTCACTATGATTTACCATTGCTTTCGGTTTTTTACAGGGATTGTTCACCCAAAAATGAAAATGATCATTATTTACTCACCCTCATACAAACCGTTTGACTTTGATTCTCCCCTGAAACACAAAAGAAAAACACACAGCTGGCTGCTCTTTTCCATGCAGTTTACCATGAACTGAGACTGAAACTTTCAAGTGACAAAATGGACACAAAACATTGTGAACACACCATAAAAATAGTCTATCATAGACAATAAACTATCATAGGCTTCAGAAGACTGGACTTTTTTAACTTAAAGGGATAGTTCACCATAAAATGAAAATTAAATCATAATTTACTCACCCTGGTGTTGTTCTAATGACGTATATGCCCTTTAATGGACCATAAAAGGAGAATTTAAAAAAAATGTCCCGCTCAAACTCGTCCATATAATGGCAGTGAATGGCGACCAGCATCAAAAAGATGCACAAATATCACAGAATTGTCCAATGTGACGTATCATATATTCCAAGTGTTCTGGGGGTACTGAAACTACTGAAATTTGATGTTTAATTTAACGTAAATCCTGACCTTGGCCGTTGGTCTTCTGTGCAGTTTTTATTGCTGTAAGTATAACTGTGGCTGCTCTCTCCGTTCAGACATACAGTGCCTTATTCTGCGAGACGAGTGCAAAGGATGGATCCAACATCATTGAGGCTGTTCTTCATTTAGCCCGGTAAGCCCAGTCCACGATTCAAAATGAAATCACATTCTGTAAATACAATACTTCTGTCTGGTCTACATTTTAAAGTCAACATCTGACTCCCAAAAATGATACCCAAATAGACTAAAGTTGAAAGGTGCATTTTTACAAAAACATGTCCAAATCACATTTTTCCCTGAATTCAAAAGACCAAGTTGAAAAAATAAATAAATAATACATACATATTTTCCCCCAAATAATTTTTTTTTAGTTTTTTCAGTTTATTTTTTAAACTGATTATTTGTTTTTGTATTTTCATGACAGTAATTTAATTTTATTCAATTGAAAAAATAAATGTGTAAAGCAGTGATACAATTCATATAATAAAATGCAGGAAAAGCGTAAAAATAATATTTTGGAGACATATCCTTGATAGGTTTTCTGAGATTCACCCATAAAGGGCTTTCCGAGGAACTGACTGCATACAGTAACATTTGTAATATTAACACTAAACACAAGAGGGCAGCAGATTGAGGTTTATTGAGTTTAATAATCTGAGCATAACGCATTGATGAACCCTTGTGAAGTGAGTAAAAACATTATTCTGACAGTCAAGCCTTCTTGTGTAATGTTTTGCAGCAAATTTCAGTATTCAGTTCACATCCGAAAATGAGAACCTAGGGCTGCCCGATTATGGCAAAAATCATAAACATGATTATTTTGCTCATTCTTAAGATCATGATTATTTAACACAGTTACTCATAGACTTTGCAAGCATCATGCATTTACTGAACAGTGGATTTCATTGAACTTTAAATATAATTGAAATGAAAACAAGTTAAAAAATATGCTAGAATGTGTGTATATATATATATATATACACAGAGTATATATATATATATATATATATATATATATATATATATATATATATATATATATATATAATTATATAATTTTTGATGAATCGCCCAGTTCTACTGTTACCAAATTCACTTTCCAGCATTATACTTGCATATTAGCCTAATAATACATTTAAAAGTCAAGACTTAAAAGGCTAAATGTTTTCTCTTTCCTGCACTTTAGAGAGGTGACCAAGCATGCTGATGAGTTCAAGAAGCCCGTGTCAGTGGCCAAACTGTCTGGAAACCATAACAAAAAGATGCCAAGCCCAAACTGCTGCATGGGCTGATGCGTGTCCATGTCACATGACCCGGCGACAGCCCGTGTGCAGGTACGACGCGAGGCTTCGACACAGAGCTAATCAAATATTTAATCATTCAACTATTTATTCAAGTCACATTACATGGGAGATGCCGGTTTGCGATAGTCCACGTTGTTTTCACTGTGCTAAATGTGTCCAAGTATTGTCCTCAGGACTGTCTCATAGCTTTGAGTCATGGGTTGCCTTTAACAGCCCTGCGTTTCACAGCTTTTATATTACAGGCGATTATTAGTAGCTTATGAAGTGAACATACACTTTAGTACACTGCACTTTGCCTTTATTTATTTCATGAAAACTTCCTTTAGCTAAGAGAGAAGGAATATATCATAATAGTTCCGTAAGTGTGTGTGTGTGTGTGTGGTAGAATGTGAAAGTTGAAATAATGTGAAAAGATCTGTTTAAGTTCTAAGAAGTGTATGAAAAATGACAGAAGTTTTTTAACGGAACTGGAAGTTGATGTCTGATCCAAAGCCTTCATTTTTGGCTTGTAGCTTTAAATTATAAAAAATACATTTAAATTTTTTTTTTCTTCCTTTATTTGCTTAGTGCTGAACCCATTTTAAAACAGATTGACAAGCTTTTGTGAAAGCTTTTATCTTTATACTACCATTGCTTTATGAATTTCTCAAGAGCACAGCTCATATATGTAACATTATATTGTGTAATAAACAGTGCACACTTTCTTGCAGGAAAACATTTATTATATGTTAAATGTATTCACAATTATATGAATGACATGCTAATGTCTTATCTGTAATTCTTATTTCATGCTTATTTCACTGTATTTAATTTGCATTTATAATTGAGTGAATGTTGGTTTAAATTTGAAATCTTAATAAGCAAAAATAAAGACTACAATGTTTTCACTCCAGTTTTATTGTGGCAGTACTAACATATAAAACAATTCAATTTTTTTGAACATATAAACAATCAAAAATCACTTTACAAATTGAATAAGGCGATTCCCAGTGAATCTGGGAACTGATTTCTTTTTTTTAATATATATACTCCCAGAGTTGTATTTTTGGAATTAAGTGACAGACTGTTTTAAACTGAAACATTTATAATAATGCTGCTAAACATGCAAACAAAACACATTTCACATACGCTATGAAATCACCAAACACTGAAAAGATTTCAAACCTCTAAAGAAAAAAGTTGAACACGCATTTTCCAGATGTTCAGGTCATTTGCATATTTTCTTGTTTTGATGTATAATTATCATGTTTTTTTTTAAAGGGCAATGGGTTGGTTTTATGTCAAGCCATGTTATGTAAGAATCATCTGGTGTTTTTTTTTTTTTTTGTTTTTTTTTTTTTTTATCAGTGTAAAGAAATAACCAGGGGCAGTCAACTCTATACTGTCATCCAAAGGGGTGAATTTCACTTTTTTCAGATCATATTTCATCCTAAAAACATATGAAAAAGAAAATAAATATATAATTTACATAGTCTATTTAAAGGGCCATTAAGATGTTTTGCATTGTGACATTATGCTCATAATTAAGGACATTTCCCTTCCAAATCCTCATAACCGTAATGTATCCGGATGATTTAATTTGAGTTTGTTTGTGATTCTCATTATTCTCAATGATGATTCTCATTACTGTAATGAGAGCAATGAAAGACAGTATTTTTGTTGTTTGATCACAAACACTGCCATGATGTAGAAATACTATACAATTTATACAATGTTTAATACATGTAATTTTCTTAATACTTTCTTAATATATATATATATATTTTAAATCTTTTGACTTTGGGGTAAATTATGACCCTGATATGATGTTATTGACAGGCTTTGTAAAAATTATCCAAAAACATTACATTTAACAAAAGCAATTAATTAAGCTGAATATTTGAAAACATGGAAATTGCGATATTTTGCATTTTGAATTTCCATTCTTATCAATGTTTAGTGTTGTGGACAGTATTGTCCACTGGCAAATAAAATCACTTCGATCAAACATGACGAAACGAAGGGTTCCCTTGAAATCTTGGTGTCCCATCATGCAACAGAATAGCAAGGCTACAAAAACGATAAACAGCAAATTCCAGTGCATGACATTTCTGAATGCTGTATGAAGTAGGTTCACCCTCTGGCCAATTAAAATGAGTTTGGACATCCATATTTTGCCACACTACAATATACGATAGGAGATGTTCAGGATAATAGGCAAATTCAGTCAACCTGCTATTGCCTGCCTTAAAACTAATGAAGTTGGTGATCACTGGCTTTGTCTAGCAGTTGGACTGAACGTGGCCACTGGTTCTCTGGTTTCATTGGTCATGATAACACACATTAAAGCACAAAGCATGACTATCTATTATGTACATATTCCACATACTGTATGTGATGTGTTTTTTTTTATTATTACAATGAGAACTACAACTTTCACAGCAGCATCAGAACAAAGCATTAATGTTGTATTTATATTATGGTCTATTTCATGAACCCATCGATTAATATGACTCAACCCTGAGCTGAAAGTCCAGAGACACCTGAACACAGGTAGAAAAAAAGCCTTCATGTCTTTTCATAGTCCTATGATCATATACAAATAAGACTTAGATGAGCTAGTTGAATACACAAGGTCAGACGCTTGAAATGAGAATGATATTTTCTTTTCACAGTATTTACAGAGGTTTACATGCAGAGGGACAAAGAGTCAGTGTTTTAATGTACAGTGTATGTGGACACTACCGGTGAAAAGTTTGGACACACCTTTTCTTTTCAATTATTCTAAAATGTGGATGATAATAATCATTACCACTATGAAATAACGAATAGAATTATGTACTGACCAAATACAATTTTAATTATTTCTTAACCCAAATTTAGATTTGTGCTCCCTTGTCTAGATTCTGAATCTCCTTTACTATCCACTCCAACTCAAACTACTTACAAAAATGTTTTAAATTAACATTTTACAGAACATTTATCTATAAGCCATTAGATACAAATTTTAAATGTTTTATGGGGCTATTTGTAAGATTTTTCATGTATTAATCGCTTTTTAAAAAAAAGCTCAGGACATTTTTGCGGGGAAAATCAAAAGGATGTGACTTTAACCTCTCTTATGTTCCATTACACATGAAATTAATGCTTATACAATGTTCAGGATAATGACAAAAGAGCCATTCTGTACTGTAACGCAAAGAAAAGGATTAATCAAACGATAGTCTCACATAGCCAGAACTATATAGTCTATAGTCTCAAATATACTTTACCCCTTATTACATCTGCGGCGCATTACGGCTCCGACACGGCCACCAGAGCTGATCGCGGCCACTCTAGTCAATGCTTAGGGGCTTTCGCACCGGAGAAACCTTTTCATAGTTCCCAGAACTAATGGCGGAAGTACCCGCTTTTTTGGAGGAACTAATTTATCTCCTACTTCAGAGTAGGGTCTAAACCAGCACTATAGGAACTACCAGTGACATTAGTGTTCGCTGATTGGCCGAACATACTCGAAACACCAGCACCCACCATTTTGAAAAAATGGATTATAGCCTATATATTTACCCCAGAAACTAACTCTACGAACATGGAAAACAGTGATAGATCTCAACCTTTACGCTAAGGAGAAAATCCAACGCAACTTTGAGGGGACCATGCGAAACACAATTTTGCATTTCTGTTCAGCTAGCAACACTGGACATCAAACACACGGCATACGCTAATACCTTTTCATATACTGTCTACTTTCCAGGTATAACAATTCTATCTAATATCGTGTTAGACAGATCGTAAACTAATGAACACGGAGAATGCGAGTGCTGTGAGCTCAGACTCTGGCGTTCTCAGCGCAGTCAAAATAAAGGTCCGCCGTGCCGTCAAAATAGAAGTCACAACAACAAGCGCGGCTTAAGTCACTTCAGAGTTCCTACTGGCGGTGCGAATGCAACCAGGAAAATGTTCCTAGGGGAACCATTAGTTCTCGGGGAACCACGCTGGTGGCTAGTTCCTTTTAACTAAGTTCCTAGAACTACCCGGTGCGAAAGCCCCTCTTGTGTTTGTACCAGCTGCGCCGCGGCACGTTTCTGCTTCGCTAAAGATAGGCGCCTTGTCGATTTTTGACGGATGCCGCGTTCAAGCCGTGTCCAAATGCCAGTGTTCTCCTCCTGCTCACAGACACTGTGTGTAAAATATAGATACAAGATAATTAAGGATGTGTTGTAAAGACTAAAACGCAGCTACAAATCTTTTATCCTTGTCGTTCATAACTGGACTTTTAAGTGTATTAACTTTGTAGGCTACAGCACAAAAAAGTAGGACATAGCAATAAACACCATTTAACCGGAAAAAACAGCCATTTAGCCAACTTAGCCAGGGTAGAACCCCCAAAAATCAAGAAAAAACACAAAAAATCTAAAGAATCCAGTCGCTTCGTTTCTGAATTGCTCCTGGTGTGAGTTGGCACCACATGGAGGATGGAACAAAACCTTGTCGGAGTCATAATGCGCCGCAGACGTGTGAAGTGTAACTAAGGGGTTATAATCAAACTATCATAACAGTGTAATTTTAACATCATTCAACATGATGCCAGTGAATTGCAGTGCTGGCGCAAACATATCCACATCGCTAAGATAAGATGCTTTCTTAACTGCTGCTTTCTCACCGCTGTCATTTTTGTTGTGTTTATTTTGTTATTGAGAGTAAAGTGTGCAGCGCATATTTACATATTCATCTAAACACACTCTCAGCAGCGTGGACGGCGTATGGATGTTCACAGTGTATCGCTGCAAAGGTATTTCCAACTTTTTACTTCTAATAAAAAAAAAATTGTATATCAGGGCCTTGAATCATGCTCAGTCTCTTGTACGTTACATGTGAATGAGTACGAGCAATAAGCTGCTGGCTGCAGTTCACTGAATGGCCACCGGTGTCGCTAATAACAAGGGTTTCTGAATTTTACATATAGCCCCTTTAAAATGAATGAAATATAAGGTCCCACTTTATATTAGGTGTCTTTAACTATTGTGCACTTATGTAAAAACTATTTTTACTTATTGTGTTCATGTTGTTTTAAAAACACTTTTGCTGCTATTGAGGGTAGCAGTGTAATTATAGATGTAATTACAGAAGTAATCATGTGCAGATATTTTTAAAAACAGAAAGTGCCTTGGACCAAATTATTTGTTTAAATATTAGTGCATAGTTGTCAAAGACACTTAATATAAAGTGGGTCCAAATATTTTATTTTAATATTAATATGAATTAATATTTATGAAATATCAGAATTAATGTTAATAAATTATATTAATTCATATTAATTAAGATTAACGGTTTCACTTTATTTTGATGGTCCCTTTAACACATTCTGTTGACTATAAGTAACGTTGCACCTGCATGTCTACTAACTTTCATTAGAGTATTAGTAGAGTATTAATAGACTGGTAGGGTTAGAATAAGTTGACATGTAGTTGCAAAGTTACTTATAGTTAGTATAATGTCTGTTGGAGGACCATCACAATGAAGTGTTAGCAGATATTAAGCAGACAGTCTACTAATACTCTAATGAGAGTTAATTGACATGTAGTTGCAAAGTTACTTATATTCAACAGAATGTTCAAAAGGGACCATCAAAATAAAGTGTTACCAGATTAACTAATGATATTAATATTATGAAAAATTCTGTCAAGTGTGTGTCCAAGATTTGACTTGTAGTGTATACAGTATGTCATTTTTAAAAAGAAATATTAATTTACATTGATGAATAATGACTAAATCACAACCTTATGCAATATGTAGGTGTTGCGTTATTCTGATTTTGATTTGATGATGCACATATTGTAATGGTAATATATTGATTAAATATGAGCCTGCAGGAATATCAACCACACAATGAGCCACAAATAACATACAATAGCAATCAAATATTTTCTCTGCGATAGCGTATCCATATAAATGCCTGTCTGCTAATATGCATATTTGTTTTCTTTACTTTTCTTTTCTTTTTTATCAGAAAATAAACCGCTTTTTAAAGATCCTTCAGTATTTAACATACGTTCCTGAGAGAGCCACCTGCTGTTAGACAGTAAATATCAGCGATCAGGGTTTTTTTTATATAGAACTCAATATAGTTGACAGAAATGTGTCATTAGCCCTTTTGCTATCACCTCAGCAACAGATGTGACATCACATCAGATTTGCATCACAAGTAGCCGTGTTAATTTGATTAGTTGATGTGGATGTGGTCAAAGCCCTGTGTCAGGAAGATCAACGTCAGTCTGATTCTGGGCCGCTGAAGGAAACACAAACGTAATCATGCGACTGTATTATCATCTACTTAAAGGGATAGTTTACCCAAAAATGAAAATTCTCTCATCAATTACTCCGATGTATATGACTTTCTGTCCTCAGATAAACACACTCATTTTTTAGGAAAATAATCCATCTCTGTGAGTCCATATGATGCAAGTGAATGGGTGCCACTCGTTTGTTTGTTTGATGGCGGTAATCCATATGACCTCATTGAATGAATCGATGTCTTCTGAAGCCAAGCGATAGGTGTAAGAAAAATACTAATATTTTAAACTCTTTTAACTATCAATCATTGCTTCTGGTCTACTTTCATACGAGCGATCATGAGAGGGACGTTGACACACTTACAGTCGGTGGAATGGTATGGTTGGAATTATTGGCACCCTTGGTAAATATGAACAAAGAAGCCTGTGAAAATAAATCTTTTGATCTTTAATTATCAAAAATCTCAAAAATATAACCTTTCATTGAAGTAAAAGAATTAAAAATGAAATGAAATAAATGTTTTTCTCCAATACATGCTGGCCACAATTAATGGCACCCTTTTTCTTCAATACCTTTGGCAACCTCCTTTTTCCAGATAACAGCACTGAGTCTTCTCCTATAATGCCTGATGAGTTTGGAGACTATTCGTCCATCCAGAATCTCTCCAGATCCTTCAGATTCCCAGATCCATGTTGATGCATCTCCTCTTCAGTTCAGCCCACTCATTTTCTATTGGGTTCAGGTCAAGGGATTGGAATGGTCATGGCTTAATTTTGTGCTCAGTGACCCATTTTTGTGTTGATTTTGATGTTTGTTTTGAATCATTGTCCTGATGGAAGATCTAAACACTGCCCGTTATAAGATATCTAGCAGAGGCCGTCAGGTTTTGATATTTTTATCTGTTGGTATGTGATAGAATCCTTGATGCCATGTATCTTAACAAGAAGTCCAGGTCCTCCAGCAAAAAAAACAGGCCCACAACATTAAAGATCCAGCGGTATATTTAACCGTAGGCATGGGGTACTTTTTATCCTTGATTGCATCAAACCCATTTCATGTGTTTGCTGCCAAAAAGCTTTTTTTTTCCCCATCTGACCACAGAACCAGGTCCTGTTCGGAGTTTTAGTGGTGAGTTTGTTTTAGGATTTTTCTTGAAACCCTCCCAAACAACATGTGGTGATGATTGGATAATTTATTAGGCTTTCTGACCCAAGACTCAACTAATCTCTGCAATTCTCCATCTGTGATCCTTGGAGAGTCTTTGGCCACTCAAACTTTCGTCCTCACTGTGCATTGACAATATAGACACACGTCCTCTTCCAGGCAGATTCGTAACATCTTTATTAATTGCCCTGATGGTTTAGCTTTAGCTATTTTCTTACAGCCACTTTCTATATTGTGAAGCTCAACAATCTTTTGCTGCACATCAGAACTATATTCTTTGGATTTACTCATTGCGATGGATGATTAAGGGAATTTGGCCTTTGTGCTTACTCATATTTATAAGAAGTCATGGCTGGATACTTTCATGCTCCTAGTCACTCTGGTGTGCAATTTTTAAAAAAAAATATGAATGAGATGAACTTCAGAGATATTTTCCTTATAATAATTTCTAGGGGTGCCAACGTGTTTTTGAGAAGAAAAAAAAATCGTTTTGATTTTCCCCCCACTTTCAATTGTTTTACTTCAATAAAAGGTTAGATTTTTTTGCAAATATTTTGATAAAAAAGATCAAAAGGATAAACAATGCAGATATATTTTTACAGCCATCTTTCATCATATTTACCAAGAATACCAATAATTCTGACCATGACTGTATGTCATGTGTCTCAACGTCCCTCATTTGAACGATTGACTGGAAGCAATAATTTATATTTTAAAAAGTTAAAAATATTAGTATTTTCCTTACACACACCTATCGTTTTACTTCAGAAAACATTTATTAATCCGTAAAAATTTTATTTTAATGGTCTGCTTTAGACATTCTATTAGCTATAAGTAACATTGAAACTACACGTCAACTTATTCAAACCCAAACCTAAAAGTGAAATCTAATGAAAGTTATTTGACATGCAGTTGCAAAGTTACTTATAGTTAGTAGAATGTCTGAAGTGGACCATCGATATAAAGTGTAACCGATTCATCCACTGGAGTCATATCCTCATGATCGCTGTGTGTGGTTTTTCAAGCGTCAAATGAGTGGCATTCACTTGTATTATATGGATTCACAGAAATGAATTATTTTTTAAAAATCTTCATTTAAGTTTATCTGAAGAAAGAAAGTCATGTACATCGGGGATGGCATGAGGGCAAGAAAATGGTGAGAGAATTTTCATTTTTGGGTGAACTTTAATTACATATAAAAAGTGTCAATGGAAAAAGCCATCACAGGGTTTTTTTCTGGTTTGGCATGCATGGGGATATAACAATAAATAAATAGAAAAACAAACTTCAAATCTATTTGCCAAACAAGTTATCCAGAGGGAAGTTAATCAGGGACAAAAACACATTTCATGATTCGATCAATTCCCAAGGAATAAAATCAAGTTGTGTGCTGCATGAGTGACTGAAACCCTTCACTGATACAATTTACACAATCAATACGGAACTTCAATAAAAAGAAATATATCTATATAAAGATAACTATAAAGAAGAGCCAACTGTGCAAATGAAATGTAGATTTCACAACTTTTTTGGGCCAATTGGACCAGTGAAATAAATTTTATTAGCTGCACTTTCATTGTTTCAATACGTTCAATCTTTGGAGTTCCCCATAATGATATTGACACAACACATGTTCTTTAATAGGTGAATTTATGGCATTTTATGCAATTTGGTTATGTATTTTATGTGATTACAGTGATCCGTTTCATAAGAGCCTCTCAAATGTACTAGCAACCTGCTGTTACATCTGCTCATGACATCTGAAAATCTGAAAAAACAAAATCAAAATCTGTTTTATAGTTTGTGCTATTCTATATAAAAAACACAGCACAGCATTTTAAGGTAAACTATTGGTGATAATAAAAAATATTTCACTTCTATACCACCTACTTTTTAGTGTAAATCAGTTTAAATAAGATAACTTAGGTTTTTTTTTTTTTTTGCTGAAAAATATAACTAACTGTAAGCGTCACATAAAAATGTATAAAATTTTAAAAACAGATATTAAGTTTTAGCATGTATAGCTTGCCCTCGCTCTCATATCAGTGTGTGTTTTGCTCTGTGAGAGGCTGAGAACGTTTAATCCAATACAGTGTTATGAGGTCAAAATCTGCTCGTCTTAATAGCTGATTTGATTTTCAAGAAAAATAAGTAGATTTAGGGAAGCGGGTCCGAGCTCATTTCCTGCCTGTGCCTCTTCTACATTTTGACTTGCATTATTTGTGTTGTTATGGAGGTTGATTGAGTCAAAGACATCAAATCATTTGATATGGACTCTTCATATGAGTGAACAGGATTTCACTTGGAAACTGCTATAAGGGTCCAAAATTAACTTAAGCGTCAAATGTGAATGGAAAAATTGTCTTTGATGAAGGAGTGTTTATTAACTGGCCAGTTTGGCTAGTTACGTAACCTTACGCGCGTCGTTTAACAGTGACCTTATGAAAGCATGTTTCCGCCACGGAATAAAAAAATTAAAAAGGTGATTTCGAATTTTTATCTCACAATTCTGACTTTTTTCTCGCAGTTGCGAGTTTATATCTCACAATTTAAACTTTATAACTTGCAATTCTGAGTTTATATCACAATTGCAAGAAAAAAAGCCAGAATTGTGAGTTTATTCAAGACTTCGCAATTCAGACATTTTTATTCTCAGAATTGTGAGATATAAACTGTATGAAAAGCATGAAAGATAAAAACTTGTAAGATAAAAAGTAGGAATTACCTTTTAATTTTTTTATTGCGCGCCGGAAACAAGCTTCCATACCCTCCGACCCTCACTGATATAAGTGAATCAAAGAGATACAAACTGACTACAGAAAAGAAAAGATTTTGCCTCTTCTAACAAATTTACCATCAGAAATTAAACGTCACATTCCTGCCGTTAAGCCAGCAAAACAGAAATATGAGGAACAAAGTCGTAATGGGTCTACATTTTTTTTGAGATTCACTAGTTTGTGATGCTTGAGCTGATGAGGAGTCAACTCAAAAGAGTCTAGGATAAGAATTGATTCTTTTTGTAAAATCGTTGATTCATATGGCTGAAGTCAGAGCTGACTTGTAATAAAAAAATAAAAAAAAACATGTTTTCCACAAATATATAAACCAAATATATAAAATATATATAAATCTGATTTACAGTGCAAAACTTGGGGTCGGAAAGATTTCTTACATTTTTGAAAGAAGTCTCTTATGCTCACCAAGCCTGCATTTATTTGATCCAATATGCAGTAAAACAGCATTACTGTGAAATATTACTATTTAAAATAACTTTTTTTTAAATGTAAATTCCTCCAGTCTTCAGTGTCAAGAAACATTTCTTATTATTATCAATGTTGAAAACAGTTGTTCTGCTTAATATATTTGTGGAAATCGGGATACAGTATTACTTTCCATTGAAGATTTCAGAATCCCACCATTGACAGCTAAGGCAAAAAGTTAATTTTGGACCCTGACTGATACGTTTTTTAATGACAACAGGCATGTGAAATGAATGGAAAATATTGAAAAGGCATACATATCCACTATCAATGTTGAAATGTAAGATGCATTTCTATCCGAGCTGTGCTTTTCGTACACCCTTCATGAAGTTGACTGAACTATCTGAGAATAGGCGCATGCTGTTCTCTATGCTACAGCCGGGACACTGCCTCAGTTACCGCTATGAAAACGTATTGGCATGATTTGCAAAAGATGTGAATGAATAAATCATGTAATGTAGGAGAGCAAACCTGCCCATTCCATTTCATTCCCGCCCCCGTTCCCTGTAGTTCCTGTAGGACGGTGAGCCTCAGTCGCCCCATAGCTGCTCCGTTATGAGTTCGAGTTTGCAGAGGAACCAGCGTCGCATGGGGCAGTAGTACTCGTAGTGGAACTGCTCGAACTCGGGTGTCTGGCGGATGTCATGCAAGAAGGAGATGTCCAGGTCCGACTCCAGCAGGACGAGGAGGAGGGGAAGTAGAATCACGAGGAGACCGATGGCCATCACCACCAAACGCGCGGCACTGCTCAGACAGGCCTGGATCTGGTGCCGCCCGCTCGACGGGTTACACAGCGACTGCCGGTACGCCTCTCTGGCGAGTTCCCTCTCCCTCTCCGCCTGGAGCTCCACCTGCATCTCTGGATCCGCGTGCAGCTCCTTCAGCAAGCGCGCGGGACTCTGGAACAGCAGGTCTAGTCCGCCCTGACCCTCCTCCACTGGCGTCGGGACCATGCTGGCACACGGGCTGTACGCCGTGTCAGATATGGTGAGGGTGCTGCACTCATCGTCTTCATTGTCTACACGGATCTCTCTCCTTTCCTCATCTGCTCTCGTCCTATTGGCTGCCTCGTCTTCTCGTCTGCCCTGACCGTGGTTTTCCCTCTCCTCTATCTCTGCTTCCTCAGGAGTGATTGACGGTTTCAGTGGGGACAGATGGACAGATTCCTTCAAAGCCGAGAGTCCTGCGGAGTGAACAATTGGTTGTGTTAGGTCACAAAAAATTTACAGGATTTCAACGACATTTCCTGAAGGACATAATGGGTCATTGTCAGGATAGCTATTATTATAGATTACATTTACATAGTGCTTTTCTCAGCACTCAAGGGGTTTTACATGGAAGGGGGGAATCTCCTTAACCACCACCAATGTGCAGCATCCACCTGGATGATGATGCGACGGCAGCCATATTGCAACGGAAGGCCCACCACACAGCAACTTACTGGTGGAGAGGAGATGGAGTAATGAAGACAATCAGTATATATGGGGATGATTAGGAGGCCATGACGGACAGAGGCCAATGGGCAAATTTTGCCAAGATGCCGGGGTTACAACCCTACTCTTTTTTCAAAGGACATCCTGGGATTTTTAATAACCACAGAGAGTCAGGAACTTGGATTTAAGTTTATTTAACCGTACACCTCAGTTTATAAGTAAGTAACATTTCATTATGTTTCCATTCTGTTATAGGGAAAAAAATCTCTAAAATTTTTTAATACAGAAAATATTGTACTTGGCAAAAAGCAGAAGAATATTTGTGTGGGGTAATGCAATGATATTCGATAAGTTAATTAACTATTAGATTTTTTTTTTTTTTTTTTTGCATTAGAATCCTATTAACATTCAAGACCAAAACATTTGACACAAAATATGTTTTCAAAGACAAATGTAGGTTATTAATGGGTTTTCCCAAATTTGAATGTTTGATTAATTACAAGGCACAATGAAACTGAGTGATACGAGAATTCTCTATCTATATGTAAATACATTCTAAACTTATCTTAAGTTTTTTTTGTTTGTTTGTTTTTTCTGTTTTGTTTGCAAGGCATTTACCGCTTAGTAATATGGATAATAGCTAGAATCTGACATTGGAAAACCTGTGTATATATATATATATATATATATATATATATATATATATATATATATATATATATATATATATATATATATATTCATAACATTCACTGTACACAACATCCTTGAGCTAACTAAAATATTATTTTATGTCATTGTGGCCTGCAAACTATTCCACAGTTTAAAGCTTTTGCTCTTGTAGTGTGCATGTCGTATGTGTTTATACAGCAGTTTAAAGGCACGGCTGCAGCCTGTGTTCTTTAGACAAGTCCCGTCTAAATATAGACCCAGCTGCCTGGGTAGTGTGGATTAAGACAAGTCTCCCGGCTAAGTTGCCATTGACGTCGATGCTTCTCCATGCAACTATTCTCTAACACACACAGACCTCTGTAATGTCATCTAACATGACCATCTTCTCATTTCCCAATGATATTTTAACATAGCTGCTATTGAAAAATAATGCATGTCTCTTCACATAGAAACTAGATTGATGGATTGAAAGCATTAATTCCACAATTAGTAATTAAATGATCTATAATTGACAGGGCGTACTAGATTTCAGGGTATCAGCATTGACAGCCACTTAACAGTGCCTGAAATGTAATATTTGTCAAACTAATTGGATAATCATGAGTTATCTGTTGAACACCTTATACAGAAGCACACTTAAGCAAGTAGATGCAGGCATGGGCAAAAAGAAGATGTCACCATGGCGACATAGAGAGACATTCAGCCCAGGAGGACAGTCATCACTAGCAAGACTATCATGGCTACCATGGCAACAGTTAGATGCAACAATAACTTAATATGAGGGTGATTTTCGTAAAGAATGTGAAAGATGTTAAAAAAAGAAGATAAAAAAAAAGTCATTTTGCACAAAATTAAACCTACCCTGCCCTCCAAATGACAAAGAACTAGATTTTTCCATTTTCTGAAGAAAATTGTTAACTGCCTGCAAAATGATTGCAACTTAAATGCAATCATTTTAATCACATTTCATTTTAATCACAATGCTTAATCATTTAATTTGGACCCAATCACTCAGGTTTACATCTAAAATGTTCCCTAGCAGTTTCATAGATTTTGTCTTTAGATAAAATATAATTTAAGTTAAGTCAGATTATATTTTAGTCAATTATACTCTAATGTAAATCTAAAATAATATCCGAAAATAACATATTAGTTTATGAGAAATGAAAAATGAAACAAAATATTTGTATAAACATTTAACCAAAAATCCTGACATTTAACAAAAGCTCCTGAAATAACATTATAATGACCACACTATTGTACTACAATGTTGTGAATTCTTTTGGTTTAGTTATTAATTTTCTATGTTTTAGTGTTGGCTTAATCAGGCTTAATACATGCATTTTTGTCAACCCTTTGGTCATTATTTTATTATATTACATTATTGACAAGTTAAACCAAAGAAGAATCAAGACTTTTCAGCTGCCATTAAACAATAATTTTCAAAAATGTTTCACTTATCCATGTCGTTCCAAACCTGTATAAATGTCTTTCTTCTGCGGATTACAAAAGATATTTTGAAGAATGTTGGTAACCAAACAGTTTTTGTGCCCATTGATTTCCATTGAATGGACAATATATATATATATATATATATATATATATATATATATATATATATATATATATATATATATATATATACAGAAAATTCTCAAAATATCTTCTATGTTATGTTCAAAAAGACAAAATTTTATTTTGGGGTGACCGATCCCTTTAATTTTTCAGAATGATGCAAGGTTGCTAGTCACTGAAGAAATCAAGTAGGAATCATCATTTTAACAGTATTTTGGAAGCTTCCGTACCGGTTCCTGAGATGCGGTTTCCATGGCCAAGCAACCGCACATATACGTCTCGTGCCGTATAGTTGGCCATGCGGAGCTGCAGGTTGTGATGTGTGGTGATCTTCACCTGACAGCGAATGGCATCCGCCCGCTCTTCCAAACCTTCATCCAAAACCACATTCAGAACCTCATCTGCATCCTCTTGTAGACATTCCTCAGCAACAACTTCACAACCCACCACACTGTGAACACCGCTTCCACGCTCCCCCTGCTCTCCGAGAACCTCCATATCTGACCCCCTCCACACCTCCCTCTCAATCCCAACCTCACTGCACAATGACTTTCTCACAGCTTCTGTCTGGTTGAATGATGCCAAACACTCTCCCTAACTCTTCTGGCTGGGTTAATGTTGTAATAAATCACACACACCCATAGGATGGGGTCCTGACGGCCCCTTTCCTTCACCGGATAGCGGGCATGTCGGCAGTGTTAACAAAGTCAGGGCATTAGGGGTTGGATCAGCCCAAATGCAGGATGAGCTATTTATACAGCATCAGTCATAGCACAAGGCTTTGCTAATCACAGGGGCTGATTATGGTGAAAAGATCCACTCCGGAGTACAGTACAGCTAGCAGACTGATCATCCTGATCTGAGGTGTCATGCTGTAGTCAATTCAAGTCACCTTCAATTATATAGCGCTTTTAACAATATAGATTGTTTCAAAGCAGCTTTACAGTGATAATAGGAAATTAAAGTAACAGAGATTGTTTTGGCTTTACAGCAGCTCTAGAATAAAATTATTGTCCAGCTTAAGTTATGATTGTTTTGATTGATTCACTTCCATCGCAACGATCATTAGTTATTAACTTAGGGGCCGCTAACACGACACCGTTCTAACAGAAAACCCTAAAGTTCTATCTGCGGAAACTTTAAAACCGCGAACCTGTGAGAACGCTGATGGCGTGCACTTGCGTATTGCGTATTTAGTCTATAGGTATGCGCGTTTGAATATGTATGTGCGCAGGCGTGTAGTCCTTCTTTATAAACCAACCCTCAACAAACTACTTGTCTGGCCCTGAACAATCTCTTTTTATTACTTTATTAAAGAGTCATGAACCCCCCTGTTTCAGCACCAGTTAGTTCTCACCACCGTTTTGAAAATGCTACAAAAGTGGGCGTGGCAAACTGCTGAGTCGAGAGGGAAGAGGGGAGACTGGAGGTGGGTGTGGAGCTGGTAATGGACAGGAGTCGGTGGAGACAGAGAAGTTGGTGGAGAGAGACACCATGGTGGAGCCAACAGTGGGAGGAGCTTTGACTGAAGGGCTGGCTGGAACCCAGGGACTGACTGACTAAGGTGGAACCAGGGTGCATGGAGTATGGAGAGGCCAAGGATCACGGTGACATCCACGGCCCAGAAGCCAGAGGTGGAGCTGCTGGCTCATGGGACCGAGGTGGAGACAGGGGCTCAGCAGAACGTGGCGACGACAGCGGGAGTGAGGATGACAGGGAAGCTGGAGAAGCGGCTCCACCAGGCTTCTCCAGGTCTCCTGCAGCTGGAGACCCGGAAGTCCGTGGTGGATGCAGAGCGACGACTGACTGAGCCAGAACCATGAGGGAGCCTGGAGGAGTCCTTGGGCTGACAGACCACGGTGGAGTCAAGGGAGCGCAGAACCAATGGGCTGATAGACCAAGACGGAGACATCAGCCAAGAGCCTTGAGGTGAAGCCGGGGAATCCTTATACTAATGCCGAGCTGTCGATCGGGAACCCCGAGGCGAATCCGATGGGCCGCACAGAGTTAGGGTGCAGGCAGAGCCGCGGAGAAGGGTGACACCAGTGGAGCCGACAGAACCAGTGAAGAAGATGGGACCAGGAATTGGGGTGGGAACATTGGTGGAGGAAGATTTCCAGACAGGACCAGAGCATGCGGCCAGGACCGGCTTGGAAGATGAAGACTTGAGGGTGGGGACTCTGGAGGAAACTGGATCTGGTCCTCTCCTGGCTCTGAGATGGACTTAACACAGCACACTTTGACTCCAAGGAGACCCAGGTGGCAGGCTCTAGCACTTGTTCTGTGGTAGGCGTGGACTTTTCTGCCTCGCAGATGGTGAACGGGGAGTCGTCCAGCTGGAGCACCCACCACCAATATTCCTCCAGTGCCCTCTGCCCACAGTTCATGAGGCGATGTAATACTAGTAAGTCCATATTTTCCTTATATTACTCACTTGGTGGGTCCTGTATTCTGTCAAGGGTGGCTGTAGGAGAAGATATATTATAGTATATAGATAGATACAGTATATAGATATATAAAGATATAAATAGATATATTATAAGGAAATTATAGTCTTTAATAATAAAAGCAACTCAGGAGAACACAATCACATTAAACATAGACGATAAAGGACAAGGAACTAAGGATAACTCAGGGCTTATTAACAGAGGTAAAAAGAGGCAATTAGAGTAGAAATAGAACAGGTGTGGGGAACTATTTAACAACCAACTAGACTAATTAGTGAACTAAGGCAAATAATTTATTATTGACATGCACTACTGTGTCACGATACAGAAGGAGACAACACAAGTAACTCAAGTTCCCTTTCGTGGTCACTACGAGTTACGTTGTGACGACGAATGGGGTTTCGCTTAGAAAGCCTCTCATCTTCGAGAAATAAAACGAGCCAATGGCAAGCAAATGCAATGGGTCTGCGGAATTTGCATAACGTAACTCCGCCCCACCTCGTGGGTATATAAGGAAGTATGCTGGCAACATGCAGATATGTGTTCGCCAAGTGTTTCACTTCACTCCACAAGCCATCCTGAGATCGACGATTCATTTCTACTCTCTTGGAGACGAGCTTCTCTCCAGGTGTTGGTGTGATGGCGAGTTCCAGCGAGTGCACATTCCCTGCTTATCTGTGCAGTGATCTGCCAGTGTTTGTCTGTTCATCTACCTGGCCGCTTCAACACTCTGCAGAGACTTTTCCTCTCACAAAAGAGCTTGCGCGTGGCACGCCTTTTTAAAGATGTCTCGCCCGTGCACTTGTGGTTGCGGTCGACTAATCTCTCATTCTGATGGGCACAATCGTATGGGCGTAGATCACGCTAAGGCAGCGTTTGTGGATGACTCATGTTCTCACTGCGGGAACATGACCATCGCAACGCTTCGGTCGAGACTCAATGACCTTGTCAGAGGGAGAGTCCCCTCATCCACACCCCGATCTACCGCCTCCACGAGAGGTCATACTTCAGCTGGTGGCCAGGGTGACCTGAGGGTGATGGTGTGGACTAATATGCCGACGATGTGTCCTCTGTCCGCATCCCCCTCTCTAGAGTTGTAACCCGCGAATGTTCCGATTGAGAGCACGGGACCGTCTTCGGTGGGTCCTGTGTGTCTCTTTCGGCGCTCCAGATGACGAGACGATGTCAATCGCTGCATCACAAGGTGGGCAGGAGTCCTCGGGGAATGAAGATTCGGTTGTGGTGCCGCCTTCGGGTGTGCCAGTCTGATCCCGGGCCATTGGGTTAGAGTGGAGTCCTCCACCCTGCCCTGTGCGTTCGCGGCTGGATGATTCGTTTTTGGGTACGGTCGCTGATCCCCGTCAGCATCCAACCCCAATGCCTTTCTTCCCGACGTGCATGAGGAGGTCACAAGGTCCTGGAAGACACCCTTGACACCCGATGCAATTGTGTCCGCAGAGCGCTTCCTCCCGTGGCGATCCAAAGCACCCCTCCAAAGCCTGTAGGTTTTCGTCTACTCTGGTGGCAAAATCCTATAGAGCCGCGGGGCAGGCAGCAGCCTCTCTGCATGCCATGGACACTCTGCAGGTCTACCAGGCCCAGATACTCAGGGACATGCAGGACTGACCCAGGGCTCTTTGATGAGCTACATGCCGCCACTGACCTCGCTCTCCGGGCGTCGAAAATGACCGCACGCTCCCTGGGTCAGGTGATGTCCACATGTGTGGTCCAGGAGAGACACCTGTGGCTCAACCTGGCCGATATGAGAGATGCCGAGCGAACCAGTTTCCTCGACACTCCCATATCCCAGGCTGAACGCCAGGCTAAGCGGTGCTCCTGAGACAGGCTGCTCAGAGATGGCGGTCAATTCTTTCAAGGAGATGGTAGCAGGGCCACTCCTTCCCCCGGTGGAGGGCCATGGTAGAATCTTTTGTTCTACACTCCCCGCTGCTCACCCCCCAGCACCTTAATGTGGTTAAAGAAAGAATTGACATACCCATCTCTGAGCCCCCAGAGGTCCCGGATGACAGTCTGTGCTGCTCACGAGCCTCACCACTCTCATCCCCCTCTGTCGCCAGACCCCTGCCAGAGCACGCCCCCGTGGAATGCTGGTCCTTCCCTGGCCTCCTCTGGCAGGACGTGACTAATGACCGTGCCCTCACAAGAGGACGCTATGCCTCACCCGTCCGGGCCGGTCATTCCGCCTCTCTGCACCACCGAGGGTACGTCTGTGGTTCACATGACCCCGCTGGCACAGTTCTTCCCAACCTGTCCAACTGGGTCGCCTGAACCATCAGGCTCGGCTATGCGATTCAGTTCACACGGTCTCCTCCCCACTTCAAGGAGACTGAATCCTCCTTGCCCTCCTTTCATAACCTCTTGGGACTTCTCAGTGGTTTTAACTGCCCTGCAGAGTGCTCCCTTCAAACCTCTGCAATCAGTGGAGCTTAAGTTCCTGTCAATGACGACAGCGCTCCTGGTTGCATTGGCCTCCATCAAGAGGGTAGGGTTGCTACTCCATCCCTACTCAGGAAACGAGGGTTACATACGTAACCGAGACGTTCACAGAAGTTTATTAGCAGGTAGCAGACAGCAAGTAGGATAATTCGGTGAGTGTTCATAAAGCAGACTTAGATTAACTGGTAATAGTCTCTTGTCCTTTGCATGTGCTGTGATGGTGATGGCGGTAGATAAACCGGTGGATCAGAAGACAAGAAGACGAAGGACGATGACGGACAGGAATCTCAACAGGTGAGTAGTTCAGGTAAGGAGTCAGGTAAGCTGTACCGGTGGAGACAACACTGTCTTTCCATAAGGACAGACGAGACCAGACACCGGTACTGTGTGGAGTGCAGGCTTTTGTAGAGAGGTGCTAATGAGAGTAATAGATGGCAGGTGCAGGTGATTGTGGAGTGTGTGCAGTTGGTGAGCAGGAAGGATTCTGGGAAGTGTAGTGCTGAGAGTAACTGAGCTGGTGACTGTGATAGTACATTCCCCACCTGGAAAACACAACCTTGCGCAAAATGGATTGCAGCCGGGGTGGGAGGGTGGCGTCCTGGAGCTGTGTCAGGTGACATGCAGGTAACTATGGATATCTCCAGGATGGCACTGGCAACCCAGGGAGGCGCTGGCAGCTCAAGGCATGGCGGTGGAGATACTGTAGCTCAGGGGCCCATGGAGGTGCAGGTAGTTTAGGAAGCCATGGCGGTGCAGATAGCTCAGGGGCCCATGAGTCCGAAACAGGTGTCAAATAAATCATCTAAAGGTGTTTCCATCGGCCGCCGTGGCCATGACGAGGAGACTGGTGAAGGTCACCGTGACTGTGATGAAGGAGCAGGGAGAACAGAAGGTCAGAACCGGGCTGAGTTCTGGTGCGTGAGCGGGCTCCTAGGTGTGCTCTGGGACGAGTGCGAGCTCAGGGCTGAACTCTTGGACTGGCGCGAGCACTGGGCTGAACTTTGGTGCTGGAGCGAGCACTGCGCTGAGCTCTGGGACTGAGACAAACACTGGGCTGAGCTCTTAGGAAGGTGCGGGCTCTGAGGCGGAAGCAGGGATAGCGCTGAGTTCAGGGACTGGGCCGGACTCAGGGATTGGAGCCATCACTGGATGACAGTCAGGGGCTGGAGCCATCACTGGACAACAGTCAGAGGCTGGACCCTTTCACTGGACGACAGTCAGGGACTGGAGCCTTCACTGGATGACAGTCAGGGACTGGAGCCTTTACTGAACTACAGTCAGGGACTGGAGCCATCCCCGGACTCTGAACAGCGACTGGAGCCATCACCGGACTCTGGACAGCGACTGGAGCCATCACCGGACTCTGGACAGAGAATGGAGTCATCACCGGACTCTGGACAAGGACTGCTTGCATGACAGGTGTGAGGTGGGGCTGGACGATGGTGATTGTGTCTTCCTCCACTCTGCCAACGAGGAACGAGGACCCATCTATCCATAGCACGAAGTTGATGTAATTCTCCAGCGTCCAGGATAGGTCTCCTTTGCAGCATCACAAAGCGAGTCTCTTCATCCAGCCCACACCAAAATCCTCCATCAGGGTGAGGTCACTGCAGGTGGCTCGGTGGCTGATGTCAACAAACTCCTTTACATATTCCTCTAGGCATCTGCCACCGGTGGATCAGAAGACAAGAAGACAAAGGACGATGATGGTCAGGAATCTCAACATGTGAGTAGTTCAGGTAATAGACAGGTGATTGTGGTGTGTTTGCAGTTGGTGAGCAGGAAGGATTCTGGGAAGTGTAGTGCTGAGAGTAACTGAGTTGGTGTTTGTGACAGACTAGTCTCGCGTAGCCAGACCTTCAAACTGACGGCAGAAGGTCTGGACTCTATCGTAGCTTTTCTTGGCCAAGGACCGCCCAAATGTAACGCAACCAATCACAGTTCGTTTTGTTCCGCGTCATGTTTAGGGGCATGCCAATATAATCTCGATGTCCCTACAATAACAGACCAGCGTGCATCTAATAAATGACTCATTCAAGAACGTTGTACAAGTTTACTGCAACAATGGAGCCACGAACTTCACATACTTTTGAAAATCCAGCGTTTAGTTGATCCTGGTAAGCCCTTATTGTCACAGTTGTAAACACAATGGCTTTCTTCTTCCACGAGGGGTTTTGGCATCATGGCATTTGTTTCCAGGTGGACCAATAAAGAACACGACACGTACGTCTCCCGGACATCCTGTAAAATTCAACCAATTAGATCGCGACTTCGAAACTCCTGAAGTGTCCATATCGAGAAAATCCATATCGAGAAAAAATGGCCAGAGCTTATCATTGTTATCTACGTAAATTTTATCGATATTTTGATATGATATTGTTTATCACCCAGCCCTATTCAGACAGTTTTATTTCACTCTCAAAATAATCAAAGATTCCCATAAATTCAAACTGCAGAACATGCAACAAAACAAACATATATTATACATGGTTTTGTAAGCTCACCGTAAATTACACAAGTACTGTAGCCTACATTTCCTGTGACAGCTATAATTTAATGCACAGATAAATGCACAGCTGTTCACATTTGTACTCTGCATCAAAAATATATATAAACGCACTGTTGCAGCATTAATAACTTTTGGTGCTTATTTTGCGGCGTTTTTATAAGCCATTTGATCGGTAATATTGGTAAAACAATGTTGATGATTCTCATTTGTGTCAAAGACTCAAAATCTATTTATGAGAGCTTACTGTATGTGACGCATAAACTCTTATAAAGAAAAAACAAACACTCATTTCTAATCCATAAATGCATTTCTCACTTAATGTATGCAATCTTACAGTTTGAAGGACGTCATAGGAAATAATGCTGTCGTGAATAATTAAGCGAAGAATCTTCTCATAGGATAAGGACACACAGTCTCATGAATAATTATGAGTCATCAATGTACTATGGTACAAGAAAACCAATGTAGACATGAAGACGAATTAAACTCGGACGATAAAAATAGTGCCAAAAAAAAAAAAGCTTAAAATAGACTAGTTTTCTCCTGCAATTAAAATTAATGGATGGTAACTGAAAAAACTCCTGCCATTCCATTCTCTTTCTACTCCATTTCGCTCTTGCAAGGATACTTTTGCCATCTGCCACCTGACCACGCCCGCCTCACCTGTTGCCTATAAACTGATTGTGAACCCTTTGGCTCATTCTTTGCACACTCTGCTGGCACTCTGATGCATCCTATGTGCGTCTTTATGATCTAACGTGAGTCAATTTATAATTTGATTGTCTTTTTATGCTTTTTCATGATTTACTGTCACTCTGCTAACATATGCACTGTTGATTGATTTCTTTGTTTGCCAGACATGTGCCATGAGCCATGTGGGAAGATTGTTTGTTTGAATTGTTTTAAAGCCTGTTCAGTTGTGATTAGTAAACTTACATTTCCTTTGTTGATTTGTAGAATTGTTTAACTTGTGTTAGTTGATCACTGTCACTAATTGTATTATCTTTTTGTTATTCCTTTCTGTAGCACACAGACAATGCATTGAACCAAGGTCAACCTTCATGATAAAATAAAAAACCCATTGTTGTTGCAACAAACCTTGCCTTCTCCCTTCGTCATTCATCACTCCATATCATTTAACGTCTTCTGACTGAGACTCGGTTTGCTCACCAAACCCTCACTCCACTTGAACCATTCCCATTACCCTACAGTTTCTTCAGTAACATTGTCTTCTATGATGCTCAACACGCACACAACTCTGTTAAAATCTCAGAGAAATTTAGTTTAGGGTTTCATGACCCTTTGATATTTCATGAACAGATATTAAAGGAATAAAACATTTAGGTTAAGTAAGTTAAGATCAATTGTTAACATTTGTGGCATTATGTTGATTACCACAAAAACATTTTTAATCATCCTTCCTTTTCTACAAAAAAAAATTGTCATTGAAATATGGTTATAGTGTATTTTAATTGTATGATATGTATAACATATTCGTAATTACACATTTGTAATAAAGTTGTAATTAAGTTGCAATTTTGTACATTTAAAATATAAAGTAAAACTTTTAATTTAACATTATTAAAAAGTGCACTGAAGTGCATTCATGTCATGAAAGTGGACTCTAAGTACATTTTTGGGTCAGATATTCCTTTTAAGGCTTCTAGCAGTAATGTTGTTTGGTGCAAAGCAACAAAAAACAAAAGTGTGTAAGACTCAAAGACGATTTAAATCTGTCTCACCCAAAGCAGTTAACACTGTCTAATCTAACAAATCAACTCATTGCAGTAATCACAGCATTCCTTGATTGCTGTATAATGAAAGATTAAAAAGCCTTTGAACGGGATGAAGCTGCAATATCTAATAGACAGTGGAATTTGGAAACCCACTGTAATATCTAAGATCCGAGTCAACAAATCTACTTAAATCAAAAGCTATGTTGTTGTCTTGATTGAGTTGTAAATTTCCCCCTTAAATAGCTAAAAGCTACTTCAGCATTATGCTGATAGATTCATCGTACCAAAGAGAAGCCAGATTTTCATGTATGGGTCACTGTTCTCTAAGGTGGAAAACTGAAACAGTTTGACATTAGAACATAATCCCCAATGATACTGCACAAAAATACCAAAAACCGTAAAAAAAATTTTTTTTAAAGGGGTCCTATTAAGCCTTTTTACATTTTCAACTTTCTATAGAGTGTAATGTTGTTATTCTCTATATCAGTGCGCACCATTTCTGAACTCCCTGAAACGCCTTTCGGAAAGGCTGCTTTATTTAAGTTAGTAGTGTGTTGAAACTCGCGTTTGTAAGTGGTGTGACATTTCCCAAACGCGCTCAAAGCAGATGACCAATCACAACACACTGGTCCAGCCGACCAATCAGAGCACATTGCGCTTTTCGGAAGGAGGGGCTTCATAGAGACAGGAACTAAACAGAACGTTTCTGACAGACTGGGAAGAGAGCAGCTGCAACAATATCAAATATGTGAAAAATAAGGTGTTTTTTTTAACATTCAAGCATGAAAACCTGTTCTAGAAGAGCCCAAAAAGAAAATCAGTAAAAAATAAAAGTAGGTAAATAGGTTTATAATGCATTTCGTTTTAGCATGTTAAAGTTTAGTAAAATAAACTAGTTCAAATCTCTATATCTGTCTTAGCAAGCACATTATTTTAATACAGGATGTACAGGGAACTTCTGAGAAGGGCCAGTGTGACATTCATTTGTTAAAACCTTGTCCTCTCCTCCGGTAACTTGATCTTTAATGGGCTTTGTATTGAATTAACCAGCTTCAGGACTCCTCACATGGACTACACGGCTTTATCTCCCCAGACTCACGTGACTAAACCCTTACATGAAACACTCTGATCATGCTCCTCCTTCACTCTGTTCCAAATGATCTGAGTTTAAACAGCTAAGTGATTCAATTCAAGGACATCATTAAACCAGCAGCTTCTAACTCCGTAAGCATGTGCACTTGAGTGTCATTGGTTTAATGCACACCTCTAACAGCACAAGCCCGAGCAGGCCTCTCATCTAATCACTGCTAACATGCTGTCTGCTGGGATATTCACAAGTATTTTTAAAGCTCTGATTGGAGTCTCCACAGATACCAGCACCTCATCGGCTCACTTTAAACATTTCCCTTGAGAATGGGGGGTGTTATACTGTACCTGGCAACAACGTCTATTATAAAGTTGCACTGGTCAGTTTTTCATTCAAAATATACAATGGACGATACAAAAGTGGTCTTGGACTTTATAATAATACTCATTGGCGTGAAAAAAGCATCACGTGAGATGTATTTACATGTATTTATTTAGGCCGTGATTCAACCAAAGCATTTTTTCTTAAGGCCAGCATATTTTTCCCCAATTGTTTTCAATGGGAGTGCTGCATATTTAAAAACACCAGTAGCGTGACAAGGCGCTGAAAGTCTATTCACGCTGTGCACTGCGCGTTTGGTGTTTTTTTCTGGTCGCCGAGAGTTAAACAATATTCAACTTTGGGTTAAACGCAGCGCTCATCACTGTAACTTTTTACCCAGTCGTCCAATCACAGTGTTGGAGGGGTGGGATAAATACACATACTGCTTGTACAACAACAACAGACGGCAAAAAGACGACAAAATCATTTAAAACAGAGGCCAGAACAAGTACTTAACATTGTGTCCACATTTTTATATTCAGAAACAAACTATGAAATCAAATACTACAAACACTTGCATGAATATTTCATATCATAGCAACCAAATGCTATGAAATGGAATACAATACTAGTCATGTTAACTGGGAAAAAAAAACAAAACCTGCTGCTTGGCTGCCTGGAGTTTTCAGCTGGAAAAAAATGCTTTGGTGGATACACAGCATTTCTAAAATAAGACTAAATTAAGTCATTTTTTTCAAAGGTCAGTGAAAAGCAGTGCTTAAACCTTCAGATGTTGTTCATCCACACCTGATTCAGCTGTTTCTCGCAAAAGTGATGATCTATCCATTCAGTCGTATCTGACTCTCAGGGACCTTAAGGACAAGCATTCTCTATGCTGTTTTGATTTTTTCATTTCCATCTGATTTGATGGTGTGGAGCCAGCGTGTTTATTGCCGTCCCCTTCTTCTGATACTACTGACCATTCCCAACATTACTGACTTTTCTAGCGAGTTTGCTCACATACAGTAATGAGGCCAAAGTCAGTCAGTTGCAGTGATTTCAGCTTCTAGTGACGTCCTTGGTTTTATTTGATCCAATACTTCTATATTTGTTTTCCTGGCTATCCATGGTATTCGTAACAATTTCCACCAGCTCCACATTTCGAATGCATCGATTTTCCTTCTATCTGCCTTTCTTAATGTCCAACTCTCGCACACAAAGACGAAGGTTCTGACCGATCTGCTTTTGGTACGTCATATCTTTTCTCTTCGCAATACCAGATCAATCAATCACCCTCTTGTAGAATAAAAACATCTTTTTCTAGTATATTAATATGACCAGCTCATGTGGATGAACAACATTTTAATCATAAATCATAATCATAAATGATCATAATCATTTGTTAGTTTTTTTGTCATTTTCATTTCAGGGGTCAAAGTTTTTTACAGTTGGAAAAGGTTCACCTTTAAGGTGTGTATGCATGCAGGTGTGTTTGTGTGTGTTACCAATGTCTGCCGAGGAGTCTCTGTTTTCCCTGCTGGAGCTCAGTGCTGGTAGGAGGGGCTCCATGTTCATTATGAGCTGTTTATGACTGAGTGAAGTAAAGCTTCTGCTTTGCCCAAACTGAGATCTGAAACACCCGCAGAAGCAGACACAGAAAGACAACATTTCATAAAACATAGTTTTTTTAAGAGTTTGATACTATACATGTCACGTTCACAATACAAGGCATCATAACCAGACCAGGACTGCGTTTCCCAAAAGCATTTTAAGCCTAAGTAGATTGTAGAACCAATTGCCACCAATAGTCTCTGATCAACTTAGCTCACAATGCTTTTGAGAAATGCAGGCCAGATCAATCAGAAATCAACATAGCCAACTAACAAATAAAAATATATTTTTTATTGCTTTATTGCCATCACTTATTTCAAATATAACACTTTTGTGAGAAGTGTACTTAATTGTATTAAATTTACACTTGTATGTATTTAAAATCTTAAAAGTATATTTTGTACTGTAACTGTACTTGCAGATAGTATAATAGTATAATACTACTGAAATAAAATACTACTTAAAGAGAGAGTTCACTTTCACGACTGTTTTTAACACACTTGAGTACACTTTTAAAAGGTGCACTTTGTAATAATGTCAATTTAACAGTTTTAGATTCAAATCATAAAAATTTTTACATTTTAATTTACAATTAAAGTTAGTATTTTAAATATGCTAAATTGCAAGTTTATCATTACAAATGTATAATTACAAGTTTATTTAAAATTACATATTAATTATTAAGTACATGTTAATACATTTTCATTTAATTGCAAATAACATGCGATTAAATGTCCAAAAACGTAACATTTAGTTCGAACTCAAGTAATATTATTTCCATATTAAGTGCTAAATGTAAAAATAAGGGAAAAGAGGTCATTACATACATAAGTCTAAAAAACACAGTATCCAAAATATAATTTGTTTAATTGTGAGGGTCAGCGTGAGGATGGAAAATGGTCAAAGAATGCTTAAATGGATTATACAGTAAGTGGACTTTATACAAGAAAAAAAAAAGAAAAGCTACTGTAAGTGTATATTATGACCCTTTAAAACCATATAAAGAGCCCTATCCCCACAACCTTCTAACCCACAAACAGTATGTCTGAGTGAAGTGTCATCTAGATACAGTAAGAAAAGTGGTGGTAAGATATATTGAAAACTGATGCTGACCTGTGTACAACAGGAGGTTCTCTCTGAATCTTCGAACTGGCTTCAATCACTTCTTTAGCCACCCGACCACTGGAATTAAAACAGAAACAATCATTTGATCCACTTAAATAATGTGAAATAAAATGACACATAAGTAAAATGAAAATAGTCATATTAGCATGCCTGACATATGATTTACTCTTATCAGGTAAGAGGTTAATATCGCATGCAGCCAAATCATCTCACCTGTAGCGAAATCGGCTTCCCTTGAAAAATATACTGCTGCTGGACACAGTCTTTATCTGACTTGACTTTGCACATCTAAATCACATAAATCAGAGAAATGCAATAACATTTAGTTATGACTGAAATTGCATTGCTTATATAAACTCGAAATTGTGAGAAAAAAAGTCCGAATTGTGAGATAAAAAGTCACAAAGTATGTGTTTATTATCTTCCACTTCACATCAGGTGTTCTCCTTAAGTTGAGACCTTTACTCTCTTAAAACCTATTTTTGTAGTTTGGCCTTTGCATTAGAGCAATGAAAATGGTGTATCTTATTGAATATATGTATGCGGTGTGAAAGTATGTACAGTATTATGTTTGGTAACACTTTATTTGATAGTCCACTTTAGACATTCTACTATCTACATGCAACATGTCAACTAACTCTCATTAGAGTATTAGTAGACTGTCTGCTTAATTTCTGCTTACACTTTATTTTGATGCTCCTCAACTGACGTTCTACGGACTATAAGTAACATTGCAACTACATGTTAACATATTATTCTAACCAAAACCTAACAGTCTACTAATACTCTAATGAAAGTTAGTTGAAATGTAGTTGCACATTAATGAGTTAGCGGACATGTTGTTGCAAAGTTACTTATAGTTAGCAGAATGTCTAAAGTGGACTATTGATATAAAATGTAACCTTATTTTTAAATTTGTAAAGCACTTTAGACTTTCTGTTTTTAAATGTACTTTAGAAATAAATGTGTATTGCATTTTATTGTAATGTGTGTATCTTTGTTACCAGTTTATCTTAGATTGCATGTCCTGTAAGCAGGACCATATGGAGTCTGTGCCTGCAGTTTCTTCCAGCTAACAGACTGCAGTATTCTCATTTCCATTTAACAGTTTTTGCTATATATAAATCCATTCAGCATAATTCAGCAGATTTTCTAGCAGATAATCAGTGTAAAAAGTGTACTGATACTGTGTGGCCTGCTCAGGAGAGCAGTTTGTCATTGATTGACTGATGTGTGTGTTGTTAATATGAAGACAGGGATAACTGCCAGTGTCCTGGTTTGATATGTGCAGGCCTGCTGTCATTAAAGCTCTTAATTAAAGGGCTTTCTACAGTAATGTGACACCACTCACACATAGTAACCAGAGACAGAGAAAGAGACATAGGCACTTATATCAGGGTCATTCTCAGGAAGCGGCGCCATTCGTGTGCTGTGTTTGTCCTCATGACCTCATACTGATATAATCACCAGGATCTAGAACTTAGTCACATTATATGCAAAATCTATTTTCAAAAATGTATATTTATAGGTTTCATTGAATGTTAACTTATGATTTCACAATGTATTTTTTTTCTAAAATGCTTTATGCACTTTCTGTTCAACTCTGTTATGTTGTGACATTCTCAAAATATGATTTGAGGAGTGAAATCATGAAAAACAAACCAAGGTAAGTTTAAATTACATTCCACATTTCATTAAGTAACTTACATTGTCACAGTAGTCCATCAAAGTGAAAATCTTTACTAAAAATATCACTAAAATAATAACTGTAAATTATGTGGTGTACTATATCAGACATTTCTTTCACTGATCCAAAAACTCCCAAAGATTTTGTATTTTAACAGGGTTGGCACAAAAAAAGAGAAAAGTCATGGGTTAATACACATGCATACATACATTTAATTATTTTAGCATTACATTAGTACTATTTTCTGACATTGACCCATACACTGTTCCAAATTTTGTAAGATTTTTAAATGTTTTTTAAAAGTCTCTTATGCTACAGTAAAACCAGTAATATTGTAAAAGAAAAATGCTATTTAAAATAACTGTTTTAATTTAGAATATATTTAAAGCTGAATTTTCAGCATCATCATTACTCCAGTCTTCAGTGTCACATGATCCTTCAGAAATCATTCTGATATGATGATGATTTGCTGCTCAAGATTTTTTTTTTTTTATATTATCAATTTTAAAATTTAAAGTTATGCTGCTTAATAACCATTTTTTCCAGGATTGTTTATTGAACAGAAAGTAAAAAATAAAATAAAAAACCTTTGAATGGTGCTGTATAAAAACACCAAACCACAAGCAAATGCAAGAGAGACACACATACGAAGTGTGAAGAAGAGAGAGAATGAGTAAGAGAGAGAGAGAGAAAGAGTGAGAGAGAGAGATAAAAGGACGGCTCTCACTTGTAAAATGCCTGATTTTCCACAGCACATTTCCACAGATGTTTACAGGCTGCTGGTGTGGAGGTGTGGAATGTCAGAACCAGTTTCTTCTGCAGAGAGATGAAAAGACAGAATGAATAACTGTGGAATCTTAGCAAAGGTGACAACAATCAACTTAAGTGAACAGGGAGGTAAAAGGACATAAAAAGATCTATAAATTACACGGAGATGGAATCTGAGCACAATGTCATAAATAATGAGAGCTGAACAAAATGCTGACCCAAATCTGTGTGCATATTAGTGAGAGTGATGGCCGCTGAGTGCAGGACGGCTTTACCGGGAAGAGTGCAGGGAACATGAGAGTGTGGATCAATATAACACGTCATAACGGCACAGCCGGTTAACCGGTTAGCAGTACATTGACTGGAACGAACACAATGTACTGTACACTACAATTATTAACCTTCATTTACACTACAGATACTGCAATATATTTTACAAGGACATATATTAGTGTAATAAAGGAGTAAATCACAAGGATCTGTGCATCACCATGATTTTACAAAGATTGTGGGTTAGTCACAACCTTCACAACAAATAATGAAAGTCTCCAATGACCAATAAATAATTATATTTATTATGATTAATAATCACAATAAACAATTCTCATAAGTAATATAGCTGCGAACAGCAATTATCGGGATTCAAGTGCTTTAAGGCCTTTAATCACATTTGTGAAAAGGTATTATGTTTTATTTAGCAAGCATGTAACCACTTAGATCATGCATGGAAAAAACCATTTACAGCCAATACAGGCAATTTACAGAAATAGGAAATATAGTAATTATAGAAATATAGTAAATATAGTTTTAAAGCTTTTTAACAGTTATCGAGGTTGAGCCAAAAACCACTAGTTCGCGAAAGTAGATTTTTAAAATAATCTCCGATATTTAACGAACAGTTCCATTGACAGCGGTGGTCCTAGAGTCAAAGTTGCTCTGAATGAGTTCTACCATATGGTATGAATGTCACAGGTATGTGTGAAAAACCGTGTGATATATAATCCTTTACGCATGTCAAAAAAGTGAAGGAGCCCCCTGGAGGGACGATTTATTTCAGTTTCCTCACAAGCCTCTAGGGCCTTGAGTCAAACAGGCCCAGCGAACTTCGTCCCGATCAGCCTCCGTTAACCTTGTCTGACAGCTGCTCAAAATTCATTGGCCGACAGAGGCCATGTTTTTCGAGATACATGAATGTCCTCGAAGACAATGGTGGCATCTTAGACAAAGACACCGCATGCCGGTTTTCAAATCAATTGGACTGACTGTTGCACATAGATGTTTTCGTGGATTTTTTTCCACTTTATAGCGCCACCAAGTGGCCAATAGCCGAAATTTTTTTCACGTGACAAACTTTTTTGCCCATAAACATGAATATAGTGTCTTAAGAAAGTATCTTATTCTGTTGAAGAGGGATAGACGTTTTAGTAAAAGAGGCCAAAGCTACTTCAAAATTTTGGCGTCCCGTCGCTGACGTCAATTGAAATTTTCACTTTTTTTTTTTGACTAGTTCACAAAAATATTTTTTTCTGGAAAATCTAAAAAATACCCAAACATTTCGCCAAGGTGACAGTCGAATCAGAGACATTGTTTGTTACGGATTTCAATGATACAAGACACTTGAGTTTGCGACAAATGGTGTAGGAGTTATGAGCCATTACATACTTTTGATCGAGGTTTACCATACGTAACCGAGACGTTCCCCTTCGTCAGTTCACTATGACATACGTCATAACTGATGAACTGGGGATATCTACCAACACGCCACTGCTGCTGGCCCTTCCAGCGCTCTGCTTAAGACTCCTGGCCTGACCGCAGTGTTGGGCAGAAAGTAGGAGCTCTAAGCAGAGAAGGTCAGTCACTGCTGTTCCGCAAGACCCACTCAATGTGACTTATTGGATAACGCTGGGAAAGCGTGCCCTTGGGTAAGGGGACGATACGGACGCCACATCCTACCCCGGAGGGAGGCACAGTGATGGTACACATATGGACTAGCCAAGCAGGGTCTTACAACATATGGCAGTCTCTGGGGTGGTTCCAGCCTAGTTCTAGGGGAGAAAGAACACCAGCAGAGACGACAGAGCGGACTCTGTTGAGGGAAAGACACAGGCTCGTCCGCAGAGGAGCTGATTGTGGAGGAATATACATATGGGGTCGTCGCAGGGACCGCTACATATGGACACCCAGCCTACTACAGGTTCCACAATGCATATGCTCCGCAACGTCTGATTGCCGCAGGGGTGATAGGAAGAACTCAACAGGGTTAGCCATTTCTGGGGAACACTACTGGAGCAACAGATGCACGGATCCAGCCCAGCGAGGCGGGAGTGGCGTTGCAAGCCGACACTAAGAACGGGTCCTTCACGCTACTGGCCACTGGGGCAAGACAATAGCATCCATTATCCAGTGGGCTAACCTCTGCTTGGAGACAGGCTTTCCCTTCTGCTGGCCTCCGTAACAGACAAGAGCTGGTCTGAGGTCCTAAAGCGTTCTGTCCACGTATAACCGCAAGGAGCGTACGGGTCAGAGAAAAGCCAGGGCTGGGTCTGCCTCCTCCGAAGGCAGCGCTTGCAGGTTCACTACCTGGTCCCTGAAGGGAGTGGTAGGAACCTTGGGCACGTATCCAGGCTGGGGTCTCAGGACAATGTGAGAGTTGGCCGGCCCGAATTCTAGGCACGATTCGTCAACCGAAAATGTTTGCAGGTCCCCTACCCTCTTGATGGAACCCAGAGCAGTCAGGAGAACTGTCTTCAGTGACAGGATCTTTAACTGAGCTGACTGCAGTGGTTCAAAGGGAGGTCTCTGCAGTGCGCTGAGCACCAGAGACAGGTCCCAAGAGGGTATGGGGGGGGAAGGCGGATTCAGTCTCCTCGCTCTCCTCAGGAACCTGACGATCAGGTCATGCTTTCCCCAATGACTTACCTTCAACTGCATCATGATGTGCGGTGATAGCGGCAACATACACTTTGAGGGAGACAGCCTTCGCTCCAACCCATCTTGCAGGAAAGAAAGCACAACTCTGATCGGACATCTTCGGGAGTCTTCCCAGTGGGAAGAACACCATCCAACAAACAGGTTCCACTTCAGTGCATAGAGGCGCCTCAATGAGGGGGCTCTAGTGGAAGTGATGGTGTCTACCACTGCCCGAGGTAGGTCACCTAGAACCTCTGCGTCCCATCCAGGGACCAGACATGGAGTTTCCAGAGGTCTGGACGTGGGTGCCATAGAGTGCCCCGTCTCTGAGAAAGCAGGTCCTTCCTCAGAGGAATGGGCCAAGGAGGGGCTGTCGCGAGGAGCATGAGTTCTGGGAACCAGGTCCGGTTGGGCCAATATGGCGCAACTAACAAGAACTGCTCCTCATCCTCCATGACTTTGCACAGTGTCTGTGCGAGAAGGCTCATTAGGGGAAATGCATACTTGCGTAGGCCCCGGGGCCAGCTGTGCGCTCGGACAGGGAGTAAAACAACTGGCAATGGGTCAAGTCCGGAGAGGCAACAGATCTTTTTGTGCAGCTCCGAAGAATTCCCATATAGGCTGGACCGCCTGGGGATGGAGACGCCACTCTCCCAGAAGCATAGGCTGTCGTGAGAGCTTGTCGGCTGCATGATTGAGCACGCCAGGGATGTGAATGGCATGAAGCGACCTCAGATGCTTCTGACTCCATAGGAGGAGATGGCGGGTGAGTTGTGACATGCGGCGGGAGCATAGACCACCTTGAAGGTTGATGTACGCAATGGCCGCAGTGCTGTCCGTATGGACCAATATGTGCTTGCCATGTAGTGGCCCCTTGAGGCGGCCCAGCACAAGGTGTACTGTGAGCAACTTGAGGCAATTGATGTGCCAATGCAGTTGAGGCCCCTTCCACAGACCTGATATGCATGCCCGTTGTACGTGGCCCCCAGTCGGTGGCAGAGGCATCCGTGAAGACCACAGCATGCCTGGACACTTGTTCTAGGGGAACACCTGCCCGTAGAAATGAAGGGTCCGACCACGGGTCCGACCACGGGCTGAGGGTTTGGCGGCAGTGCGGGGTGTGGGCACCCGGTACGTGCCACTCTGCCACGCTCATCTCGGGACTCGGCCGTGAAGCCAGTGCTGAAGCGGTCTCATATGAAGCAGTCTGAGTGGCGTTACTGCGGCTGCGGATGCCCCAGATGCCTCTGAAAAAGTTTCAGTGGGACCGCTGTCTTGCTCTTGATCTCACTCAGCAGTTCAACACCGACCGAACACACTCCTCTGTGAGTCACGCTGTCTGGTTGACCGAGTCCAACTCCATTCCGAGAAAATAGATCCTCTGCATGGTGGGAGAGTTTGCTCTTTTCCCAGTTGACCCGAGTCCCAACAGGCTGGGCAACAGGCTGAGCACCATGTCCCTGTGTTCGCACAACTGATCTCGAGACTGAGCCAGGATCAGCCAATCGTCGAGATAGTTGCGAGGTGGAACACAGGGACTCGGCTCGGGAGGCACTGAAGCGGCCCGAAGCAACACTTGCAACACTTACCAGGTTCCAGGGTGGGGCAGAGGGTGCGTGGGAAGGCCGGGTGGCGTCCCCGAACTGCACACTGCCCGCTGACGCTCACTGCCATCTGCGCCCTCTTGAGACCCAGAGATAGAGAAGCTGCTCTTACTGAAAATTTGGGTACCGCTGACTGAGATGCGGAACACACTTTGGCAATGTCTCGCACCTCTGCAAGGTTTAGCCCTGGGGCGCTTCTGGACCACCAGCATGGACATCATCTGACCGAGGGCCAGCGCTGTGACTTAAACCACGGTCAGTCACTATGCGCAGCTCAACCCGGCTCAGAACTACCTTCGTGCATTGAGTGTTTTGGCCTTCCACAGACTTGTAGGGTGGCCATCACATGCAGGGAAGAGTCGGTCTGCAATTAGCAAAGCCACCCCACCACCAAGGGTAGTAAGAGAGGAAAAACTTTTTCTGCAGATTTTGGCATGTTTGACTTGCCATATTGGCGCCAATATGCTTCCATACTGCCAAAGTTTTTCACACACATCCGGACGGGCATGGGGGATGGGCAATCCCAGATCACCAGCGCTATTAGCCAAAGTAGCCCTTTTCTGGTTGCCACCAGAAGAGGAACTAGATCAGGGAATAGGCAAAGGGACTCCACCTCGTTTGAGGCACTTGATTCTCGACCGTGTATCTAGAGTGCCGAACGACGCGCACTGGGTTGCCGTGACAACCCGGGCTGTCAGCCGGCAGCTCGATGGCACACGGCACGCTGAGCGGCTCAAGCCTTTATGAGAAAGGAGAGACGAACAACGTGCCGACTTGGTCATGCTCTCATGAGAGAAAATTAACCACCCACGAATGCAGTCTCAACACGCTTAAGCCCAGGCATGTGAAACAGTGATCGTGGCCGTCACATGAGGACAGGAAACGACTGCATCCAGAAACACACAGTTTGAATGGCATCTTGAAAAAGACGCAGTGTCAAACCGTGTATGCTCTTTCAGGAAACTGCTCTTTCTGGTGCTGAAGCACCCAGGGATGACCTCGGCTACACAAACAGGACGATAGTGCAAGCCTGATGTGAGCACTCACATTCTCATTGAAGGCGCAACATTCTGAGCTGTGAAAACAGCTGTTTTGCTCTCTGTGAGATGGCGGACAGCACTGTCTGTGCTGTAACACCAACACCAGCTTAAAGAGGCGTTCTCCTGTAGAAGCAGACTCGTCTTTTGAAGTTAAAACACTCTCAGATAAGATTACAGAGCAGGAACAGCATTCACCGTCTGGCTCCTAAGCGAAAGACAAAGATGCGACGCACGTGGTGCTCATTATATGCTCGCGATGCACAGCAGCTGATGCAATTATCGCACACCAATGTGCATTGGCTCGTTTAGTCTACCCTCGAAGTAGATTGGTCTCTCAAGCGAGATCCCCAGTTCTTCAGTTATTACGTACGCCATAGTGAACTGACGAAGGGGAACTAAAATCTGTATGTCTGTATTAAAGTAACACCAACTAACTTTTGCTCTCGGGGTCCCCCTACAGTTGGGAAACAGTATTGTCTTCTACTGCGGTCGTAAAATCTGTCATGGTAACACCAGGGGATACACGTGCATTTGTTGACAAGCCGATACCCCCGAACTCACGTCTTGGGCAGACTGCCTGCGTTGTGTGTGAAATGTCTTCATCCCAGGTACAGTGGCATATATTTCAGCATGTCATATGAATATAATTTCATGGGTTTTATTTTTTTCAAACGCCAAAAGATCGCGTAGCTCACGTTTACAAGCCAGCGTCATTATAGTAGCCTATTGGCTACTGTTTTACAGAATGCTAATTCAATTCAATGTTTGTGTGGTAGGTAATAGCCATATATCGTCAATATTATAATATCAAGCTACCATAGATGAATCTGCAAAGTTGAAAAATCGATTTGCATTATAGCCTGAGGCAAGACACTTTCACCAGAAAAATAAATAAACAAACATGACTATCAGCCTGCAGTCATTAGGCTACTTAGCCTAAAAGATAATTTTGTCCGTCTAATCATGTATTATTTACTTGCAAGAATGTAGCTCCTACCAAACCTGTACACAACGTTTAGACATAGGCTTACACGAAAGCCGGAAAACAAACGCTGGTTGGCCTCTCACGTAAAAATTTGAGGAAGTGGTGGGGGAAGTGACGTATGCCGTAAAGCAGTCGAATTTTGTAGTTCTTTTTGTGCTTGGGTTACTACCCGAACCCCGAAGTTACGTAGTGCCAGTAAAAGCGATACAGACCCCGTCAGGCTATGGCAGACGTGTCATTCAACCTATTGTAAGTCGATGTACCATCACAAGGGTCTTGGAAATATATTGTGAAGGTTGAAAAGCTACATAGTGTTGCTTTAAAGCAACACCAAAGATTCTTTTGTACCTTAAAATAATGTTTCCAAAATCGTTTCAGTGGTTCATCAACTCGTAACAGGGTGAACGGCACTTATGCATTCGCTTTGCGGCCCTCTATCGACTATAACCGCACTATGCATGTTTGCCAGATCGGGTAGCGGATCTGTAGTTCGAATGAGACATAAGACACTACAAATTTGACTTACTTTACGGCAAGCGTTACAATAGTCAATAGGTGGAGCAAGGCTCTGGGTGGAGCGTACTCGGCAGATACATATAAATGGAAGATACCTAGCAGCCAGGTAGCTTTTGAATTGTCATCATGACAGAGTCTGCAAATAAAAGGAACGGTATGATGTCGGAGGAGGCGAAGAAAAGAAAATGGGAGCATGATAGAGAAAGAGCTCGAACTAGAGTGAACATTGGACTGGCTTACACTTGTTGGCGAGAGCTGAAGGAGGCTACAAGATGCAAGAGTGATGGTCACTTGGCTTTGTTGCTACTGGACTTGTAAGTAATAATCTTTTTTTTTTCCCAACAGAGTGCATCTGTGTACATGGTAGATTGTTTTATATATATCGATTGGCTCATGTTAGCTAAGGAGTTAAAGGTTGGATGAACAAATAGCGTGCCTGCGACGGTAGGCTGCGGTAGGCTAAATTATTTACGACAGCATTAATGGACAAATCTGCTTCCAACCTGTAGGGGGACAGAAGAGGAAGAGTGCTTTGGTGTTGCTTTAAGTACAGAATTTGAAAAAGGTGCTTCATCCAAATCAGTGTTTTTTTTGTTTGTTTGTTTGTTTTTGCACTGGAACTATGTTTTTATCTTTAAATGGAAGCTTTAGCTAAGTTCTGCCAGGAAGACTCAATCACTACGTCACTTATTACCTTCACCTCTATCCAATCACGTCTTTATACTTTCTGTATAAAAGATAGGTACTTACACGTTTGAGTTCGCAGATGCCGACGCGACAACAGCCTCCACCCTCCCCACCACCACCAGGATGGTCCTGTCCATACCTTCTAAGGGGGTCGGCTGCGCCCCTGCCTTCGTCTTCAGGCAGGAGATGCAGATCCGCTACCCTCGGATTACGAGCTATGGACAGGGCCTACGCCAAAGAACTTTACAATGCTTGCCGGGCTTTCAATAAATATATGCTTTGTTACATCACTTTATCTCCCGAGTCTTTCTGGTAGAACTACAGGTCCTTCTCAATAAATTAGCATATTGTGATAAAGTTCATTATTTTCCATAATGTAATGATAAAAAATAAACTTTCATATATTTTAGATTCATTGCACACCAACTGAAATATTTCAGGTCTTTTATTGTTTTAATACTGATGATTTTGGCATACAGCTCATGAAAACCCAAAATTCCTATCTCAATAAATTAGCATATCATGAAAAGGTTCTCTAAACAAGCTATTAAACTAATCATCTGAATCAACTAATTAACTCTAAACACCTGCAAAAGATTCCTGAGGCTTTTAAAAACTCCCAGCCTGGTTCATTACTCAAAACCGCAATCATGGGTAAGACTGCTGACCAGAAGGCCATCATTGACACCCTCAAGCAAGAGGGTAAGACACAGAAAGAAATTTCTGAACGAATAGGCTGTTCCCAGAGTGCTGTATCAAGGCACCTCAGTGGGAAGTCTGTGGGAAGGAAAAAGTGTGGCAAAAAACGCTGCACAACGAGAAGAGGTGACCGGACCCTGAGGAAGATTGTGGAGAAGGACCGATTCCAGACCTTGGGGGACCTGCGGAAGCTGAGTCTGGAGTAGAAACATCCAGAGCCACCGTGCACAGGCGTGTGCAGGAAATGGGCTACAGGTGCCGCATTCCCCAGGTCAAGCCACTTTTGAACCAGAAACAGCGGCAGAAGCGCCTGACCTGGGCTACAGAGAAGCAGCACTGGACTTTTGGACAAATTTTGCATGTCATTCGGAAATCAAGGTGCCAGAGTCTGGAGGAAGACTGGGGAGAAGGAAATGCCAAAATGCCTGAAGTCCAGTGTCAAGTACCCACAGTCAGTGATGGTCTGGGGTGCCATGTCAGCTGCTGGTGTTGGTCCACTGTGTTTTATCAAGGGCAGGGTCAATGCAGCTAGCTATCAGGAGATTTTGGAGCACTTCATGCTTCCATCTGCTGAAAAGCTTTATGGAGATGAAGATTTCATTTTTCAGCACGACCTGGCACCTGCTCACAGTGCCAAAACCACTGGTAAATGGTTTACTGACCATGGTATTACTGTGCTCAATTGGCCTGCCAACTCTCCTGACCTGAACCCCATAGAGAATCTATGGGATATTGTGAAGAGAAAGTTGAGAGAAGCAAGACCCAACACTCTGGATGAGCTTAAGGCCGCTATCGAAGCATCCTGGGCCTCCATAACACCTCAGCAGTGCCACAGGCTGATTGCCTCCATGCCACGCCGCATTGAAGCAGTCATTTCTGCAAAAGGATTCCCGACCAAGTATTGAGTGCATAACTGAACATAATTATTTGAAGGTTGACTTTTTTTTTGTATTAAAAAACTTTTCTTTTATTGGTCGGATGAAATATGCTAATTTATTGAGATAGGAATTTTGGGTTTTCATGAGATGTATGCCAAAATCATCAGTATTAAAACAATAAAAGACCTGAAATATTTCAGTTGGTGTGCAATGAATCTAAAATATATGAAAGTTTAATTTTTATCATTACATTATGGAAAATAATGAACTTTATCACAATATGCTAATTTATTGAGAAGGACCTGTATATTCACAGGATAGCACAGCCTTATGTGCCGCCTTGCTTTTGTAATACAGTTAATTAATAATAAATAATCAAGCATATACATTTACATCAAAGGGTTTATTTTAGTTTTTAGGCAGTTTAATGTTCCAAGGCTGATTTTTAAAACAAACTTTTTTTTCTTTTTGTTATTTAAGGATCTTATTGTCTTGGAGTGAATCATAAGTCTTCAGAAATCATACTGATTTGCTGCCCAATAAACATTTTCTATTATTATTAATATTGAAAACAGTTGCTGTTTAATATTTTTGTGAGAACTATGATAAATGTTTTCAGGATTATTTGAATAGAAACTATGAATAGAACTTCAAAAAGCAGCATTTATTTGAAAGAGAAAAGAATGCAAAAGTCTCTTCTGTGACTTTTGATCAATTTAATGCATCCTTGTGGAATAAAAGTATTTTCTTTCAAAAGAAAATCTTATTGACCTCAAACATTTGAACGGTAGTTTACACAATAGCTAATGAAAATGTGTTTCACATCATAAATGTTTCTATATTGTGTTTTATCGCCACTAGACTGCTGCATTAACTGCTCAGGAGGACATGAACTGGTTTGTAATGATAATTCTATGTTAGATGAATCATCATGCATGAGAGGACGAAAGCTACATCAGTGCTGTAATGAAAATGTATAGCAGTATTGGTTTTCTTCTGGATCGATATGCATCAGATTCCCGGTTCTCTAGTTAACACGATGAGATAACAGTGAAGTGAATGTGCTAATCTGGCAACCGAACAATGTGACACCCTGAGCCCATCAAATATATATGCTGGATTATACGACCAGGTCTGAAGCGGAGGTGAATATGTATGTATAAGGCCAGTGTGACAGAGATATTTATGAGGTCTGAAAAAGTGCTGTGAAAAACATAACTGTCAGGAGAATAAGTTCCATTAACCCTACGCGTGTGTAATCTGATCTGGGGATCAATAGATGGAGTACTAAGCAGAACAGTGAATCCAGGCAGAAATCAATACAAACCACTTCCAGGCCGTTTAGCATCAAACTGCCGCCCCCTGCAATTCACTGCTGTACGCTCAGACTGAGCTTAGAGTCACGTCATAAAAACAAAACTAAATGTCAGAGCGCTCCCCCATTCTAAGCTCAGAGAGATCTGAATTTGACAGTCAACTACTCATTTGAGCTTAGAGCGGGAATCCTGCACTAAACTAACTGTGATTACAAATGGTGTTCTCAAACTGGGGTTCACAGAGTACCCTCAGGTGGTATAGCAAAAACCTAAAATTAACACTAAAAGATTATAAAAATACAAAATAGATTTGATTTAAATTGTTTTTTTTTTCATGTTTAATTTCTAATAGCTGATTAATTTTAATACATCTTTATAGATTTATAAGTGTTAGGGTTATGTTGATTTGTCATGGACTCTTAGTTTGCTTTTTCTTGTTTCCTGTGTTTTTGTTCCTGTTTCCTTTTTTTCATATGTTTCCCATCACTCATTTGTCACAATGGTTACCGATTATATTCACCTCCCCCTCCTTGTTATTTCCTTTTATTTATTAAGTCATCAGTTTGATTCTAGTTTTGGTAACACTTCTAGTAGACATTCTACTAACTATAAGTAACTTTATTTTCTGTTCTGTTCTGTTATTTTCTGCTATTTTCTTCTAGAAACAAACTTTGTTGCATTATTTTCCTGTTATCTCTGTAAAGCTGCTTTGAAACAATCTGTATTGTAAAAAGCGCTATATAAATAAATGTGACTTGACTTGACTTCATTTTGATGCTCCCCAAACAGACATTCTACTGACTATAAGTAACTTTGCAACTACATGTCAACTTATTCTACTAACCCTAACCTAACAGTCTATTAATACTCTAATGAGAGTTAGTTGGCATGTAGTTGCAAAGTTGAAATAAAGTGCAACTAAAGCGTAACCCAAGTTTTCGTCCAGTATTGTCTTTGCCACTGTATGTAAAGCTGTTGTGTTTGTTCCTATTATCCTGGGTTATCGTCTTTGTTTTGGTTTTTGATCAATACATTTAATACAGCTGTGATTATATCCACCTCGCCTGCACGTAACAATAAAGACGTGTGGATAGCCCACATTTTTACATTGCAATGAAAAACCTGTGAGAAGACAAATCATTGTTCTTCATTGTTCAAAAAAAGAATTCTACGGAAGACTGTATTCTCGTAATTTTGACTTTATTCTCAAAATATTTTGACTTTATTCTCAAAATATTACGACTTTATTCTCAAAATATTTCGACTTTATTCTCGTAATTTTTTGTAAAAAAAATTTTTAGGTTTTTTTTTTTTTTACGTTGTGGTTCAGAGCTTCCGTAGAAAAGACTGTAAAAATTGTAAAAATAAAAACTTGTTAATTGAATAATTATAAGTTACTTTCAGGGTTATGTTGTGTTTTCATTTATGTGCCTGTTTCTTGTGTTTCCTTGCAGTTTAGTCTTGTTAATACACATACCCTTGTTAGTTTCCTTGGTTTCTGATTATTACACCTGTGTCTCATATCATATAGTCCCATTGTTTGCTTCTGTGTATATATATATATCCTAAGTTGTAAAGAATATCAATTGTAAAATTAGTTAGCAGTTCAGCAGAAAAACAGTAATGTCGTAATCCAGTTCAGTTCAGTTCTCATCCAATAGTATCAGTGCAGTCAAGTCAATAATATTGTTGAATATTAAGTGTCCCCAACTAAGCAAGCCAGAGGCGACAGTTAGGCTACACACATTAATATTTGATTAAAATGAAAAGGACCTTCCCAGAAAACAATACAGTGTCTGCCCAAATCCGGGCCACATCCGGTACATGTGGATTCCAGGAGGAATCCAGAAGGAATCCAGGAAATGTTTGGAGGTATTTTTGGAATAATACTCAGTACTTAAATGTATAATTACAGTCTAACAAAAACACCTTAAAGTACCATAGTGTATACCAAAGTGTAACCATAACAACTAATTAATTATAAATGTTAAACACAATGCTAGGATACTCTAGGTCAGTGGATCTCAATTCCAGTCCTCGTGACCCACTGCTCTGCACATTTTGTATGTCTCTCTTATCTGACACACTCAGTTCAGTTCATGGAGTCTCTCCTAATGAGCTGATGATCTGGTTCAGGTGTGTTAAATAAGGGAGACATACAAAATGTGCAGAGCAGTGGGTCACGAGGACTGGAATTGAGAACCACTTCTCTAGGTGGTTGCATAATATATAACACTACGAGTTACGTCAGTGAATGACGAATGGGGTTTCGCTTAGAAGCCTATCACCTTTGAGATTTAAAAAACGAGCCAATGGCATGGAAAATGGCTTGGGTTTGCGGAATTTGCATGCCACCCCACTGCATGGGTATAAAAGGAGGAGCGGTGGCAATCTCGCATTCGGAGCCAAGAGTAATCTTCACTCCTACAAGCCATTCTGAGATCTGTTGGATGGTGAATTCCAGCGAGTTCACATTGCCTGCTGATCTGTGCAGTGATCTGCCAGTCGTGTGCTTATCCCTGGTCGCTTCTGCACTCTGCAGAGTTTTCCCTCTCACAAAAGAGCTTGCGCGTGGCACATCTTTATAAAGATGTCTCGCCCGTGCACTTCTGGTTGCAGTCGGACTGTTTCTCAGTTTGATGGGCACAATCACTGCCTTGCGTGTTTGGGCATAGATCACGCTAAGGCAGCTTTTGTGGATGAATCATGTTCTCATTGCGGGGGTTCTCAATGACCTCACTAGAGCGAGAGTCCCCTCATCCACACCCCGATCTACCCCCTCTTCAAAAGGTGGTACTTTGGCTGGTGGACAGGGTGACATGAGGGACCCTCTTGCATGCCGAAACCCGCGGGCGTCCTCCGGAGTGAGAGGCATGCCAGCATTGTCCGAGTAAGATCCCGAGTTGACAGCCATGCTTTCCCGGGCAGCCGCGAGCATTGGGCTCGAGTGGAACCCGCCCCCAATACCTTTCTTCCCAGAGGTGCATGAGGAGGTCACGAGGTCATGGAAGTCTCCACAGTCTTCCCGCGATCGCTCGGCGACCTTCTCCGCCTTTCCTCCCCTTGATGGGGCCGCGTCCAAAGGGTACACTGGGGTTCCCCCAGTTGAACGTTCTGTTGCGATGCAGCTGTGTCCTCAGAGCGCTTTTTCTCGTGGTGACCCAAAGAACCCCTCCAAAGCCTGTAGGTTTTCGTCGACTCTCATCGCGAAATCCTATAGAGCTGCGGGGCAGGCTGCCGCCTCTTTGCATGCCATGGCCATCCTGCAGGTTTACCAGGCACAGATGCTCAGGGACATGCACGAGGGCAGGACTGACTAAGGGCTCTTTGATGAGCTGTGTGCCGCCACCGACCTCGCTCTCCGGGTGACGAAGGGGACCGCACACTCCCTGGGCCAGGTGATGTCTACAAATGTGGTCCAGGAGAGACAACCTGGCTGATATGAGAGACGCTGATTGAACCCGTTTCCTCGACTCTCCCATATCCCAGGCTGGCCTCTTCAGCGGCGCAGTTGAGGACTTCACCCAACAGTTCTCGACCACCCAGAAGTAGGCTGAGGCTATAAAGCATATTCTGCCCCGACGGATATGCTGCTGCCTCCACCCAGCCGTTGGTACAGAATCCTCAGCCTGCTCGCCGCCGAGGGCACCCTACTGCAGCTCCCGCCCCTCCCACCCGGCCCCAGCAGCAGCCTTCATCTGGGCCGCGCCGTAGAGGTAGCCGCAGGAAGGCACCACAGGCTGCTCCGGCCCTGCAGCCCACTAAACGCCAGGCTAAGCGGCGCCCCTGAGACGGGCTGCTCAGAGATGGCACTCAGTTTTTTCCAGGAGATGGTAGCAGGACCACTCCTTCCCCCGGTTGGAGAATCTTTTATTCTCCATTCCCCGCTGCTAGTCCCACACCTTAATGTGGTTAAAGAAAGAACCTTACACATCCATCTCTGAGCCATCAGAGGTCTCAGATGACAGTGCGCGCCGCTCACGAGCCTCACCACTCTCATCCCCCTTTGTTGCCAGACCCTTGGAAGAGCAGGCCCCCGTGGAACGCTTGTCCTTCCCTGGCCTCCTCTGTCAGGACGCGGCAAATAACCGTACCCCCACACCGGGACGCTACGCCTCCCACTTCCGGGCCAGTTATTCCGCCTCGCTGCCCCATCGAGGGTACGTCTGAGGTTCGCATGACCCCGCTGGTACAGTTTTTGGGAGCTTGGTTCGAGCTTCCCAACCTGTCCTGCTGGGTCGCGAGAACCATCAGGCTCGGCTATGCAATTCAGTTTGCACGGTCTCCTCCCCGCTTCCGGGGAGTCCGCTACACCATGGTCGGTGGCAATGCCCCTGTCATGCGTACGGAGGTCACCACCCTACTGGCGAAGGGTGCGATCGAGACTGTCCCTCCAGCCGAAAGGGACAGGCTTCTACAGCCCCTACTTCATTGTAGTCCGGCTTCTACAGCCCCTACTTCATTGTACCCAAGAAAACCGATGGGTCACAGACATTCCTGGACCTGCGCGTCCTGAACTGATCCCTTCACAGGCTTCCGTTCAGGATGTTGACAGCGAAACGCATTTTCGAATGTGTTCTTCCTTTGGATTGGTTTGCAGCAATCGACCTTGGCTTACCAGATGCAAGGTCGACCATGCCCCCTTGGTGTGAAGGCTCACTCCACTAGGAGTGTGGCTTTCTCTTGGGCTCTAGCGCATGGCACCTCCCTGACAGACATCTGCAGAGCTGCAGGCTGGGCGACATCTAACACATTTGCAAGATTCTATAATCTCCAAGTGGAGCCAGTGTCCTCTCATGTACTCGCCACCAGTGGCCGGTAATAGGACCCTATTGCTGCCCTGTTGCTCAGCCCTCATGATTGGCTAGGTCTTCCATGTGCATGATTCCCCCACTTGGTGACCCCCACATGTGTATTTCCATGGTCAGCCTCCTTCGAGCTCATGTTTTCCCTCTCTCTCGAGGTTGAAACATTCCACCATGCGGGCTGGACACCTCTAAGCCTCCATATGCATCCCATACTCGGGTCATATGTGTATTCTAAGTCCTCCCTATGGGTAGGCATTGTGTTACATGTTCCTCCTGGGATATGTTACCCAGTATACCTTGGTATTCTTGGGTTAAGCTTAGCCCTTCGTCCGTGCTAGTTCCCTCGTTCCTACTACGTCCCTTGGCCATAACCGCTGTACCGCTGGAATTGCCTGAGTTCAGTCTCGGCTCCTCAGCGAGGAAACATAATGCGAAATTGCACCCCTCCTCCTTTTATACCCACGTGGTGGGGCGGAGTCGCGACATGCAAATTCCGCAGACCCAAGGCATTTTTCATGCCATTGGCTCGTTTTCGAAAACTCAAAGGTGATAGGCTTCTAAGCGAAACCCCATTCGTCATTCACAGACGTAACGTCTCCGTTCCCTCCTCAGGGAACGAGGGTTATATACGTAATCAAGACGTTCACCCCCTAGTCTTTATAATATTCAGTGTAATATTACATGTTGTAATATTATGTTATAATATTACAATGTAAGTCTATGTGATTTTTTACCAACTTTATTGTCCACAATCCAAAAAAAAAAAGTAATAGCACAAATCTACTCAATAAGCCACAGGTATCATTATTATTCATGTCAGTGCTGGACGAGGTCTTTAAGGTCTGATTAAATGCCTGTCTCTAAGTATGAGCAATAAGTAGCAGAACAGGTCAGCCATTGCTCAACCTCTTAGGATAGTGAACAGTCTGCACTCCAACACTTCTGAGTGGAATAGTGCATATCACAGACAGACGTGTGCTTGTGTGAAACACAGTCACATGTCCAGTATAAGTAAACACACACACACACACACACACACACACACATCTGTTCGAGTGTGTGTGAACATGCAGATAGGAGCAAACTTCCAGCATACAATGGTTCTTACTGTTCACACATACAGTATCAACCCAGAAACTTTCAGACTTGCATGTGTGAACCAGACAGGTGACATGGTGTACAGAATTAACACACAAAGGTTTAGACATCGAACAACACTTTAGTTTCATACCCATCATATAATATGCATAACTTCAGAAGCAACCAAGCAAATATGTAATACTTTTAAACAAATGGTTTTCAATCTTTTTGACTCAAGGGCCTAATAACTTTTGCAGTTTTAATGGATAAGGATTATAAGGATATAATAAAACACGTACCACTGTAATATTCAGTTTATAATATCTATAAACATATGATAATTTTTTTATTTATCCTTAAAAAAAAAGCTTTTAGGAATTATTTTTGATTTGCTAGCATTAACATAACTAATTCTATGAGATTATTCTGAATTGTGGACAGTATCATTGCTTAAATTTCATTAAAAAAAATCCATTATTCCACATTCCACAACAATTTTAATTAGAAAATTCAGTGAAATACTTGATAATTATGATGTTTATCACAATTGTGCATTTCTGATTGACAGTGTTGCTCATGAAATTCTTATGAATACTCTATGTTGGGCACTACAACTAAAGTCTGATTAAAATCAGGACAGATATGTGGGTGAGGAACTGTAAGGCTGTATAATAATACTTCATAAGTTAATCAATGGCCATGATGTATATGTTTACTCACCAGCAATGGAAAAGTTCACACAGAGAAAAGAAGACAGAAGCACATGTAAAACTAGATTTAAAGCGTGACACAAACAGAATGATAGGCACAGGAAGCTGAATAAAAGCCCGTTCCACCAAGTATGATAATAATAACTATACAGTATTTAGCGGCCACACCAACAGCCGCTTATATTCGGTTTATTATCAGTGCGTGCTGTAGTTACGTCGCCAGCCGCTTTAAATGCTCAAGTTTTTTAAAGTCTGATGAATTCTGATTGGCTTTTTATTATTCATCAGCTAAGGGGAAAAAATTGTTCTGAAAGTTATTTCAATGATATTGTTCCTCTGTGCAGTTATCGTTATAGATGTGTTTTGGGTTCTATTATTATATAATTACAATGATTTTGTTTAAATGTTATACTTATAGTTATCCTTATAATTATAATTATTATCCTTGGTGTGAATGGGCCTTAAATCTGTTCTAATTGGAAATCTGTGTGAAAATGTTGAGGTGAAAGAGCTATTTAATGTTTTATTATGTGTAAATCTTAAAAATATATATTTTCAGCTATGTATAATGAAGAATAAGGACATGGGAATGTTAATAAATATATAAAAGACAATGCAAGTGAGTTTACCTAAGGTCCTAAATGAATGTAAGATAACATAAGATTGTGTTTATAACACCCTCATGATGTAATGCACAGCATTAAAAAAAAAAAAGCCAGAATGGTTTTAAGTCAAAGTAAATTGACATTGCATGGTGGGTAAATGCATTATGAACCATATGAATGAACGTGAGCTTTAAAAGAAAAACAGTTTACAAGATAATATATCCTACCTCTCTCTGCACACCAATCACATAGAATGTTTTCCCTTCGAACTTAAATTTGCTGACATCTGCCCTGCAAGAGTGACACATTACAAATGAAATGTTACAAGTGAAATGTTTTTCAGTGCAAAAACATCATGTCAACAGTCAGACATAAGAGAGAGAGAGAGAGAGATTAATAGACATATAAAACTCTTCAAACGTCTAGCCTTGAGTGCATTCATCTGCTTGTTGACTGTGGACTGGTGTTAACAACACTACAAAACCTTAAGTCATAGATCATGAGCACTCACAGAACACTCATTGATCAGCTGATGTATACTCCATCTGATCGACTGGCCTTACATAATGTCTGTGAGTCAGCGCGCACAGGCTTCAAACTGTCTGTCGGGAAACAGTTTGGTTTACAAGCTCAGGCTGATTTTGAGGACGAACAGCTCCTAGTTTGCAGTTCAATGTGCAAGGTTCATGGCAACAAATCTTTGAAAGATATTCAGGTTGCAAGATATCCTTAAGCACTGTATACATTCCGCTTTGTTTCTGTTCACAGCAACGATGATAACTACAACAATAACGATAACTATAGTTTTAATAATTCTTAGCATTTAAAATGGCAGACAGTTAAACTGCAGTGCATCCTTATAATAAACAGAACATTATCAAGTATGGTTATACCACACTGAGATAGGCATAAAGTATGCATGTTACCGGCCATTGTTTTAAGCTACTCGCATCAAATTCAAAATACATTTTTATGGATGTACTGGATATTATTTAGCGCCATGCTGAACATTGCAATGCTGGGTTTGCCTATGCTGCCGTCATGTTCTTTGCTCCGTGCAGACTGTGCAGCAAGTTGTGTTGACAGAGTTTTAGTTTTTAAGAAGAAATAATTTTAGAATAGTGACAGAATTCATTCATGACTTTGTGAGAACAACACACGGCATCCGTCTATGTCCGAGCACATGCGCACTTTGGTCAGAGCGGTAATAATGTGATTAAGGTGTTACATGCCTGTTCATTGTGATTAAAATCAGCATACACCACATAGTTTAATGCGATTATGAGCTTAATCGCATTAGTTTGATCAAAGTATTGGGTTAATAATCACATTATGAGGGTGCATGTAAACACACTCATTGACGATAATGACACCAAACCATGGACAGAAAGATCTGAGGGCTTAAATTCACAGAGATGATCATTAAAGGGACAAGAAACAGGTGCAGAACTTTAATTAGAAACTGTGGCAACAAACTAGAAATGAAAATTAGGCCAACAGAAACAGGGAAAACCATGAAAACTAAACTAAAGTGAACCTGACTATGACCTTACACCCCAACAGAGGAAAGAGGGAGGGGTTCTGGAGATGGGCGAGGAACCGAAGGATGAGACCTTGGATGGGCTGGCAGAAGGGAACACCAAGGTGGAGATTATAGAGGGAGGAGCTAGGGCAGAGATGGGAGGAGCCAGAGGATGACCCAGAGCAGAGCCAGGACGAAGGCCCATGGCAATACTGATGGAGGGAGGAGACAAGATGGAGCCAGGAGCCCCGACTGAGGTGAAGTTGTGATAAGAGACCCAGGAGTAATCAAGGAGACGTGGACCCAGGGTAAAGCTGAAGACCTGGGGGGCCAAGGTGGAGCCTCAGGTGTGCATTACTGAGGTGGCGGCGTGGGCTTGGCCAAAGGATAATGGTGGAACTGGAGGGAAGGAGGAGCCTAGCTAAGCCAGAAGGGTGAAGGGTCGAGGCACAGCAGGAGATGCAAGTCTGAACCAGAGTGACAAAAGACCAAGGAGAGCCAGGGGGACGAAAGACCCCGGTTGAACCTGAGGGATGACAGACCAAAGTGGAGCCGATGGGTCGGAGGGCTGAGATGAAGTCCGGGGCTCGGAGGCTTGAGATGGAGCTGAGGGCGGAACTGGACCAAGGTGGAACTGATGTCTGGGAATCCCAAGGTGGATCCGAGCAGCTGAGCGGAACCACAGAAGGAGGAGCCGAGGGGCTGAAGGGAGACAGTGGAGGCAAGGCCTAGGAACTGGAGGGAGAGGCAGAGGAGGAGGGAGAGGGAGGCTGGGCAGGACCATCCGTGCGAAGGACACTTGGAGCTGGGTAGAGCCAATTGTGATGAAGGAGACCTGGAGCTAGGCAGAGCCAACGGTGATGAAGCAGACTTGGAGCTAGTCTGATTTAATGACAATGAATATGACTTGGGACTGGACTGAACCATCAGAGACAAAGATGACTTGGAACTGGGCTGAATGGCATGGCATGGCTGGGCTCTGGGTCCAGAGTGGGGTCTTCATCAGCGAGGCAGACAGTGAATAGTGAATTAGTCGCATCTGACAAGTACCCACTCCACATATTTGGCAAAACTCCCTCAAGGACCTTCCATGGGCAGGCGTGTCTTGGTCCACTTGTTGAGGCTGGTGTGATATAAAACTGCAGAGCAAGTGGTCCTGATATTGAGTCAGGCACGGCAGATCTAAGAAATCCCTTGTGTGGTCCTCGAAGGAACAATCCTCTTGTTCAAGGAGAAGCAGGTGTACAGCTGGAATATCCATTCCTTTTTTCCCTTTAAATCCTTTATTCTGTCATGGTTGCATGCAGCGAGTCGAAAAAAGATGATGCGTGATGCAGAATGCACAAATAAATACACTTTTAATAAACACCAGAGAAAGAGAAAAACACTACACTTCGAGGGCTTGGAGCCAGAGGGCCGTAAGTGGCATTTTGGGCGAATATGAGTTATTGATATCAAAATAAAGGTCACAATGAGCTCTATCCAATGGTGCCAAAACGACCTATGAGATAAAACTGTATTGAATAAAGCAACAAAACAATAAAGACCTAACACAAAAGTTTGAGTAATGTTTGGAGCCAGAAGGGCGTAAGTCCACACTTACGCCCTTCTGGCTCTGAAAAATACATGTAAGTGAGGGTATTCCTCACACATACGCAGAGTTCTACAATGCTCTGACAGTGGACAGTGAGTAGAACTAAACAAACTAGTGAACAGAAAAGCAAATAAGACGCGACATGATTCTTTGGATGTGGTCAATGAATAGACTCACAGAGTAATTGAAATGGTTGAACAAAAAAGAAAAGTGAAATGAGTAAAAAGAACATGAGAGAACTGTCAATTGTATAGAGTATTTGAAAAAAAAAATGAATTAATGTAATTAAATAAATTGACCAACTCATGAATTGCCAATCAGAAGTGTGTTTAGCAAGTTCAGTGACTTTTATTACAGTCTGTACTGTTCAGCAGATGCCCAGAATGGAAAAGTGAAATGAAAAATAAATAAATAAATTAATTAATTAATTAATTAATGAGTTAAATGAAAATTCAAGTGTTATTCAAGTGTTAATTATTCAATCAATTCCCCTTTTGACCAATTATTTTCTGCATTGTTCAGCAGATACGCCCAATATGTCCATAGAAGACTTGGAAATGTTTGGTGCCAAAAAGGCGTATCTGACGTTTTTGCCATATTTTTTTGATTTTAAAATGTTTTAGAACATGTTCATTGTGTTAATGGACAAATGGACATAGCCCAGTTCTGTCAAAACTGCATTGGCTCCCTATTAAACATCGCATAAATTTTAAAATATTGCTGATTACTTACAAAGCACTAAATGGTTTAGCTCCGCAGTACCTGAGCGAGCTCTTAACGCATTATAGTCCGTCACGTCTATTGCGATCTCAAAATTCCGGCCAGTTGATAATACCTAGAATATCAAAATCGACTGCTGGCGGTAGATCCTTTTCTTATTTAGCACCAAAACTCTGGAACAGTCTTCCTACCATTGTCCGGGAAGCAGACACACTCTGTCAGTTCAAAGCAAGATTAAAGACACATCTCTTTGACCTAGCATTCACATAATACATTATAGACTATAATTTAATGTTAGGCTGCATAGATTAGGTCAGCCGGAACCGGGAACACTTCCCATAAATCCTGATGTACTCATTACATCATAAGAAGAATGGCATCTACGCTAATTTTAGTGTCTGTGTTTATCCCGAGGTTTTCCTGCAGCCTGCCGGATCCAGGCCGTATCCAGATCTGACGAAGGACCTTCGCCTGGGCCGATGACAACGCAGTGCTGAAGTGCCAACTAGTCTCTCCCTATGGAGGATCCCTCTACCACTCTACAGATAAGGCGTTGTCGGGAAAATTCGTTTCGCGTTCCTACCCCAAAGCAACAAAATAAAATAAAATTCTTTATCAAAATTTATAAGGAAAGACAAGTACTTTGTTTAGGCTTGGCTTGTAGGGAATTCCAAACCTGCATATTTTCAAATGCACATAACTATAGAACCCATTCTAAATGCGCATGTGAACGCCATCAGCGTTTCTCACAGGTTCGCGTTTAAAGTCTGTGTAGAGGGAATGGTGTCGTCTTAGCGGCCCCTAATTTAATAACAAATTATCGTTGCGACGGAAGCAAATAAATCAAAACTAACTTTAGATGGAAAATAACTTAACTCTGCTATAAAGCCAAACCAATATCTGTTACCTTAAATTATCCGCTTATCTCTGTAAAGCTGCTTTGAAACAATCTACGTTGTTAAAAGCGCTATATAAATGAAGATGACTTGACTTGACTTGACTTAATATGCCATAAGTTTATTACTTAAATACTCATTCATGTATGTATGCCTGTGGTTACAATGTTTGTGGTTTAAGGTTAATAATACAGGTGATTGAAGTGTGGTCAAAATTTTGTTTTGTCTCTCCTGTAAAGTTTGTCAAAAGCCACTTACGCCCCTCCAAGCCCTCGACTTAAACATTGACATTCTTTAAATTTGGGTGGATTCTGATTGGCTGTTGAAGTTTTTATCATTCGTTCATTCATTTTATCAAATTTTTCTGAAAGTGATTCCAACTATATTGTTCCTCATTTTCGTTATTGTTGTAGTTATGATGTGGACGCATCTATTCTCAAAGAATCAGAACGAAATAAACTTTACAGTGATAGTTATCATTATGGTTATCATTATAGTTGATAATCTTATGGTTATAGATTATGAACAGTCTATAAGTGGGTGTTTCTTTCCAGAAAAAAACTGGAAAGTGGACACTAGACTTTTTGCAGAATTTTTGCAGGTGAAATCCAGTTAATTCAATAGGAATCCACGTGATTGGGAATTTCACAACAGGTGGATTCGCACGTTGACCAACAGAAAGCTTCTTGTTTAAAAGTGGCTTCTGTGTGAGCTGTGCTTCATACATCACTACACAACTGACAATAGACAATGGACCTTTTTGACATTTTTATGACCGCACCTTACACTAAACTACACTGAGTAGGATGAGGTGGAGATGGAGAGTGAATCTGAGAGTGCAGCTAATGATAAGATATTATTCAAAGTTACCATTTTAAAAGATGTATCCTCTTATTTCCCTGGAAAACTACAAACCCTCTTGCAGTGAATCCCAGGAAAGCTGTGGATCCTGTGAAATCCTGAAATGAATTAAATCAAAGATCAGATTTATGATGTTTTAGCTATATATATTGTATTTTATATGTACTTAAAACTAAATATTTAGATGCAGTATATAATAGATATGTTGTAAGTTTCTGAGGCGAGTCAGTACCTTGCACGGGTGTGGGTCCACTCCATATGTGTCTAGTGTGTAGGCCCTCTGAAGAAGGTTTAACTCGGCGAGTGCAGGACACTGTCCCCTACAGAAACAATGTAATTTTACAATCTAAGATCTCCAACTACATAAACCCCTGGTTTCACAAACAAGGCTTAAGCCAAGACTAAAGTGCATATTTAAGTTGTTTTAACTAAAAGCATTTTAAAATGTATTATTTCACAATATTACTGTTTTTGCTGTATTTATGATCAAATAAAGGCGAGCATAAGAGACAACTTTCAAACATTAAAAAATCATACTGACCTCAAAGTTTTGAACAGCTGTATCGCACAAATAAATGTAGAATTCCAATTGGCAGACAGCTTAATTTTTTTCTCTCACCTCAGCTCATTTTGGTGGATCTCTATGATCTTGCGCTCTAGTTTGAGGGACTGTTTGGGGAAGAGCTTGAAGTCACTGATGTAGTCAACAGGATGTTCCTCAGGATCATAGTCCCCAAGTTCAGCTAGAACAAGACAAACAGCCTTAATCATCAAATAACCACATGAAAAAGCTAAAGAGCCCCTTAAGATACATGTGTATCTAGAACAAGAGACTATCCTCTGTTCCTGATCTAAATTAGGTTCATATCCATTAGAAGCAAGAAAAAAATGGAAAGAGGTTTGAAATATGACTGCTCATTAGTTAAAAAGCTTCCAGAAGAAAATTGCTCAGGAACACCATGCTACTGGTGCTATCAATCAAATAATATTCAAGCTTTGGTTGCAAAACACAATGTAATGAAATGTGTGATTGGTTGTAGATGAAGTTGTATTCTTACCCTGCACTATACAGGCTCCAAGATACGCAGCATCGGCGAACGGACATAAAAGCCTACCGTGGTACACGTCTCTCTTCAACTGTAGGTACAGAAGGTACCTGACACAGAGAAACAACAAGAGAAGAGATATTTCAAAAGAGTCTTAGTGTTATTTCAACATGAATCATTCACCATGGATTCTTTCTCTTTGGCTGCATTCACACTAAAGTCCTTTACTTCACTTTAGCAAACTTTCAAAAAAGAGCACTTATTACGTCAACAATACAGTTTAAAAGAATATACCTAAGTGCAAACTTTATGTTTTTTCAACGTCATATAGTGCAGTTCATAAATTATTTTATTATTAAGGGCAAATCATGTGCACAATAATGATTGTCAACTTAGAATGACGTAAAAAAAATATATATTTAGAATTGAGCAGTTGAAAACGTCAGGTTCAGTGTGATTTTTGCTGTTCACACTTGGATCTAAAAAATCTATGTGAGGGATATAGAGATCTGTCCTACAGACTAATAAGCACAAACACACCAGTAACAATAACAGCACCCCAAAATCCTACTGAAATGTGTGGAACATCTAAAACAATAGGATGCTATGTCTCAAAGTTTGACAGCTGTAGAATGACCTTCTAGTTTTGCAACTGGCTGGTATTTAATACAAATAAAATGTTGATAGCCTTCAGTTCTGGCATCCTGTTCTGATTTTCAGAGCAGAAATGTCTACCAGATGGTCTGTGCTCACTGGGAAACTAGTCCACATACATAACTATACTAACATTACTAGGAACTGAGCATTCAACACTACTGTTTCCTTTAAGAAATGTTACTTTTGTAAGGCCTAAAAATAAGTGCACATGACACACCTCATGAGGTAAGTCTGAACTGACAATGACATTTAAGACGGAATACGGACATGCACTTATAAGTACAACATGATATAAATATAACATAATCTCTATGAGAATATGTACTTAATTTTTAACAAAGTACCAAAAAAGTGCATTTGGCTGTGTTCTATGTATGTACAGTAGGAGCGCTCTCTCTCTCTCTCTCTCTCTCTCTCTCTCTCTCTCTCTCTCTCTCTCTCTCTCTCTCTCTCTATATATATATATATATATATATATATATATATATATGTAAGGGATAACGTAGAGCGAGGTGGTTGTTATAGCGAATACAACCCCGAAAGGCTGATCAGGACCCCGACGGGAAACGGAGGGATACTTATTAGCCATGTAATAAGTATCCCGCTTATTACATGGCTACCTACCAAATAAATCAATCATTTGAAACAAAATATTGATTTAAAAAGGAGTTTATTGATTTAAAAACGATTGTATTGCTTCCGCTAAAGAAAATAGTCCGTTTCGTCTCTACGGTTAGAATCCTGCGTCCATAGCAACGCTCTGTTTTTCATGGCAATGGTGTGTTATAGTAGCAGCGGACTGTTATCAAGAAATAACAGACCGCATTCTACATTAGAATTCAACCAAGCCATGTAATAAATATATTTAATTATGGTCAAACTTGAAAATGCACAATGGCTCTACATTATTTAAGAAAGGACAAGTACAAACGGAATTTACAATCTATTTCACTTTCTTTTGGAAAAAAAAGTGCACTTTAGCATACATTAAAAAAGAGTACTTGTTATGGAAATAATATACATTAAACGAATATACAGTTTTTAAATGCAAACTGAATGCAAAGCTTTTGGACACTTAATTACATGTTAATTGCAATTAAATTAAATTGTATTATAATTTAGCTTTTTAATAAATGCAATTAGTTGAATTTTGTAGTAACCCAAATAGAACTTAAGTACATCTTCTTCATATGTAATTCTATAATAACTTGTTACATGTATGATCTGTGTTTCCCCCCTTCATTGTGTTTTTGGTTCAGTCCTGTGTCCTAGTGTTCCATGATTGTTCTAATTAATCATGTCTATCACCTGTGCATTGTCCTTCACCTCATTAGTTATCTTGTTAGTCCCTGTGTATTTATACCTTGTGTTCTCCTTCAGTCTTTGTCCATTTTCGTCAATGTAAGCGTGAGTGTTTGGTGTTTCCCCTGAAAGTTTTGTTATTAAATGTTATTTCTACGTAACTTAGGGGAGAGCGGGGCACAACCTAACGCTTTTTGACTTTCTCAGTTTGTGTAAATCTACTTATGGTTCAGAGTATTTATTTTTTCCCACATTAATTTCCCACATGTCTAGTACAATTATGTGTTTTTGTTTTATTAATACAGTATATACTTTTTTCTTGATATACCCCGAAAGAATGGAAGTGAAATGTGACAACATGCCCCATAGGTGGGGTACATTGTAAAATGTGTGGGGCACATTGTAACATGACATATGGCAGCTTAAAATGTTATCTGATCTAATAAAAAAAATATACAAAACAAACTAAAATATTTTCTAAATAAAATACAATTAAAAAACTTTTTCATATAAAATAATGGCAATTTTTAATAATTAAATAGAAACTCATTTTAGCGTTTTGACTACGAACACATGAAAACACAGCTATACAACATAGTTCAAAACAAATAAATAATTAGTAATTTCTGAACATTGACTCTCAGTGTTTATTCACCTTTTTCTCACGTTTTCTCAATAAAATTAATAATAGTATAGAATATAATAGCATATTTCTAATAGGGGCACATTGTAACGCAGTGTTACAACATGCCCTCGCCTGCACAACTGGGATTTAAACCCTGCTAGTGTCTTCTGCTAGTTAGCGAAGCATTAAAGAACTATCTCAACTGTTAAATAACATCTTGGAGATTAAAATAATATCAGATTTGTCTTATTTTAAATAAACACAAAAAATAGAGATGAAAAATTAACTTAAGTAAGAAATTTACTTTTGCTATGGTTTAATAAATGTCTATGGATATCTTCCAAAAAAAAAAAAAATTTTGGCGGATTTTTTTTTTCTATATAGTGTTGATATGGCAACTAGTAAATAAACAAAGTATAAAATAAAATCCAAGCATGTGCGGAAGTATTTAAAACAAGCGTGTTACAACTAGCCCCGCGTTAGGTTGTGCCCCGCGCTCCGCTATTCCTCGTCTCCATGAGCTTTGTCCTACACGTGACGTGACATAACTTCTATTGTTTTTAAAATATGGTTAAAGTGTGAATGTACTGACAAGTATTCATGGCTAACTATAATAGCTATACTTAAACGTCTACTGAAACTTGTAAGTTATTTATTTCAATATATTTGTAATTACACATTTGTAATTATGAAGTTGCAATTTAGTACATTTAAAATATGGTAACTTTAAATTTAATATTGAATAACAAACTAGAGATAAAATTATAATTAAGTCCTTTACATGTGCTTTAGTATGTTAGTCAACGCATCAAAATAAGCGTACTTTTTTAAAGCATGAAAAAAGGATTAAAACACAATGATTTAAAAAAATACTTTAAAGTAAATCTTTTAATCTGACATAATTACAAAGTGCACTTTGTAAAAGTGTGAAAACATTATTTCATTAATCAAATCAAATCAAATCAAATCAAGTATTTGTATAGCGCTTTTCACAATACAGATTGTATCAAAGCAGCTTCACAGTATTAAATTAAAATAAAATAATACAACAAGGTTTGTTTCTAGTGGAATTTATTGATTGATAAAATAAAATTAAATATCCCCAAAATATCCCCAACTGAGCAAGCCAAAGGCAACAGTGGCAAGGAACCGAAAAAACTCCATCAAGTGACCTAATGGTGACCTAAAACTCCATCAGGTGACCTAATGGAGAAAAAAAAAAAACCTTGGGAGAACCCAGGCTCAGTCGGGGCCAGTTCTCCTCTGGCATTTATGAACTAGAGGCCGGATTGTAGTTTGAACTGTAAGATTAAAAATATTATATGAATGCCTGGCCGAAAAGATGCGTCTTTAATCTAGTTTTAAACTGGGAGAGCGAGTCTGAGCAACGAACAGTATCAGGAAGGCTATTCCAGAGTTTCGGAGCCAAATGTGAAAATGCTCTCTCTCCTTTGGTTGATCTGGATATCCTAGGTATGACCAAAAGCCTCGAATTTATTGATCTTAAAGAGCGTGATGGATTATAGGGCGATAGAAGATCCATTAAATAGACTGGAGCTAAGCCGTTTAGGGCTTTATAAGTCAGTAGCAATACCTTGTAATTAATACGGAACTTTATAGGTAACCAATGCAGTGATGATAAAATCGGTGTTATATGATCATATTTTCTTGATCTAGTAAGAACTCTAGCGGCTGCATTTTGGACTAACTGTAGCTTGTTTATTGATGTTGCAGGACAACCGGCTAATAAAGCATTACAGTAATCTAGTCTCGAGGTCATGAATGCATGAACTAACTTTTCTGCATCAGAAACTGATAGCATATTACGTAGCTTAGCAATGTTTCTAAGGTGGAAAAAGGCTGTTTTTGTAACATACGAAATATGATTTTCAAAAGACAGGTTACAATCGAGTATAACACCCAGGTCTTTTACTGTAGAGGATAAAGTAACAGGACATCCTACAATGTCAAAGTTGTATTGTGAGAGGTTCTGTGGGCGGTTTTTTGAACCGATAAGTATTACCTCTGTCTTGTCTGGATTTAATAAAAGAAAATTACGCGTCATCCAATCTTTTATATCTTTAACACACTCTGTCAATTTGGATAATTTAGCGTTTTCATCCGGCCGTGATGAAATATATATTTGAGTGTCATCAGCATAACAATGGAAACTAATTCCATGTTTCCTTATAATATTTCCAAGTGGCATCATATATATTGAGAATAATAAAGGGCCTAACACAGATCCCTGCGGCACTCCATAGTTTACTGGACTCGTTACATCATAAGAAGAATGGCATCTACGCTAATTTTAGTGTCTGTGTTTATCCCGAGGTTTTCCTGCAGCCTGCCGGATCCAGGCCGTATCCAGATCTGACGAAGGACCTTCGCCTGGACCGATGACAACGCAGTGCTGAAGTGCCAACTAGTCTCTCCCTATGGAGGATCCCTCTACCACTCTACAGATAAGGCGTTGTCGGGAAAATTCGTTTCGCGTTCCTACCCCAAAGCAACAAAATAAAATAAAATTCTTTATCAAAATTTATAAGGAAAGACAAGTACTTTGTTTAGGCTTGGCTTGTAGGGAATTCCAAACCTGCATATTTTCAAATGCACATAACTATAGAACCCATTCTAAATGCGCATGTGAACGCCATCAGCGTTTCTCACAGGTTCGCGTTTAAAGTCTGTGTAGAGTTACCTTAAATTATCCGCTTATCTCTGTAAAGCTGCTTTGAAACAATCTACGTTGTTAAAAGCGCTATATAAATGAAGATGACTTGACTTGACTTGACTTGACTTGACTTGACTTGACTTGACTTGACTTGACTTGACTTGACTGGAGTTATGATTGATTTTTCTCCATTCAAATAGACAAAATGGTAGCGGTCAGATAAGTATGATCTAAACCAGTTTAATGCTTGTCCTTGAACACCAGTATAATTTTGTAGTCGATCTAAGAGTATTGTGTGATCTATAGTATCGAACGCAGCACTTAGATCAAGTAAAACTAGTATTGAGATACAGCCTTGATCAGAAGCTAAAATTAAATTATTTGTGATTTTAACGAGTGCAGTTTCAGTGCTATGATGCGGCCTGAATCCAGACTGAAACTTTTCATAGATGTCATTTTCTTGCAAGAAAGAGCCCAGTTGAGCGAACACCACTTTTTCTAGTATTTTAGACATAAATGGAAGATTTGAAATGGGTCTATAATTTGCTAGATTATTATGATCTAATTGTGGTTTCTTAATGAGAGGTTTTATAACTGCCAGTTTAAATGTTCTTGGAACATGACCTAAAGATAAAGATGAGTTAATAATATTGAGGAGAGGCTCTTCCACTACAGGTAACACTTCTTCTTTCAGTAGTTTAGTTGGTATAGGATCTAATAAACATGTTGTTGTTTTAGATGAAGTGATAAGTTCTGTAATTGTTCTTGCGTTGTGATAATTGAGGCTGAATTATAAGGCGCGATTGAGGATTGAACGTTTACAATTGTGGTTCTGATGTTTTCTATTTTCTCAGTGAAGAAGTTCATGAAATCATTACTACTAAACTGTAACGGGATATTTTGTTCGGGTGACGTCTGTTTATTTGTTAGTCTAGCCACGGTGTTAAACAAAAACCTTGGATTGTTTTGGTTCTTTTCTATTAGTTTGCGGAGGTGCTCAGCCCTGGCCGCTTTTAGGGCCTTTTTATAATGTGACATACTGTCTTTCCATGCGATTCTAAAGACCTCTAAATTAGTTTGTTTCCATTTACGCTCTAAATTACAGGTTTCTCTCTTTAGAACATGCATAGTATTATTGTACCATGGTGCTTTAATTTTCTCTCTGACCTTTTTTTATTTAATGGGTGCAACAACATCCAATGTTCTAGAGAGAATGGTGCTCATAGTGCTAGTTAGTTCTTCTGTTTGTTTGGGTTCAGGCAGCAGCTGAGACAGATTAGATAAGCAATTTGAGAAATTATCTATGGTGGATGGAAGGATTGATCTGCCTGGTCGATAACGCGGCGCAGCATGACATATTACAGCAGTACGTAATATGCAAGTTACCAAGTAATGGTCAGTGACATCATCACTTTGTGGAATGATATCTATATCGGTTGGATCAGTTCCATATGATATAATTAAATCGAGTGTATGATTAAGACGATGAGTTGGTCCGGTGACGTTTTGCTTGACCCCAAAGGAATTTAATAAATCTATAAACGCAGCCCCTAACGCATCATTTGGATTATCTACGTGTATGTTAAAATCTCCAACAATTAATGCTTTATCGACATTGACCAATAGATCTGAGAGAAAATCTGCAAACTCTTTTAGGAAATCGGCGTAAGGCCCAGGCGGTCTATATACGGTAGCCAAGGCTAGAGATAATATGGATTTTTTCTAACATCTAAGAGCGTAACATTTAGTACAAGTACTTCAAACGAAATAAACTTATAACCCGTTTTCTGAGTAACATTGAGAATATCTCTATAGATTGTTGCAACACCGCCGCCACGACCAATCAGAAGGGGCTCATGCTTATAGGAGTATCCTGCTGGGGTAGACTCATTTAGGCCGAAATAATCATTTGGTTTAAGCCATGTTTCAGTAAGGCAAAGTACATCGAAGCTATTATCTGTGATTATTTAATTTACAATAACTGCCTTAGGTGTGAGTGATCTAATGTTTAGAAGACCTAGCTTTAAAAAATGTTTTTGTTTATTAATAGCAACATTTTCTGTTTTAATAACAATTAGATTTTTCCAGATCCTGCAGTAGAATTATTATTTGATCTCACTAAACGACATTAAAATTACATTATCTGCAAGTACAGTTTGTTGAAATACAAGTGCACATTCAATACAATTAAGTGCACTTCTTGGCAAGGTGATGAAACAAATTTCCAAGTGAAACATGATATTCAAGGAAAAAAATAATTAGGTCAGTGGAGGGACTTGATATTATCCAGTGACGTAATTTCAGAGGTGGAAGCAAGTTCTTTCACTTTTGATGAAAGATTCAAAAAACTTTTTTTTAGTATTGGAATAATGTGCACTGACCATATATTAATCATTCACAATGAGAATAACAGGGTCCATTTTGATTTTATGGTGATTTCTAAAGTTTGTATGACAGAACTGCAATGCATTGGCCAAACGCTTGCATCTGCTTTTGTGCACTTGCATGTTTCTGTTTTCTCCATTCTCGCTCTTTGTAACCTGCACTCAAATCCATTCTTTATATTAAATATTAAAGAGAGAGAGAGCGGTTGGAAAAATATATATAGTTGTTTTCTGTGTCAAACAGCTTTAACAGGAAAAACTCTAGTATGGAGCAGAAAATAGCATGAACTGGCACATTAATGCATCTCTTGTCCATCTCAGACCCTTGCTTTCTCTTTCACAGGATGAAACAATTTAAACTCAGACAACCTGGGCTCCCTCTCACACACATGCGCCTCGCTCTCTCTAAAGCTTCTGTCTGGCCACAGGAACATTCTTGTTTTCCAGCGCACAGAGAAAGCGTGGAAGATCGAGAAAGACAAACACATTTATCTTGACAGTTCAGATGGTGTGCATGCACTGAGAGCCATGTTGTGAGAGCAGCACTAATGATTTAGTCACACCAACAATCTGTGAGTGTGTTTGTGTATCTATGCAGATGCCTGTGCGTGTGTGTGTGTGTGTGTGTGTGTGTGTGTGTGTGTGTGTGTGTGTGTGTGTGTGTGTGTGTGTGTGTGTGTGTGTGTGTGTGTGTGTGTGTGTGTGTGTGTGTGAGTGTGAGAGAGAATTAGCGAGATGGAATCAAACGTTGCTCTCTGATAATGTAAGAGGAATATGTGACACACATTGACACTGACAGTCTATTCTGAATATTTTTTGCTTCCTTTTGAGGAAAAAAAAATTCTATTAACATAAAAATTGAGGAGCAAATATGTTTCATATTAATTTATGGAAAAATAAGGATGTCTGAAATGATGAAAAGAAAATCTTAGTTAAAAACAGAGAGGTTCTGCCTAATTAAAAATTTCTTGAAATCTTTGTAATCATTGTTGGAATGAGAGTATTCGTAAGTTCCTCCTTTTCCTCTGTTTGTTATCCGGTCACGTCTATGTTTGGTGTCTGTTGCTTGTGCCTGTTTGCTAGTTTTTTGGAACATTATTATTAAACTTGGTGTTGGAACTTTATTCATCTTCTTCATCTGTTTACCTGCAACCACCTGTGATAATATATACACACACATATCTATTTACAGTGAGGAAAATAAGTATTTGAACACCCTGCTATTTTGCAAGTTCTCCCACTTAGAAATCATGGAGGGGTCTGAAATTGTCATCGTAGGTGCATGTCCACTGTGAGAGACATAATCTAAAAAAAAAAATCCAGAAATCACAATGTATGATTTTTTAACTATTTATTTGTATAATACAGCTGCAAGTAAGTATTTGAACACCTGAGAAAATCAATGTTAATATTTGGTACAGTAACATCTCGCAATACATGGCCCCGGTCATCCTCTCCTTAATACAGTGCAGTCGCCCTGTCCCATGTGCAGAAAAACACCCCCAAAGCATGATGCTACCACCCCCATGCTTCACAGTAGGGATGGTGTTCTTGGGATGGTACTCATCATTCTTCTTCCTCCAAACAGGTTTAGTGGAATTATGACCAAAAAGTTCTATTTTGGTCTCATCTGACCACATGACTTTCTCCCATGACTCCTCTGGATCATCCAAATGGTCATTGGCAAACTTAAGACGGGCCTTGACATGTGCTGGTTTAAGCAGGGGAACCTTCCGTGCCATGCATGATTTCAAACCATGACGTCTTAGTGTATTACCAACAGTAACCTTGGAAACGGTGGTCCCAGCTCTTTTCAGGTCATTGACCAGCTCCTCCCGTGTAGTTCTGGGCTGATTTCTCACCTTTCTTAGGATCATTGAGACCCCACGAGGTGAGATCTTGCATGGAGCCCCAGTCCGAGGGAGATTGACAGTAATGTTTAGCTTCTTCCATTTTCTAATGATTGCTCCTTTTTTCACCAAGCTGCTTGGCAATTTCCCCGTAGCCCTTTCCAGCCTTGTGGAGGTGTACAATTTTGTCTCTAGAGTCTTTGGACAGCTCTTTGGTCTTGGCCATGTTAGTAGTTGGATTCTTACTGATTGTATGGGGTGGACAGGTGTCTTTATGCAGCTAACGACCTCAAACAGGTGCATCTTATTTAGGATAATAAATGGAGTGGAGGTGGACATTTTAAAGGCAGACTAACAGGTCTTTGAGGGTCAGAATTCTAGCTGATAGACAGGTGTTCAAATACTTATTTGCAGCTGTATCATACAAATAAATAGTTAAAAAATCATATATTGTGATTTCTGGATTTTTTTTTTTAGATTATGTCTCTCACAGTGGACATGCACCTACGATGACAATTTCAGACCCCTCCATGATTTCCAAGTGGGAGAACTTGCAAAATAGCAGGGTGTTCAAATACTTATTTTCCTCACTGTATATATAAATGCATACATACACATATATAGTATATATATATATCTCATGAATAATCTATTTAACAGCACTAATTTAAATACACGATATACAGTTTCTGTATATGAAGGACTAAAAATGACAGAACGAAAAATAAATAAATAAATAAATAAATAAATAAATAAATAAAAGTTAAAAATAAAAATTATTTATTTCTGTATTTCCACATTTCTACATTTATTTATTTCTGTATTTCCACATTTCTACATTTATTTTTCCCTGCGCATATATGCTGATTGACCTATGGCTAAGCCACGCCCCCTCCACTCACTCGGACAAACAGTCAACATTCGGTAAAGGCGCTATGGCAGCTGTCACAGTAGGAGACATTTCACAGGAGGCAATTGATGATTTTTTGGAGACAAAGATTATATATCATCTCGATGTCACCAAAAGGGCCTTAAATATGCATTGGAGGGCTATATTAATAATTTTATTGTTGAGAAGGTCGATAAGCTTCAGCTCCAGACAAAGATTTACAGTTCACAGTGTAAACGTTATAGTTTGGTGCTATTTCGCTTCAAACGCTCGCTTTATACGCGTCCTATTCGCTTTGGATTCAAAATGTTCAAGCGTCGAACTAGACGCGATACGCGCAAATTTGACGCTCTATTCGCGTTTGGTGTGAGCGCAGAATAATGAACAGGCTGCGATGTCAAGATTGCAATGCTGGAATGTGTGTGTGTGCGTGTGTCTATGTGTGTCAGAGAGCGGGCTCGATCGAACAGTGGAAATATAAAAACATACTCCCATTTTGTTCATAAAGGACATCATTAAAACTTTAAAGTGTTTAGCCTACTTATATTTGTGTAAAACACAACATTGTGCTTTTGTCAAACTGTAAACTCTTGTCAAACTGTAACCTACAACTGTCACCCAACCAAAATCACACACACACGCTGTTTAAAAGGCAAAATGACAAGAAAAAACATAAAAGCGAATGAAAACTGATAACTGCAATGCATTTATCGAGGAAGCAGAGAATGTCCGAGTGTATTGGGTTAGCTATTCGTACTGTGATTGGCTCATCGCGTTTGGGGGCGTGGCTTAGCCATAGGTCAATTAGCATACATGCGCAGGGAAAAATAAATGTAGAAATGTGGAAATACAGAAATAAATAAATGTAGAAATGTGGAAATACAGAAATAAATAAATGTAGGAATAAATAAATGTATAAATAAATACATATATAAATATATAAATAAATATATATAAATACATAAATATATAAATAAATGTATAAATACATAAATAAATACATATAGAAATGCATAAATAAATAAATAAATACATGTACAAATACAGAAATAGCCATTTATATTACCAAAATGTATTTATTTTCACTATTATTTCTGCATTTATTTATTTATTTCTACTTTTATTTATTTATTTTTCATTCTGTCATTTTTAGTCCTTCATACTGTACACAGAATACAGTTTAATTTGAAATGACAATAAATTATATATTAGTTGATGTGCTTAAATGCTTGTCAGTACAAGACAGTTGAAGTAATTGTGAAATTACATATATAGTCCTGGTGGTTTCACAGACAGGGCTTAGATTAAGACAGGGTTAGGCCTTAGTTCAATTAGGGTATTTAAATAGCTTGTATATACATGCCTTAGAATAAAACATTACAGGTGTGCATCTTGAGACAAAACAATGACACTGACATATTTTAAGATTGCGTCAGTGCAAGTTGCTTTCAGTTCAGACAGCTCAAGTATGTATTTTAGTCTGGGACTAGCTTAAGCCTTGTCTGTGAAACCAGGTCTGTATTTGTGGTTCAGAAAAGCACTTATAATTTGAACTGATAACATTGAATATAAATCTATAACAATTTTAATTACAATACATTTTAATCTAACTGCAATTAACTTGCAATTAAGTGTCCTAAAAATTACATTTACTTATTTTGTAGATATATATATTTTATTTCTGGCCTCACTACTGATTATAGTAATGAGAATTTGGCGGCAAGTGTGTTTAATTCTCAAAAAAAAAGAACTATGATTTATGATTTCTTCTGATTTTGGAGCGAAATATGAATGTACATGTTCTTGACAGGTTTCGTGAGATGCACTGTAATGAGATCACATTGGTTACTTTGACATGAAAGAAGCCACCGATCAGCCGTTCTGGCTTCAGCTACAAAGTATACATGCTCTTTCAAATGAAACTGGAACAATCTGCTCAGGAGGCGTTTTAAAAATGCAAATCTCTTCCAGAAAATCCTCAATCTCATATACTTGACTTGAGCGATTCAGGGCTGTTTATGCTGTGACTGGCCGGGGTTGTTTTTATGTCATTCCAATGCAATTTGAACATTAGATCAGAGAACTGTTACCTTGTCAGCTCTTCCTTGATCTTGATTGGCTCCTGAGGGTAGAACTTCACCCTGAAGCACATAGTGTATGGCTGGTGACCTGAAAACAACACAACATCAACAATCAGATGAGGGGAGAGAGAGACAACTTGAGCGTAAGCCAGTAAGAGTGAGACAGATTATGCAGAGAACTGCAACCGAGGGCATGAGGAGAGCTAAAATGATTATATTAATCCATGAGATGAGGGAAACCCCTCTGGTGAAGAATGAAATGAAGTCTTCAAAGATAAACGTAATGAGTCTGAGAAGTTTAGAGCTCAAAGGGAAAGATTGACTTCATTGACGTCACTTTGTCTACAATCTCTCTCTGTCACTTGTCCGCTACGTGTTCATTCACCTCCCTTCTGTAATCTACATAAAACATATACCTATATAAAGAAGCGGTCATATTGGCAAATGTCGGCAAGAAAAGTCCATTGTTTATTGTAAATAGCAATGAGAGATGCACAGTTTAAGTCACTTTCAAACCAAGCAGCTTAATTTTGGTCAAAGCAACAAACCCATGTGACCAACTTGAACCCTTTGTGAAATATGCACTGGAAAATGTTTCCACCTTATGCAAAATTCCTATTGAAACTGGTTTCGCTGACTAAAATTCACGAACAACAGTAAATGTGACTTGCTGCCACCTTGAGGGCAAGAACGAAATAAACAAAACTTACATTTCATCTGTTTCACTACTGGTTTGCTCGGGTCCAACCAATGCTGTAAAAATGACAAGAGAAAGAAATGATTCACTGCTGTGCGCTGACAAGTAAAGATGGTGACAAATCAAAAATGTTTATGGTAAACACTTTGGATAAGCATCCTGCTCAGGAAATGATCGTAAACAACATTCCCACTGATGAACAATCCCTTTTTTCAATAGCGGGCATTAATATTACAACATAAATGACTGTAAATAATTCACTACAGTTCTGCTGGGAGGTTTTCTGCTCGACTGAAGAAACATTGTCGTACATACAGTAGGGTAAAACCCCTTGGTCGGTTGTCATGGTAACTTTTATCCGAATTTAAAGCCAGTATGATAGGCTACATAAGGATAACATATCTGGTGAGAGTACAGAAATAAGTACATGTAAGATTTGTGAGTGTTTACATTACTGTTCAAAAGTTTGGGGTGAGTAAGATTTTTAGATGCATTAAATTGATCAAAAGTGTCAGTAAAGACTTTTACATTGTTTCAATTTTTTTTCAAATATAATACATTTAAAATTGTAATAATATTTCACAGTGTTACTGTTTTTTCTGTATTTTTGAAAAAAATAAATGCAGCCTTGGTGAGCATAAGAGACTTTGGTAACACTTTAGTTTAAGGTGTAATTAAAGGTTACATATACTTACTATAGTAACAACAGTAAATTCTGCATAATTATAAGTAACTAACCCTAAACCAAACCCTAAACCTAATCTTAACCCTAAAGTAAGTAGGCATACATGTAGTATACACTTATTTGTGTAATTACACTGTGACAACGTCACCTTAAAATAAAGTGTAACCAAGACCTCTTTCAAAAACAAAATCTTAAGGACCCCACATTTTTTAACCGTGTTGTAATTGCCACTCAGGAAGCAGGATTTTAAGTTGTGTGTATGTTTGAGGTTTTTGTAAAAGCTTGAGCAGAAATCTATTGCAGATTCCACTTGGTTTGATGTGTTTTATGTTGAAGCAACAGTATATCTGCTGAAGTTATAATAAACTTTTAGGTCAGAATATATTTCATGAATACTGGGCCCGAGTGGTGAATGTGTAGTTACCCTTTGTTTCTCTGGGTCCACATATCTGATGCCAAAGTAATCTTTCTCCAGGAGGCTGTAGTAGTTACACACATGATCCAAGAGAAACTGCCCTTTAGTGTCTCTCTGTGGAGGAAAGAAAAATCAAAGGAATAAAAACATCATGAATGATCACATCATTACAGCAGAGATTTAAGATAAAATATAATAGTGAGCCAGCTAGTTCTCGTGAATATATTGACAGTGTATCATAATATTGACCGTTGTGTGTATAATAAGTTCATCGATTTACAACAGGGAAGAATGGGGGAAACAGAAAAAAAATGTTATATGACAGGTCAGTATATTTTAATATACTAAATATGATTGTTATGAGCTTGAGTTCTGAATTAAATGCGAAAAACATTTGACTACAGCACAATAAAAAGCACAATGCTTCAACCAATGTAGTCCGATTGATAAAGAAATTACTTACGAGCAGGTTCTTTTATTGAACAGCACAAAAGACTCACTGATGAGTTATCGGTTTGAATCAGTCGGACAAATCCTTCACTGGATGAACTCATTGAATCCACCAGAGCTGCTACTGAATCAACATCTGACTCTCTCACTGACTATATATATATATACTAGATATATACTATCTATAAGCTAGTGTGCTCCAAAACAATGACAAAATTCGGATTAAGAAGATAAAAGCAATCAAAACTTAGTCTCTCACTTGCCCCAATATGGATCAATGATTTTGATGACATCACTCTGCACTTCAGTTTCTCATCAGATTTTCTCTCCAATCAAATGTTCTCTAGAATCTGAAGCCCCGCCCCCTACATTATAAATAGATGCTGAAGCTGTGGTGAAAATCATCACTTGTTCACACATTTACTTTTTTCTACATGATGAATGGCACATAGTGCACTATATAGGGAACGATTCAAACCAAGTAAATCTGCTTTTCATTAGGGCGAATGAAGTCTGGTTTCACGTTAGTGTCACGCGAACCGTCGCAGCTCCGGTCCGGAGACAGGATAGCACAGAGTGGATCATATGTGGTGCAGACCACAAAACGTATCGGACCCATTTGAATTCTGCACAGAATGCTGTTTTTTAAAGCGATGGAGGAGAAATGGTACTACAGACTACACCAACATAAATTACACACTTTTCAAACTACACATCCTTATGTTCACTGTTTTGCTTTACTAACAGTTTCATATTAAATATTAAAGGGGAATCTATTAGACTGTGGCTATCATAAGCAGTCAAATGCGGCTTTACTGAGCTCAACAGCTCTAGTCGAGCTGTGATATAAACAAAACGCTACTGGCTATTTAAAAAAGGGGAGGAGCTGCTCGATATGTCCCGCCCTGTCTTCCTGTTTCAGTGGAAATTACGTCAACGCATTGAATAACGCAGCGTGTTTCAAGACACTTCAGTGGGCCTTTAATGTTTGGGAATCTTAGATCAGTATCATTACTGACTGGTTGTTCATATGAAAATGTGTAACTGAAAATACATTTACAATTTTTGCAATAAATGGTAGGGCTGCACAATATATCAAAATTATCGACATATCGCAAATGTATATATCGCAATATGCATATCGCAACGGCTTGCAATAACTGGGGTCATGAACAAAAGACAAAGAAAATCACTCACTGCTCTTGGCTGAATAACTTTTGTAGCTTTAATAAGAATCAGTATATATATTTAATTCATACAGTGAAAACTAAGCATTGCTTTATTTTTATTTGATTATTTAGTTTCTGTTGTTAAATAAACCTAATGTAAGCCTACCTGAAACCCTAAACCCCGTGGTTTACACTGATGTTAAAATAACTCTTCTTATGCTACAGTAAAACACTGCTGTTCACTTTCAGAAGTTTTAGGGATGTTGTCACAAAAAGAATGTGAAACACATATGTAGGTTATATAATTTTAAATATATTTTAAAGATAATTTAAGTTCATTTTACACACTTTAAGCATTATCGTATTGCATATCGAATATCGCATTATTTAATGAGTTATCGCATATCGCATTTTTCTTCAATATCGTGTAGCCCTAATTAATGGTATATAATAATAATTTAAAATGACATGTTTAAAACAATTTTTTATATATAATATGGTTTAGATTTAGATTCAGCCAAGGGGTTGCAGGGTTGGACAGGCAGCTCCCCTGCTGCAAGTACATCATTCTGCAGTGAATGATGATGGGCTTATGGCCCATGCAGGACAGTGTCTCTGTGTGCTCGACTGAGCAGCTCTGGTTCAGCTCTGATGACCATCCGCTTTTGACCTTGCTGTTATTACCTGTGACGCAAGCTGCTATAGCACACTCCTGTGTGAAATACATCTCACTGTGGGGGCTCCAATTCCACTACAGAGGTTCTCTACAGGTACTGGACGTTCTGCTCTTCCAGTATGGAAAAAAAACACATTTCTTAAAGTTTTACTTTCTCAGTATTAATGAATAAAAATCAAATGTATCTTTCTGCACATTTTAAAATGTTAAATGTGGATCAAGCACTACACTGGATCGAATTAAGAAGAGAATTTCTCATATCACTACATATCTCTTGTCTTACAATGACATGAACTACATTTGGTAACACTTTATGGTAACACTTTATTTTAAGGTGTCATTGTTACAATGTAATTATATATTTAAGTACTGAGTAATATTAATTAACTACATGTACTTACTATAGGGTTAGGATAGGATTAGGATTTGGTTGAGGGTTAGTTGCATGTAATTATGCATAATTTACTGTTATTACTATGGTAAGTACATGTAACAAGGACACTAAAATAGTGTTACCCACTTTATTTTAGTGTCTTTGTTACACGTTACATGAAGTTACTACAGCAATAAAAGTAAATTATGCATTACAAGCAACTAACCCTAAAAACTCTACTCCTAACCCTAACCTTATAGTAAGTACATGTTGATAATTAATATTGCTCAGTACTTACTTGTATAATTGCACTGTAACAAGGACACCTTAAAATAAAGTGTAACCCTACATTCTTACATAGAAAGAACTAGTTTATACATCTGCATCCTTAGAAATATAAATGGTGTTTGCCTGTGGAAAACCCACTGCCCACAAAGATATGGTGGCATTTGCGGTTTCTAGGGTGTTGCAATGTGCTTGTTATGGTTTTCTGAGTGACTGTAAGTGTCACCACATTAAATGTGCTATTTGTGGTTGCTAATGTGTTTTGAGTGGTTGCTAGTGTGTTGCCATAATGCTAAGGTGTTATTTGAGGTTTCTATGGTGTAGTTATGTGGCTGCTAAGGTGTTCTGAGTAATTTTTGGTGCGTTTCCACAATGCTAGGACGTGATTTGGGGTTGCTAGAGCATATTTATATAGTTGCTATGGTGAGTGACTGTTGGTGTGTTGCCACTATAGGGTGTTATTTGTGGTTGCTAGAGGGTTGCTATATGGTTACTAAGGTATTCAGAGTAATTGTTGGTGTGTTGCCACCAGGCCAAGGTGTTATTTCTGGTTGCTAGGCTGTTGCTATGTGGTTGATAAGGGGTTCTGAGTGGTAGTGTGTTGCCACAATGCAAGGGTATTATTTGTGGCTGCTAGAGTGTTGCTATGTAGTTGCTAAGGGGTTCTGAGTGATTTGTTGGTGTGTTGTCACAATGCTAGGGTGTTATTTGTGGTTGCTAGGGTGTTGTTATATGGTTGCTAAGGTGTTCTGAGTGATTGTTGGTGTTTTGCCATCATGCAAGGGTGTTATTTGTGGTTGCTAAGGTTGCTATGCCCCTATAATACTGGTGCGTTTCAAGTACCGCAATGTAACTCATGACATCACACGGGTGGTGGAGCAGAATACTTCTGATTATTTATCGGTTTGATTTTTTTGTCCGATTTTTATCTTATGCTAGATTATCGATGTAAATAAACAAAAAACTATCAGTGTTCTTACTCTTCCTCCGTAAGAGGGAACCAACCACAACTTTCAGATGCCATCTTTATTTTCTAGCTCAGCTGTCACAGAATGGAAAGCAGAGGATTGTGGGATATCAAACGCAGCAACAGAAACATTTATGCTGGCTTCAAATCAAATCGATTAGGGGTGTGTTTCCCAAAAGCATCGTTAGCCAGCAATGGTCGCAAGTTCCGTCATTATCAGCATAGTTCAACAACTCAAGTGTTTCCAGAAACCATAGTTCCAACGAACATTCACAAACAGCATCGCAAAGTTGTGTGGTTGGAACGACAGCTCTCGACCTGTGGTTAGAATCATAGTTTCTTGTTTGCATGACATGTGGACTTTATAAATCCTAATTTTGAGCCAAATAAGCAAGCTGACATTCAGTACAATCTATCTTTTATTTATAAACGTAATTTATGTCTTTTAGTTTGTCAAGAGATGTAAAGCGCCTTTTGAAGAGTGTGCATGTGCAAACGTGCGCTAGTACGTAAGAACGAGCCTATGATTGAATCTGGAAATAAAGCTAAATAACTGAGAATAAATAAGAAATAAGAAATAGTCCTCAGATGTCATGTCCGTAATTTATAGCAAAACTTCTAGCATTAATTCGATCTCAAACAGATTCATTAAAAGAAGTTATTACTCCACCACCTGCATGACATCATTAACCAACGTGGTTGAACTACCAATTTGCGACAGTACGGTTTCGGGAAACAGTCATGACTAGCTAGTTGGTTTCTTCAACGATGCATCGTACTATGGTAGGGAAGCAGCGAGTTACGGCGTTGTACGGGAAACACACCCCAGATCTCAGGAGACAGGAAGTGAAGCTAACATTGGATTCGGACGTGCCTTGATGCCTTCCTACCCTGGAATGCATCTTCCGAAGGCAGCATTTTTAAGCTTTCGGATGCAGCCCATGTCATACTAGCAAGAAACGTCTCAGTTAGTCGGACGTACCGACTGATTGGGATCACGCATCTTCGAGTATTGATAAAACGAGCCAATGCACACATTGGCGTGCAAGCTTTGCATCCACGCTCCGCCCCGCAGTGCGGGTATAAATACGGAAGTGGATGCACGCACCACTTATTTTTTGCTGAGGAGCCGAGCAGAGCCCGGAGTCAGCGGTGGTCCAGCAATAGTGGTGACGGGACTATGTCTCCGTTCCCTCCTTTAGGGAACGAGGGTTACATACGTAGTCGGACGTACCGACTGATTGGGTTCCCCATTAAAACGCCACTAATGCTGCCACCTTCCAGTTCCTAGACAAAAGCCTCCTGACCCCCAGCATTATTGAGGCGGAGATAGGACAGGGCTTAGGCCAGGGAAGTCACTGCTGTTACACAAGACCCACTCAATTAGACTTGTTAACACTGGGAAAGCGTGCCCTTTCGATGGAAGGAGGGACGCTACGGAAGCCACATCCAGCCCGTAGGGAGGTATACATGTGGAGGTTACACATATGGACTGGGCGTTACCAGGCAGTACAATATATGGAATGTCACTGAAGTGGCTCCAGCCGAAAAAGGGGGGAGACGCAACCGTCAGTGACGGCAGAGCAGACTCTGCCAAGGGAAGACACGGGCTCGCCACAGGGAGCCGTACCGTGGAAGAATACACACCATTCCATCTGAAGAGCTCGTCCCCCCATCCCTGGGTGGCCTGTCTCAGGGATGTTTAGTCTTACGCTCGCCACCTGGTTTGGCAGCGCCTGAGACAGGCTGGGTGGCCTGCCTGCGGCTGGCTCCACGCTGATGCCTGGATGGAGGCTGCTGCGGAGGCCCAGTGGGAGAGGAAGCGGCGGCAGGGGGACACCCTCGGCGACGAGCAGGCGGAGGAGCTGCCACTGGTGGTGGGGTGGAGGCAGCAGCGGGCCGCCGGGGCAGGATGTGCCAGATGGCCTCCGTCTGCACTCCGGGCGGCAGAGAACTTTTGGGTGCAGTTCTGCACCCCGTCGCCGAACAACCCAACCTGGGAAATTGGGGAGCCAGGAACCGAACCTTGTCCGTATCCACCATATCAACCAGGCTAAGCCAACGATGGCGCTCCTGGACCACCAGGGTGGACATTGCTAGACCGATCATGCAGGCCGCAACGCTCGTGCAGCGGAGGGCCAAGTCGGTTGAGGTGCGGAGCTCACTCATGAGCGCACGGTCTAGGCTGCCCTCGTGCATGTCCATGAGTGCCTTGGCCTGATAGACCTGTAGCAACGCCATGGCATGCAAAGAAGAAGCCGATGCTGCAATCGGAATCCTGTCCTCTGGAGGGGCCCAGAATGAAACAGCTGGTCGGTCAATTACAGAGGGACCAGCGCGCTCAACGGGGGGCCCCCACCGGCTGCAGTGTGATAGAGTGAGGGGCCCACAGGGATTGGTTACTGGGCGGGGAAGCCATCACTATGATCCTCTGATCACCCATCCCACACGGCACCCAAGGGTGGGGCGTGGTAATGGGCACTCCACCTTCGCGGACGAAGGAGAGTCTTGATCTCAACACCGCGATAGTCATGTTCTCGCAATGAGAACATGAACTATCCACAAAAGCTGCTTCCGCTTGCTGTAAACCCAAACACGTGATGCAACTAATGTAACCGTAAGAGGGGGACAGGGAACGACCGCATCCAGAAACGCACGGGTAGAATGACGTCCACTTCCGTATTTATACCCGCACTGCGGGGCGGAGCGTGGATGCAAAGCTCGCACGGCAATGTGTGCATTGGCTCATTTTTTCAATACTCGAAGATGACAGGCTCCCTAAGCGTGATCCCAATCAGTCGGTACATCCGACTACGTCGAATGTGACCGAACTGAAAGGGAACTAGCCTACACTTCTAACCACAGGACGAGAGCTGTAGTTCCAACCACATAACTTTGTGATGCTGGAAACACAGTATTGTTAAACTATGTTGCTAACAAGAGAACTTGCAACCATAAATGACTAATAATGTTTTTAGGAAATGGAAATGCACCCCATGTCTCTATGGTGCAGATCCCTTTCTTCAATGTAAATCTGTTTAAATTTTTGGCCCGTTTTATCATCAAGATGAAAATTGCACATCTTTGCTGTTTTTGAGCTTCCCTTCATGTCTGTAATACAACTGCTCTAAATAATACAAAGGCTTTGTTCAAATGTGCAATAGAAGGCAAATAGTGATGCTTGCTTTAGCAAACACTTATAATGAATAAGCATGCATGCATGATAGAGAGAGAGGGGAAGTATGGGGGAGAGATTATCAGTTATAAAGGAGTCTAACAAGATGACAAGTTTAAACAACACAACCACACTGCATTGCTGCTCTTTCTTTAACTCTCCACCTCCCAAAATCCCTCCAAGATTCACTTAGCAATGCCTCTGTCGGCCGCTCTAGTCGGAACAAGCAGAGTTTAGGACCGTGAAAGCTTTGCCCTAGATAAAATGTTCAGTAATTAATACCCATGCCATATCAATTATGACTGCGTCTTCCTTAGAACTAAACACAAAATGTTTGCTAATCCAGAGGTCACAAGGCAGATTCATATCATAAACAGGGGACAGTGAAAATTAATGAGATTTATTTGAGCAAGTAAATCAGAGCACACTTTCTTTATGCATAAAATAAAAGTTAAAGTCAAAAAATTAATAAGATGACACTGGAAAAGGCAGATGTTAGTATTCTGCAGCGTGCATACTTGCCTTATTTAAGAAGCTGACCATGTGTGAAAGACGATCCCCTTGTCGATTCCCATTAACCCCTAATTTTCTCAAAATGGTTTAGTCTGTCCTTGGCCCAAATACATAAGGACTGGTCAATGTTAAAGGCTTGAGGGTATTTGGTGACATATATACGTGTAAATAGCAAATCTTAAAGGACCCAAATCATTCAGGATTCACTAAACTTCTGCAATACAAAAAGAATCACAGAAATCTAATCAGTGAGGATGCCGTTTAGAAGACTGAACATGGAATAAAGTCTCATATTGTCTCAAATATGTTATGTCTGTGTGTCAACTAAACGTTAAAATAGTGTGATTAATTTGTACAAACACAAAAAAAGAAATTAAATGGATAGATCAAATATGCAGAACACAAATAAAGGTATTTTGAAGAATGTTTCAGCTGTTTTTATCCATGCAGTGTAAGTCAAAGGGTTCCAAAAGCTTCTAGTTCCAAAAAGGACACAAAAAAAAGTGTAAAAATAATCCATGCAACTCCGGCGGTTTAAAACAAGACTTCAGGTGCGGTCAAATTAGCGAAATTTTGTGGGCAAAAAAAGTCTATTGTCAATAGTGTAGCGTGAAGCACAGCTTTTAAACAAGCAGCTTTCTGTTGGTCAATGATGTAAATTCACTTGAACAACCCATTGTGAAATCTGCTTTGGATTTCACGAAATTCCCAATCACTTGGAATACAGTTGAATAACTGGATTTCGCCACTGAAAACTAAAGGTAAATGTGACCACATTTTTCAGAATACAATCATTTTGTATGATTTGTATGCCGAGCAAAGTTTAAGTGGTAGCCTAAATATCTAATCAAGTCATTGATCAACAAACCTATACAAAGGCCAAATATGGTGAACTTCATTCATTTTTGCATTTCACATGACTTAAATTCATTATGTCATGACACAAAAACTAAGGTAAAATACTTTTATGTCTTTTTTTGGAGCTTGAAACTTTTGGACCTGACTGACTTTCAATTGCATGGACAAAAATAGGTAAGTTCTTCAAATATCTTCTTTTGGGAGAACTATTCATTTAATTAAGCTGACCTTCCTTAATAAGGAATTGTCCTACAATAAAAGATATTCAAGATTTAAGTACCACCATGAACTATTTTTAAATGGACATATTGTCTAAAAAAACACTGAAAAAGAATTAGTTTTGCAATTTTGTTTAGTGACGCCAATGTTCATATTTCATACTGCAGGTGCAGAATCCATTTAACAGTCCTCCAATATTGGTGTTGACCTGACCCTTATGACCCGCACAACGTTTATGCCTATAATGAGAGCAATCTTGAAACCATAGAAGCATTTCTCTGTTTGCCCTTTAAGCCTGAGTAGAGGAAAGTGGATTATGCTGACGACAGGTCTGATGTGAAACTGATCTGGTGCGGTAAGACGATGCTTTTGTCCAAGTCTTTCTTCTGTTACTGTTTATATCTCATGCTCAATTTATAATTAAAGATCTAAACATATTATAAATATGACAGCTTCATTTCATCAACAACTCCTACAGCTGTCTTACGTGCTGGAAGGAAAAGTGGACTTTGATGCATTCAGTGAATTTGTCCTTTTTGCATGATTTACTGTGCAACATAAATCCGTGTGCAATGATTAACATTACAGTTCAGTTGGCAATGCTGTTTTGAAGTGACTTGATTATGCATGTAAACCTGTAATCTTTATTTAGCATTGTGGCTGCATATGAATAATTTGTGAGAGCATAACGCAATTACATAAGAAAAGATCAAAATGATTAGTGTGCACAAATCTGGATGGGATATGACTGGTTCTGATGTGACTGATGTGAAGATGGCTTGATGTCACAACTTCAATAATCACAGTGTTATTATGGATGTTAAAAAGGTCGAGTTGAATACAGAAACTAATTAGCAGAGGAACATTTAGGAGGACTTATTTAAGACAAATCAGAAAAATGTCCAAAAGATGTCTCATTTTAACTATTTATTGTGAATCTTCAAAGATTAATGATTACAGTTTGCATTTTAAGAGTAAATGATCCTTAATACTTCTTATTAAGCCAACAGGATGGTGAAGATTGTAAACGTGGTACTTTTCTTAAACTTGTTCTTAAAGTGAATGAAACTATACCGATCACAAATGTTTGTGGTTGGATCATAAAACATTTATTTATTTTACACTGACAGCTTAAGTGAATTTTCCTGTTGTTTTCTTTGTTCCCTTGTGAAAAAGAAGCACACTTTAGCATATGTTTATAGAGAGAACTTATTACAGAAATAGTATGCTTTAAAAAGATGAATTAAAATGCATAGGCCTAATTATGGAAGCTTGTTTCAGCCACAGAATAAAACATTTTAAAAGATAATTGGGACTTTTTATCTCACAATTACGAGTTTACATCTCACAATTCTGACTTTATTTCTCAGAATTGCGAGATATAAAGTCAGAATTGCGAGATATAAACATGCAATTGCGAGATATAACCGCTTTATATCTCGCAATTCTGAGATATAAAAGTCACAATTACCTTTTTTAATTTTTATTCAGTGGCGGAAACAAGCTTCCAAACATAATTGCATGTTAAATTCAGTTAAATGGAAATGTATTTATATACTATAACTTTTACTGACAATTATTTATGGTTAAAATATACTTTTGGCAACAACAAAAAAATCACATAGGACAATGTAAAGTGACAGGAAAGCAGGTTAGGGAAATGGGGGATGGCGATGGTAACCCAGGCCGGAACTGAACATGTACAGTACGTGTTGTGGGCAAGTGTGATACCGTCTGACCACTGAGCTCAAATTAATGAAAATAATGCAGCTGAAATGTAGTAGTACATTTAAAATATTAAATTACACACTACATTTAAACCAGTCAAGTACTTTACATGTGCTTTAGTATGTTAGTCAACAAAGAAAAACGTTAAATTTTACATTACAAAGTGCGTTAAGAAAAATAGTCATGAAAGCTGATTTGTTTCACGAGAGCTATACTTGCATATGGAAGCATCTAGTGAATATTTACGATGTAGAGCATCAGAAAATAGCTGAATGAGTTCTGAGCTGCTGTGAGTGACATATTTAAGTGTGTATCAGTGTGTGTTTTGTGTGTTTAACAGGTCATTTATCCCCAATGGCCAAACATGCTTTTGTCTCTTAAAATATCTATCACACACCACACACTGTCACTGCACTGCCTCAGGCTAGTGGTGTACAAACAGAACGGGAGGACACTTCATCACACACACACACATGCACGCACAAACGCACACACACACATTTACTATATAAATAAGGACATATCATAGACTTTTTAAAAAAATAAATAATTATAATTGCTATAGAATATTGACTGTCCATTTTTTAAATGAAAAACAGATTATTTATTTTATGTATGAATACATTTTTCAATATCCCAAAAATGTCACATTTCCACAAAGAAATGTTTCTGAGCAAAAGAACAGGACCAGTTTGTTGCAGTCTCGGCACAGACACACACACACTGTCTTTGAACCGCAGCGGTTAAACATATGCACTGCACATCACTGAGACATCATTCAACACGAGTCCAATGACGTCATTCATTTACACAACCCCCCCCCCCCCCCTCTCTCTCTCTCCTCCTGTTTTATTATCTCTTTTTTCTTTCTTCAGTCATTCTTACAAAAAAAAATCTCATCAAAAGGCATGGAGGACAAGGATAAGAATAGCATGAGCACTATTTATAGTGTCCATCACAACAGCACCTTCTCTCCTTCTCGCTCACCGGACATTTATTGATGAAAAGAGGGAACGAGAGAAGACGAGAGATACATTTCTGCAGATGGGGCGATTTGCATTTGGTGTATTACAAAAATAGAAATGTTTAATCGATGATGACATTGCTGCATTTTTAAGAATAGCAAAGACAGTGAGTGGAGAATTTTCAGTGTGACTAAAGCTACGGCACACTGGCATCTTATTAACCCTTACAACAGAGTACTGTGGTGGTACCATATACAGTGATGGCATCAGATGGTAAAACCATGGTATTTTAATATATCATGGTACTGAATGACTGAATGACTTTCATACTCAAAAAAAGCATTCAAATGACACCATGGTGTGTCCAAAAGAGATGGTAATATCATGGTGTTTCTTGATAGTGACTATATCTGTACTTTTTTCTTCTGTTTCAATTGGTAGATTTAAACTTTCATTTATATTTTAAGTATTACTATTTAATTGTTTTCTTTTAACTTTTCTGATAAAGGTCTGAGTACCCAAAATACTTAAATAAAGTTTAAGTTCTTTAGTCAACAAGTGTTTCTGGTTTACCTTCTCTATAATGGTTTCCAATTTCTTTGATAGTGTTATTTTAGTATTATTTATATACTATTATAGTTCTTTTGAAATTTGTATTAGTTTTTTTTTTTTCCATTTTTTTTATACTATTTAGGTTAAATATTTATTTATTTCAGTTTTAGTTTTTATTTATTTCCTGCTAGTACTTTTAGTGCTTCAACTAATACATTGACATAAACACGAAACTTTGTAGTAGAAAGACTGAAATATTTGTATAAAATGTGCTCCAATAATCATACTCCAATAATCTTAAATGATATACAATTTATTACATAAATAATAATCAGTTTTATTTCATTAAACCCTTGGTAGTTTGATAGTGAAGTTGCACCTGAAAAATCTAGTGAAGACTAGTCAATATAAAATAAATAAAATCCCATCTGAAATAATGAACTAAGTGCAATCTAGTGTTGTCAAAAATATAGATTTTTCGATACATATCGATTCTGAATTATCTGAAATATGCAGAATAGATACACGATACCAGCTACACGTTCTCTCTCTCTCCAACAGGCCTGACCATATTCATATAACACATTTAAAGGGTAATTCAAAGAAAACCATGGTGTTGTCATGGTGCATGTTTAAAATCGTAATGCCATACTACTCCATTTACTTATTACTGAAAGCCATTAAAACATAAATTATAATTGGCTATTGAAATGATGAAGTTCCAGCTTGGGAAAGGCTCACATTAAGAGGCACCTCACATGTTCTACGTGACTTCATTCTGTCCAGTTTTGCCTAGCAGAAGCTGAGCGCAGCATCAGTAGCACATGAGTGATGCAGCAGTCACACTGAAGAGCATGATCTGCCTTAATAATGCATGGCCTATCTGTCCTTCAGACACTGAGAAGACACTCGGTACGCCTGAGCCAACGCTGAGAAATGACCCAAAGAGAACACACACATCCCATTTACTTTATGCTGGTAACGTTATCACTGATCCAAACTGGGCGTTACTCGACATGGTTTCAGTCGGTCCAAAACAGGGAGACACAAACGACTCATTTCTCATGACTTGTCACTAAAATACACTGCCCCGAAGATCTAACAATCTAAATCTTTCAAATGATTTATGAATGTTTCATGGCAAAAACTTTCATTTTTCTTCTATTTCTGAAAAAGAAAACAAAAAAACTAGATTTTTACTTCTTTTATTGTAAAAATCTGTGGTGCTTTGCCTTTGCAGATCTCATTGTGATGATTCTAGGGTGTTGTGAGTGGTTGCTAGGGTTTTCCTATGTTGATAAGGTATTTAATATACTTCTTTGCAGTTGCTAAGAGGATGTTAGGTGGTTGTGTCACAAGTGTTGCTATGATATGATTAAAAAATACCAAACATTTCAACCCAGTTCTGAATGTACTGATCATGTCAAAGGCTCTTTACAAGTTCTTTATTTTTTTTATTTCATTTTTGGCATGCCTGTTTTCATGTTATATCATTTTTGGCATGACTTGGTCATAACATGACTACGGAGCCCCGCACATGACATGCAAGAAAAGAAAAAAAGTCAATCGTGCACGAAGGGTCAATTGAAGTTTTCAAAAGTCAAGGTATATGGTCATTCACCATGTATTCTTCCAATGTTTCATGACTCATTTAAGCAATATCACATGAGATTTGTTGTTCAGCGCAGGTGATAACAGCCATGCTAATATTTAGACCAACGGCATGATTGTGATATGGCATTGCTTTAATACAAGTTTAATAAACCAGAAGTTAATATTTACAAAATTACATTTTACCTTGTCTATATTGCCGATAAAAACAGTTCTAAACTAAGTCAAAGCAGCAACACACAGTAGTTCCTAAATGAATCAGTGTTATGAAAGAATCAGTGAATAATTCAATGACTCACTCAAAAAGTCACTCACACCATTTTTCTCAGTGATTATTATCGCCAGTTTATCAGGAAGTGACAATTTTGTTCTCTTCGACTGGGTGCTTTATTCACAAATATTTTATGCGATATTCCAATTTTGCGCATGAGTTAAATTCGCAACTTTGGATGGAAAGCTAATGCAACCTGCTGAAAGAGTCCCTTGAAACATCCCCAATAATTCACACGTTGACAAACGCACTCTCATGGCAGTTACTTGTACGTTTTGGCAAATTGGTGTTAATTCATATGAATTTGTACGATATAATTGTTGTACATTTTCAAATGATCCCACTGAGAGTCATGTTTAGGCATGTGTTTAGGGGTGGACCTTCACGCTAACTTTTTCCTAAAAATCTTACGTTTCTGTCCAAATAACACCCGAAATCGACACCTCATCAATCAGTTACGTTTTCTCACGAGACTGGGTTGGACTGACAGTGTGTCTGGAATGTGGAAACACAGTGAAACATCAGCACTCTGTTGGCCAATCAAATTCAAGGCCCAGAACTAACTGCTGACCTGCACTGTACACGACACAGCAAACTTAAACTCAGCATTTAACTCCTCGTGTAGCTGATAAAAAAGTAAGAGCTGAGTGCTTATAACATGTAAAAGTGCACCGATGGAGGTGCAGCCTCTGTCTGTGAGGATAGTCATGAAATATGCAGGAGAAAGCCATCACAGAACAAGAAGCCATTAGAACCTCGTGGCTTTCTGAAATATTCATAAGACCAAACAGAACGCTCCTTCCTTAGCGAAAGTTTAGAGATCACTCTTGCTGTCATCTCTTTCTTACACTTGACCTCTTTCACTTTGTTCCATTAGTGCAGATGTACATAAATTGACCATCAGAAAATAACTCAACAGATACTTTAAAAGTTGGTCGAAACTTTTTAGCCCTTTTCACTGATCTAGGATGAGCTTGAACCACTATAAGAGGCCAGTTTCCTGACTTCAACATCATAGCGTGGTTTTCTCAAAAGTAAAGAGAGGAAATGGTGGTTGATGATTCCATTAGACTGCATACATTAGTGTAAAGGTGCCTGGGTACTAATAGTGCTACTGTAAAGAGCTCGACTCCACATCCACATCATCATCAGTTATCATCAAACACTTAAGCTGCAGCGGAGCTGAAGGACAATAACCGCATTAAGGCTGCCTCGTGACCTTTATAGATTCAATTATATTTATATTAGCAAAACTGCATGCAGATTTTTTATAGTTTCCAAGAATGTTTTGAAAGGAAATGCACTGTCAAGAGTATTTCCCAGAAATGGGTTTGCTCATTCATCTTGACGGGGACATAGAGAGCATGATGGGAAGAAATCCATTGGCTGCGTCTCTAAGTTTTGCGAGCTGCCAACCCAGACAGGATTTCTGGGCATCATCGACACATTCAGACATTACGAGGTGCTTCCATTAGCTGTCCGGAGAGCTCAAAAAAGTGGCATGGCAATGGTGATGAAGTGAGCAAGTCACTATAACCGCATATTCACGTCCGTTTTACATGATCATTTTAACTCGAGTGTGTTGTTTTATAGTACATTTAAAGTTAATATATTTAAAACATTCTAAATTGCAACTTCATCTTTACACATAATGATAAATTACAAATATTTTTTTAAATACATGACACACACGTTTCAAAAGAAATGCTTGTCAGTATAGGCAGTAGATTTTAACCATATTTTAAAGACAATAGAAGTAATTATGAAATCACATACAGTACCGGTCAAAAGTTTAAGAAACATTACTATTTTTAATGTTTTTGAAAGAAGTCTCTTATCCTCATCAAGCCTGCATTTATTTGATCAATGCATTTATTTAATATACTTTCAAATATAATTTATTCCAGTGATCAAAGCTGAATTTTCAGCATCATTACTCAGTCTCACATGATCCTTCAGAAAAAGATTTCTATTTTAAATAAATGCTGATTTATTTTTTTAACTTTTCATTCATCAAAGAATCCTTTTAAAAGTATCACAGATTATAAAAAAAAAAGACTGGAGTAATGCTGAAAATTCAGCTTTGATCACAGGAACATATTATTTTAAAGTATATTAAAATAGAAAACTATCATTTTAAATAGTAATAATATTTCACAATATTACTGTATTTTTTATTTTATTTTTTTTTTCTGTATTTTGATCAAATAAATGCAGGCTCAATGAGCAGAAGACACGTCTTCCAAAACCTTTATTTTATGTAATGTTTCCAAACTTTTGACCGGTATATAGAAATACTTCTGTCAAAAAAAGCACTCTTAAGTTCAACTATAATTGCATTTAATATAAATTTAAACTATAATAGATTTTCATGTAGAGTGTCCGAAAAAATGAGGCTACATCACGTTCACGCTGATATTTATGAAGTAGCCTATACTGTTTTTATAAGTATGCTGAAGTGTACTTCGATTTCACATGGGCTAAAGCTGCTGTCAAACCAAGTGTGTTGTGAAATGAGCTGTACAAATAAAAGTGACTTGACTTTACTGATGAAACATGCTTCCCATAGCGAATAGTTTTCCATCAAAGACTTTTCCAGCAATCCTCCATCACTTCGGAAAGAGAGAGGAGACATCTGCCATTCATACTGCCATACATCATGTTCATGTTCACAAACACTGCAAATTAAATTACACAGCAAAAACAATATCCAACAGTTATATGCTATGTTCAGTAATTCTAATAGGCCTATTTATAAATGAAACACGTTTTGCATACAAAACAATGAAAGTCAAGGGCGTAACTGTTTAATAGACAATTGAATCCAGTGACGGCAATAACGAAACGAGCAAACCATAACCAAAGCGTCATCACTCCCTAGGCGTCTTCCACCTAAACAAACACCAGTATACAAGTCAAAGAGGCCAGTAAACAAGAAATTGTCAATTCAACACGTTTAATAAGCATTATGTCCCCTCGGCATGTTCATAATCGCAGTAAAGAAGAGCATCGCATCACTGAGCGCGCGCACACCGGAGCACACGCTCGCGCCTACCTGGATGCAGCACGAGATCTCGGAGTCGTCGAGCAGGCGAACCGTGCACTGGACCTCCTGCGCGAGGGAGGACACGCTCGGACTCCGAAATCGAAGCATTTTCATGGCTCTTGGTTCCGCATAGCAAAGCAAAAAAAAGCGCCTTTGGTTTCAGTGAGGACGGCGTGTCGGTTACGCGTCGCTTATGTCGCCAGCGGAGAGGAGGAAAGAGAGATGTCGCGTTATATGACCGGGAGAACGATCCCCCTTTTCTTTCTCTCCCCCTCCCTCCCGAACGCGCGCGCCTCTCTCCATCAGTTCAATAACATCAGCGATATCAGCGGGCATCACCTGTAATGAACAACTACACAAAATGTGTTGCCATAACAACGGGAGTTACAGGACAGTTTCTCCGCCTGAAAATGAATAGTAGCCTTCCACTACTACTACTATTTGTGCTAGCCTACAGCAAAACCATATGGGAAAATAAATTCACATGTGATCGAGCTTATATATTTCACTGTGGTTTCTAGGGAACAACGGGGCTAAAGGCACACCTTAAGAAAAATGGTGTAGCCAATGATTGCAGAAAAAATATACAGTATAGGCCTATGTATTGAACATTGATGGAGCGACATATTTTCTATGACAATAAATCATAAAAGTGGTTCATTTTGTTTAAAATATGTGGTGGCAAAATGCACACGTTATTGATACAAATAATTTAAGGTTAATAGGCTACTTGTTCAAAACAGTCACTTTAGCAAATTTGTAATATTTTCCGTTTATTTTGATAAATAAAATAATACATTTTTGTTCAATAAATACTGTAGCCTAATTAAAATGTTAATATAAAAATATATTTTAAAAATGCAGAAACGAAATTATTTTAAAAAGTAAAGATTCTGAAAGCATTGAAGGAGATCCCATAATAATTTAATATAGCTTTACAGTATTTATATGATTAATATCATATTTTTAAATATGATGGTTTCATTATAAATATGGTGATCATCTATTCATCTCTAAGGTGGACAATCAACTTAATATATTATATTTCCTATTTGAATCTATCCATGTAATGTCAATAAATGGAAAAGTCAGTCAGCTGTTTAGTATCATGTTAATTATTGTGCCTTTCGCCCCAACAGCAGGGGCTCCTTTTCCCCAAAATACCATACTTTTACAAACTGTTGATTTAATTACCTTGAACAAAACTGAAAATTACCGCATTAGTCAAATATAGTCAATCATTTTAGCGATTCTCATTTGCTACTTAAATCTACAACATTTTAAAATACATCAAATATTAGATCATTAGCACAGAATCAAAATTCTGCTGTTGCCCGCGCGCGATGGCATCAAGGATCAGACACATTTCCACGTGCATCTTGAAAAGCCGATGTTTTAGAAAGTGCTGGGCAAGTTTTTGTGCCATCTAGTGGTTTAGAGGAAAATAAAACCAAATGTGCTTTTTATCCCGGTGTGCCTTTAGCCCCGTTGTTCCCTACTATAAAGTCACAGGTTTTACTGTGGTAATAAACTCTGTAGTATGCAATTTTGGTGGGAAATATTGTGTAAAAATAGTAGTTATTAGTATGGCTGTAAAATACGGTAAAAGTTATTTTACCTATTAAAATGTAAATTGCTGCATATTACGATATTTCCCAGCGAAACATTCTCAGAACTATGAATAACGTTCTGGCAAGGTTCTCTCAAAGTTATGAACAAACGTTCTCCCAGTAACGTTAATGGAATGTTTGTTCAAACTTATTTCAATAATGTCCTCAGAACATTAGCATAAAAACTTTTAAAGGTTTTAGTTGAATTTTGTTTCAAAACATTCAACATTCAAAAAGTAATCTTCCCATAATGTTTGTAAAATGATCAAATGGAATGTTCCCTTATTAATGTTTTTGCTAACCTCTGCATAAACAAGAAAAAAACTTTTTTAACATTCTGAAAACATCCATAAATAACATTTCCACAACTTAATGGGAACATTATCAAAGCGTTCTTAGCACATATTTTTGTTAGCTTGGTTAATACTGAGTAACTTACATTTTAGACACAAATATTTAGTCCAAACATGCCTCCTTTTCTATATTGCATGTGAAAAGCAGTACATGAAATATGACAAAACGGTTAAGTGAATAATTCAATGACTCATTCATTCAGACATATAGATTCATAAAGACTTGTCGCCACCTCCTGGCACAGCGATGTAACCTTCAGAGTCAGTGAAAAATGCCCAACACTGATGAACAGAAGAATGAGTGTCTACAATGCTGTATTTACATGAGTACATTTTTAGAAAGACTAATGTACATGTAATATGAAGCCACAATATTGGCCATTTAGGATACATTTATATAGGATCCCCGTCAAACAGATGCTTTCAGAATCTTGCTTTTAAACAAATATTAAATCTATATTTAAACAAATATCAAAAAAGAATATACCTTCAATGTACCTTAATAATCACAAGCACACATATAAACATAAATTATCTGAATATACTGTATATCAAATTAGATCACATGTACAGTACAGGCCAAAAGTTTGGACGCATTACTATTTTTAATGTTTTTGAAAGAAGTTTCTTCTGCTCATCAAGCCTGCATTTATTTGATCTAAAATACAGAAAAAAGTAATATTTTGATATATTATTACAATTTAAAATAATTGGTTTTCAATTTATTATACTTTAAATTATCATTTATTTCTGTGATGCAAAGCTGAATTTTCAGGATCATTACTCCAGTCTATCACATGATCCTTTAGAAATCATTCTAATATGATGATTTATTATCAAAGTTGGAAACAGTTCTGCTGCTTAATATTTTTTCATAACCTGTGATAATTTTTTAGGATACTTTGATGAATAAAAAGTAAAAAAAAATTAAAATAAAAAAAAAGAAGCAAATGTTTTAAAAATAGAAATCTTTTGTAACAACAATATACACTACTGGTCAGTAATTTTTTTTTTCTTTTTTTGAAATAAATCAATACTTTTATTCAGCAAGGATGTGTTAAATTGATAAAAAGTGATAGTAAAGAAGATTTATATTATTAGAAAATATTTTTTTATTTTGAATAAATGCAGTTCTTTTTAACCTTTTATTCATCAAATATATTAGGCAGCAGAACTGTTTCCAACACTCATAATAAATCAGAATATTAGAATGATTTCTAAAGGATCATGTGATAGACTGGAGTAATGATGCTGAAAATTCAGCTTTGCATCACAGAAATAAATGATAATTTAAAGTATAATAAATTGAAAACCAATTATTTTAAATTGTAATAATATATCACAATATTGCATTTTTTTCTGTATTTTTGATCAAATAAATGCAGGCTTGATGAGCAAAAGAAACTTCTTTCAAAAACATTAAAAATAGTAATGTTTCCAAACTTTTGGCCTGTACTGTACAGTGATTAAATGTGTCAATTTAAATGTCCTCTTAATTTTTGTGATGTGATTGTCGATCATTATGGATTTATTGAGCGAAGTAAATGGGCTGAAGACATTCATTACACAACAATGCTTAGTGAGAATGGATTAACAGATTGTTTCATGCGTAAACAACTAACACACTATGAAAAATAAGATGAACATCTTTATTCAAAAGAATTCAAGCGTGTATGCCTTTCATTGTTAGAGCACAGAAGTAGATTTATTCTACAGTGTAGAACAGAGGAGCGTCCATGCCAGAGAAAATCGTCTTCTGTTGTTATCATAAGCTGCTGTGTCCAGGCTAACAGAACTATGCAGGAATACAACAAAATGCCTGTATGATGGTGGAAGTTTGGTTAAGAGTGTATGTGGTGCTTTGAACAGATATTAAAAGAAATTAGCAGCTTGACAAAGGAGGTGGAACATTCAAGCTGTCCTTTAACATGCATCTTCATACATCCCCTTCTGATGCTTTTTTACCCTTCCGGTTCCCCTGTAAAAAAAGAAAATACAAACATTTGAAATTAAAGTATTGGTGATGTCATGTTTTTTTTACTGTATGCCGTCTCAAAACATAAACAATGTTATGCTGATATTGACAACATTTTGACATTATCATTTTCAAGCGCAAGAAGATGCGAAACAGGAATGTGTGTGTCAAGTCAAGTCATCTTCATTTATATAGCGCTTTTAACAATGTAGATTGTTTCAAAGCAGCTTTACAGAGATAAACGTATAATTTAAGGTAACAGAGATTGTTTTGGCTTTATAGCGGTTCTTTAATAAAGTTATTTTCCAGCTAAAGTTAGTTATGATTGATTCGCTTCCGTCGCAACGATCATTTGTTATTAAATTAGGGGCCGCTAAGACGACACCATTCTCTCTACACAGACTTTAAACGCGAACCTGTGATAAACGCTGATGGCGTTCACATGCGCATTAAGAATTGGTTCTATAGTTATGTGCGTTTGAATATATGTGCGCAGGTTTGGAATTCCCTACAAGCCAAGCCTAAACAAAGTACTGGTCTTTCCTTATAAATTTTGATACAGAATTTTATTTTGTCACTTCGGTGTGTGCAGCTGAGCACCGAATTGAGTTCTCTTTTCTCTTCTTGCACTTAAATGTATAACTTGGCAAGAACCAGTGCAAAAAACATGTGCAAATGATAAACTTTCACTCTATTATGGTCAAACTTGAATGAATCCGCGAATCACATGCGTGCCAAACCACGGGGCCTGGTGCGTACGGATCACGGATCAACTGCGGTCAGCTAGAATGTGTGTGTCATTGCAGGTTTGGATGCATCATACCTGATGTTTCGGTTGATCTGACTGTAAGCCCTTCACTTTTGACCTCTCTTGCTCCAGAGCTGTGTGTAACTGTGTCACCTTAAAAAGGGGGAAAACTAAGTTTTGTACGCACAAATCATCACAACACTAAGATTAAGGCACAGACTGCAGGGTACAGCACGCACCTGCGAGGACAACTCCTCTTTAATGTTCATGAGCTCCTCCACCTGCAGCAGAATTTCAGCTTTGTCCTTCACTGAATATAAAGAAAGTTATATAAAGAACAAGAATAAACGCTTGATTTCAGTGTGTCAGGTGTGTTTGCTGTTCTGCACTCACTCTCTCCCTGTTGAAGCATTTTAAGCAGCTGACCGTTTCTGGCCTTCACTTCCTTGTATCTTTCCTAAAAAAAAGACAGCAATTAATCATTAAACAGACAGATACTCTTAATCACACTGAAATCGTCAGCTGTTAATTTAGCATTAGTCAAAAAGACAAGCTTATGACAATTTTTTCTAACCTTTTAAAATATATCAGTGACGTATTTTGTCAAATTCTTAAATTGAATCAAAATCATTTACACTTATACATCACTTTAGGCTGTTACCATTCAAGATGAATCAACAGTTTCAACAAAAGCTAGCTTTGAGTCACAGCGAGTCACTGAATCATTCATCCAACCATTCATTCAGAAACAAAGCAACTCTCTTCATTGGGTCATTAGTAGGGCTGGGTAAAAAATATCGATTTCTCAATTTTAATCGATTCTCATTTTTACGAAACGATATCGATTCTTAAATCCCAAGAATCGATTAGTCATCCTGTTTTCAGTGATGAATGAATGGAATATTGTTGCGCGCATTCCCATTCAATAAATCGCAATAATCTTTGTGCTTTGTTATTATTAATATGAAACAAAGTCTCAGATTTCAAATTACGTCCAGTTTCTTATGAAATTCAAAAACATAAATAGGCCTACCGTTTTGGCGCTGTGGCGTGAGATCGCTCTGGCTCAGCTCAAGAGAAGCAGCAGCGCGGAGCGCACACAATCTTCTCTTCCGCCTTAATAATATCCGTTACAGCGCGAGATAAACATGAATGAGCATCTGAAAGTGTGTTAAAAGGTAGAGTACAACTTATCGAAGTCCGTATCATGTCACATGGAATCGCTCAATCAGTGTTTCAACCGTAGAAAGACGTTAGTAAACAATGTCATGTAACGTCACATTTACCTCAGAAAAAACATATCCAGTGACCATAAACTCGTTAGTCAGCTAGAAAAATTATAGAGGAGCATTTTGTTAAACATATGCACAATATTACATATTCATTATAATTTTTAATGTTCTTCAATATTTAATGCATGTTTGAATAAATCTGGAAAGTTTTTTTTTATGACAGCCACCATTTAAATTTGTATATAATTTCATATTATTATAAAAATAAATAAGTGTATTTTAAGTGTTTGTATACAAATCAGTTATTTTTTACCTTCAATAATTATAGTAGGCTAATGAAACCTATAGGCTACAACTGACTCCCATAGTTTACAGCATTAGATTTGTTTTCCTTGAGAAAATTTGCAATGTATAGGCCTACCTGATATCCAAAATAATCGATATTGAATCGAATTGAATCGTAATCGAAATCGAATCGAATTGCAAGCTTGTGAATCGAAATCAAATCGAATTGTGAAATTTGTGTCAATACCCAGCCCTAGTCATTAGCCCTATTCAGACTGGACTAGTTTTAGAAATAATTTTTGAGTTACATATCTTATGACCCAACGTCTGTGATTTCATGTACCAATTTCAGACGGGACACACATCTCTGTTTATTCCAGAGGAGGGACTGTGTTTTCTAGATTGCAGAAGGTCATCTGCTGTGCTTGCTTGCATCATGTATGACGTACATGTCTTTTAATGAAATACTTACTGATATAATTTTCATTTTTCATTAAAACCCTATTTAAATAAACTTATCATGAGGTTATAGAAGCGGCTGTTTATAATAAACCCACATAAGTGAGCAGAGAAATTTAGACAAGTACCCGACACGTCAGACACCATCCATATTGAAATGAAATGAAAGCATGTAAATGATTGGTGCGCGAACGGTAGCTCAGGTAGGTCCAAAAAAAAAAAAAAAAACACACAAGGAGAAAAAGTTTGTATAACCCTATCGGCACACACAGACATTCGCATTCGGAAGCTATGAGACTTCTCAAATGACAGCTGTGTGCCGAAAAACTACAGGTCATTTGCTCTGGAATATTTACTGAGGTTGTGTGAGAAAAACAGATATGGCAGATTCGGAAAGGATTAAAAACACAAAGAATGCATGTAAAATACAAATTTCTGTTGCGTCCTGCATGAAACTGGTCCCGACTGAATAGGACTCTCAAATGACTTCATTCAGGAAAGAAACAGCACTTGAGCTGATATTTGCAATTGTGCTGATATTCAGGAACAACAGCACCCTTATCTTGAACTTTGGGGCCATTTTCTCCTCAAGCACCTGTTAACTTCCGACGACCCTGGTCTACACCGCACACTGAATCTCTTATTTACATCATATCCTCACTCTGTTGGTTACAATGAAAATCATTTGTGAATGTAAAACACAACGAAACTCTTGAGTTTTGAGTGGTATTGAACAGATTTCTTCTGCGCCTGTGACTAATTTAAACATCTCGGATTACCCAGAGCACTCCTGCTCTCAACAGACGTGTGTGTTTGGTTATAATGCTCAATGCTGGGGAAAAAACACACATTGTAGATGAAAACTGTAACTGACACTTTGCATGATCAATCGCTGAAGTCGCAATCATGATTTTTTTATTTTTTTATTGTGCAGCCCTATGACACCGCCAAAAGAAAAAGTAGATTTTCTAAAAAACATCAAGATTTAAAAGTTGAAAGATTAAATGTCCCTATATATATGTTATCACATTTTTATTGTTTTAAATGTTCTTTAAAACTCTAAGACCCGAATATGCTAATAAAAATACAAATCGTGCCACACTTCATCTCTCATCACAGCTTCTTACCTCCCATTGTGAAATTGTCTTTTTCAACTTTCCAATTTCCAGGTCTTTCTTTTCCAGCTCATATTTTAACTGCTCAGTTCTCACATCCTGAGAGTTTTGAGAAAGAAAACAAGAACAACAGTTTTGTGTTATACTGAGCTGCATTCTACATTATGGCACATCTGAGTACACACTCTGCAGCTGTTATCTGAAGGAGTGATCTGACCTGCTCCTGCTCCGAGGAGGTGTTGACCTCATGACCGGCACTGTTGCTGTACTGCTCTCTGCGTTTGTCACGCTGGACGATCTTGCTCACATCATCCTCTAGCTGGTTAAAAAACTTCTCATCGCGCAGTGCAGGATTCACAGGCTTAAAAAAAAACAGGAAGAAGTCAGTATCACTTCACTAATATCATATAACACACTGTATGATCATTTATCATAAGTGGAAATCATGAAGAGTTTTCAAACCAAATAAGCCAATCCCCTTGCGGGGGACGAACATCATACAATATAAAGATATCTGTATTTTCCATATATAAACACATTTATACCAGTGTTGTTATTGTTATCTAATACCAAAACTATTAAAAACCCTTGTCATTAATTGAAGAAAAAAAATAAATAAATATATAAATTAAACAAATATTAGATGAAAATCTTAAAAAACTTTAATTAGAAATGCTGCCTTGGCAACAAACTGAAATTAACCATGTTTAAGTTGAAGTACAAAACATGCTAAAACTGAAATAAAAAATTAAAGCCAGTGTTATTTTTGCATTATTGAGATAATATTATAGTTTTTATTTTATATATATTTTAATAAAAAATATTAAAAATGACAAAATGACAAAAACATTGACAAATAAAAATATATATATATATATATACTGTATATATATTTTTTAAAATGTAATATATATATATATATATATATATATATATATATATATATATATATATATATATATATATATAAAATGATATATACACACCTACATAGTTTTTTTAAATACATTTTTATTTCAATTATTTTTTTGTTATTTTAGTTCATCAAGTTAAAAATGAACATGAGAAATCTTGCTTTAGCAACCAACTGCAATTATAAAGTTTAAGGTTTTTTATTGTATTTCAGTTAATGTTTACATTTTATTAGAACTAAATTTAAATAAAAAAAAAATGACAAAAGCACATAAAATAAAACTTCAATTTAAATAACCGGAAAATATACCAATAAAAGCTCATTCAAAAATATTAATAAATACCCACAGTTGCATATAAATAATAAAAAAGATTTATACTGTATAATAAAAACATTGTGAAGAAAACATTTTTCCAAAACTAAGCTATTATAAATAATTCTAAAGTGATTAATTGCGTCATTGTACCAAAGTCAAAGAAAGTTAATTTATAATTAGGATATTATCTGGAGAACCTTTATTTTGTATTAAATTGACACTAACTTTTTCTACTCAGAGTAATATAAGATTTATAAACTTCTAAACAGATTTTTTTATTTTTTTTACTCATTTATGACCAGTTTTTGTTAATGCATTAAATAGATTTAATTAATATCTTCAGTTAACACAACTTTGACAGCCCTAAAAATACATGCAGTAAAATTTGTTTTCTCTCATATTTTTTGTAGAGTCCCCTAGTGGCCCTCGGGTTGTCCCGGACCCTTGTTTAAAAAAACTCCTGATCCAAATTACACCGAGTGTTAAGTGTTTATTTGCAAACGGTGTTTGCTTCAAATATATAAAACTTTAGATTCAGGGTATATAACTACTCATCAGTTCCATCGTGCTTCAGATAAAGCTGTCAGAACCGGAGTAACTAACTCTCCCCTAAGCTTGTATGGGACGTCTCCAACTACAGACACTCACCTCTTTGTCAGGCTTCTTACTCGGCTGATCTGCAATAGAGACAGTGAGAGAGACCGTAAGTTCACACAGCAGTGTAGTAACAGAGATGTCTCTCTCTCGATAAGAATATGCTGTTCTCACCCTCATGCTGGAAGTCTTTGAGAGATACAGTGACTCGTTTGTCCTTCCCCTGCTGATTCTTCTTCCTGTCCTTCTTTCCTCCCGCCTTTGTCTTCGGTGACGCAGTCTCTGTTTTTTCAGGATCCTTGAGAAATTGTAATATTACACATTAAGAATCTTGCAAAAGATGAAAATGATCAAATAAGTAGTGCAATAGTTACCATTAATAGTTTCATAATCAATTGCAATTACGTTATTTTATTGACCATTTAACTTCTAATATACCACTGTAGCCACAAGAGGGAGTAGTTACACTTGTCACTGAGCTAGAAATGAACATGTAGGACACTGGTGTTTTGGCAGTGTGGGCTGGTGCTCAATACACTTAATGAATAAATGCAATATACAATTTTACTCTGTTCCTCAAACTATTGTGTGACATTAACCCTGTAAAGCCTGGCAAATTAAATAATAGTCTGAAAAAAAGTATATTTGAAACATCAGTCTTTTATGGCTCATATAATATGATATAGGAGAATATAAAGCTCATGCTCTGAATAAAACTGTTTTACTCTGAGGCAGTTGCTGATATTTATATGGCCAAAAAGTAAAGTGAAATTCTGATACCTTTAATGTAAATCAATGAAATCTTTCATAAAATGTATATAATTATCAGCTGTCACTCTATATCTCCCAATAATATGTCTTAGTATGATATTATTTGAATGCTTAGTTTTATGTTCTAAGATCTAGAAGTTCTGTAGTTGTTATTGTAGAGGGCAAAGCATTTAATGTATTGCAATATAACTATGATTGAGAGATGAACAAATATGTTCCTCAAAAGCCTGTTGTATCAGATTTGATATTCACATTTTAACATGATTTTTCTAAAAAATGACATGGATAATCAAGTAAACCTAAGTTGCTTCAGTCCAGTAAATGTTGTTCTTGAAATATTACTAACAATAAGTTATTAATATAAAATAATATTATATATATACACACTACCGGTCAAAAGTTTTAGATCGGTAAGATTTGTAATGTTTTTAAAAGAAGTCTCTTCTGCTCACCAAGGCTGCATTTATTTGATTAAAAATACAAACAAAAAGAGTCATATTGTGAAATATTATTACAATTTAAAACAGCTGTTTTCTATGTGATTATACAGTAAAGTGTAATTTATTCCTGTGATCAAAGCTGAATTTTCAGCATCATTACTCCAGTCTTCAGTGTCACATGATCCTTCAGAAATCACTCTAATATGATGATTTGATGATCAAGAAACCTTTCTGATTATTATCAAAACAGTTGTGTACATTTTTATTTCATGATGCTATGATGAATAGAAAGTTCAAAAGAACAGCATTTATCTGAAATCTAAAGCTTTTGTAACATTAAACACGACCGTTCAAAGGTTTGGGGTCAGTAAGAATTTTAATTTTATTTTTGGGGGAAAGAAATAAAATAAATCAATACTTTTATTCATCAAGGATGAGTTAAATTGATCAAAGGTTACAGTAAAGACATTTACAAGTAATTTATTAAAGTATTTTATTAAAGTAAACATTAAAGACAAGTAATTTTTACATGTACTTACTAAAAATCAGTAAAGATTTCACATAAAAATATCACAAGCTGAAGGAGGACGTGTTTACAATTATATTAAAAAACCCTTTACTTGCTAAAAACATATAAACTATCAATCAGACAACAGAAGAAATGTAGAAGATTGAGTGCAAAGGGTTTTTCCTCAAGTTTTGACCATGATGATACATTTGGAGGCCTTTGATTGTATAGAATATAGATTATTTGATTGTATGCTTTTAGTAGTTGGACAATTTTGCATGTTTTGCATGGCTATGTCCATCCCCACTCATTTTCATATCAAATGATGCCATAGAGAGGGCCCCCGCAGATTCTGTGTCAGGTTCATTAAAGTTGTGTCCCAATTCACATACTCATGCACTATTCTAAGCTTTTGTAGTATAAATAGTGTGAGTAGTGTGTTCACACTGACAAATTACAACAAGAAAAAGTGCACTTTAGTTTAAATCCATGAAAGATGCACTTATTTAACAAAAAATTAAAAATAATAAGTGTGGAATGTTGGACACTTTATGCACTCAACTGTCCCAGCTTTGATTACGTAGCAGAAGAGAAAGACCCCGATCGACTACACTAGAGAACCTTTGAACTAAACCGCTAAATTCATACAGATTTGTTTTACGATCTCTTTATGAACATTTTGAAGCATCAAAGTGGTAGTTGTGTAGCTGTCAATGGAGGGACAGAAATCTCTCAGATTTCACCAAAATCATTTGATCATTTGTGTTCTGAAGATGAACGAAAGTATTATGTTTGGAACGGCATAAGGGTGAGTAATTAATGACAGAATTAAAAAATGTGGGTGAACTATCACTTTAATAATTACTTGAAACTTAGCAAACTGGCAGCTTCAGTAATAAGATTTAAAGATTTATCTTGAACTTTATCATGTAAACTATGTATAAACCTTAATTAAACTATTTAATAATCAATTAAAAAGGAATTTATACCTGTATGATATCATGCCGTAAGGTGTCAGTGCCATATTGGGACATTGGTGACTTAACTTTTCTACAATGGAAGAGAGTGAATGTGCGTCGTCCATCTTTTTTTACAGTCTATGGCACTGAGTGTACATCAGTTGTACACTCGTTACTGCGGTGCATTGTGGGATTGAATGATTGGACTCGATAATGTCCACTATGGTTTCGGACAGCACTACAAATGGCTCAAATGCTGTTTCGGACACAGCCAAACAAAATGCACTAGATGGCTGAGTACATAAGGCATAGTATAGGTGCATAGAAGAGTTAGGGTACTTCGCCAACTTGGACTCGTCACAAGACTCTGATGCATTTTAATCGGACAAGCGTTTGGGACTCAAAAAATGTTCCTGAGTCCAACTGAGTCCAGGGATTCTGTGAAATATGCAGATCGGGTCAGTACTGCATTGTCACGGTAGTCAATAAGTCTTATCCTGTTTATACAATCAATTCAATAGAATTAAATTCTTTTTCGCATCTTAAAGAAAAAGAGAGAATGATTCACTGCTCTTGCCTTAGTAACTTTTTAACTATTTAATGCATAAAGTGAAGATTATAAATTTTTTTTACATTTATTACTTTATTAAAAGTCTGTAGTAGGCTATTTCTGTAGTACTATATAGACTTGAATGAGAACGGATTATTTCATTCCATTTTTGATTAATATATTTATTTGTCCTTTAGCTCGTAATAGACTGTTAGACGTTTAGACGTTGACCTGTGTTCAGTAAGCTTGAGAAATTTTTACTTTCACTAATTATTTTTTGCTGTTGTAATAAAATTATTATTTTTTAAACATAGTGGCAGCTTCTAGTTTCAAAGAAAAATAATGTTTCTAACATCTTTGAAGCAGTACGGTAGTTCACGTGGGTCAAAATTCAAAAACAACAATAAAACAAAAAAAATTCCTTAGTGTTTTATATACTAATTACTATAGCATTTTACTATGATAAATATGGAAATTATATGCAGGTGTGGCTCATGTATATAGGCAGGCAGGGCAAAGCCCTGTTCTGTTCTCAACTTGAAAACAGAACTATACAATATACTTCCAATAATGTAATTTGTTAACCATAAATGCATTCAAAAATGAAACGGTTTTGAGTTGGCCCCGAGATGGAAATTACATGTAGGACCTTCATACACAGTGCATGCCATTGTAAAGACTGTAGGTTTTTCCCCTCATAGCTTCATTTTCATCCACCTACTCTGACTAAGTTCTAACCACCTGTCAAAAACCCCCCACACAAAACACACAGTCTCAACAGAGAGAAAAAAGATGCATTTTCAGCTCTTCAGGTCCCAGTAAGCTGTTCCAATTCACCAAGTTACCCCCCACTGCCTTGAATTCATACATATGGAAAAGTCAAGTCCCACCTGTGGCAAGCAGGACAGGGCTGAGAGCCGTGAGAACGGTGCGAGGCCGGTGGAGCGATCGCTAATGAGCGTCTCCTGCACGTCACACCGGTCTCGAGTGTCTCACGGAGGAGCTCTCGACTGATAAAAGGAGGAGCGACGACAGTGAAGGACGTTGTGTTTTGGTTATGTTTGTGTGACAGTCATCCGTGAGGGGCTGCCTCTTTACGTTCGTTTTGTGTTTGTTTATTTTATTATTAAAGTGTTTGAACGTTCCCTGGTTCCCGCCTCCTCCTTCCCTGAACAATAACCTCGTTACATCGTCCTATAGCTTTTTACATTCGAAAAGCTGTTTCACACAGAAATATGTCACAATATAGAAATCAAGTCGTCATAACTTCCATTACATGACTTTAAGTTTGGTGAACAGGATCCTATTTATGAGATGACATGAAATCAAAAATCAAAATGGCAATATGCAATAGAGGTTTGCTTTTGTTACATTTAAAATTGTTGTTAGGGTTTTATAATATATATATATATATATATATATATATATATATATATATATATATATATATATATATATAGTGTTCTTTTTTAGATATTTCCTAAATGAAATACAATTGTTTAGTTGGACTCAGTCTCTGCCCCTTTTGGACCCGTATTCGACTGGTCATAAGGTGGACTCAGTTATTAGTTTTATCTTGATAGTTGCATGACATGACATTTTTAGAGTCAGTATAAAATGTACCTTTTTATGTTCCTCAAATTCCAGTTTACTCAGCATCAAGGCCTTCTCCAGATCTGCCTCATACAGGTCACTGGTCAGCTGTGACGAACACAAACATGAACATGTTTGCATAAAGAGAGGGCTGTAGAAAAGTCAAATTCAGCTTTTTTGTGAGAAATGCGTACCTGTTCATCTCTCTGTTTCCACTCCTGCCAGTTCTCCTGGGGCTTGGAGCCGCGCTGGACAGTCGCTGGGCTGATAAGATCATTCGCTAGATCCTGCAGCGTGAGGGAGGGAGGAGCCGTACACTTCTGAGGGATCTTCTTAAAAGCAAGACTCCTGAGCTACAGCGTGTGACGACAAAGACTCTTTGTAAGTAGAAGGTGACTTCAGCCCAAAACATACCCACTACACCACCCTCTTCACATATAATGATGTTATAAATGTCAACACTGACTCATCATCATTGTTTTCAGAAACAAACATGGGGCCCAACAGCCGCCATAGAAAAACAGACAGACAGACAGACAACTAGATAGATAGATAGACAACTAGATAGATAGATAGATAGATAGATAGATAGATAGATAGATAGATAGATAGATAGATAGATAGATAGATAGATAGATAGATAGATAGATAGATAGATAGATAGATAGATAGATAGACCTTCAACATCTCACACATTATCAGTTAATTCGCTATAGTTTAGAAAATGGTAATAAAATATGACAAGAACTTAGAGTTATCTAAGAACTTAGAGAGTTATAATAAGAGTTATCAAATCAGTTGATATTTCACTGGTTTTGTCCATCCTTCTTAGACTGTCTCATAAATGAATTAGGTTGAATAGCTGTCAGCTGTTACTTTTAAGTACACAATTAGATTTAAACAATTTAGGTCAACCAATTACCAAGCCATGCTTAATTTTGTTCAGTCTGTGGTGTAAAAAGGTCGCATTAGCAATTAAAGAAAAAACACTTAAGCAAAACATGGTCAGGTCAAAGTGTCTGAATAATTTTTGGTCCCAAATTTTAATAAACTAGTGCAAGTGCCCGTGCAAAATCAGTTTTTGTGTGCGTTTGTGTGTGTTTGTGTGTGTTTTTAGTAATTGTTGGTTCGGTGTGTTTGAGTGCGCATTGTTTCAATTACACAGCAAAGGTTCAGTGACATTTTTATTTGTGCATGGCAGAAAGCAAATACTGATACTGACATAATGACATGCAATAAATATGGAAAATTGAACTACACATTGAGGGAGCAGGCTACACAGGGAACTCTGAGAAAACACTACGCTTGAGCAAACAGTTTGTGAATAGGCTACTATAATGATGGCCGTGAAAAAAATATAATATTCAGAAGTTAACAGTGTAGCTGACTTAATGTTTAGCAGACAGACAGACGTTTTTGTAATTTATAGATAGATTGTACTGGTAGTCCACTGTATGAAGAATTTTTGGGTATAATACACTGTTTACTTTATTTTGCTATCCTCAAATATATTATCTATAGTGTCCTGCACCTACTAGTAAAATATAAAAATTAATATCTGGTGTCTGAATAATTTTTGGTTTGACTGTAGACAGACAGACAGACAGACAGACAGACAGATAGATAGATAGATGGATGGACGGATGGACGGATGGATGGATGGATGGATGGATAGATAAAGTTAGATAGATGGATAGATAGATAGATAGATAGATAGATAGATAGATAGATAGATAGATAGATAGATAGATAGATAGATAGATAGATAGACAGACAGACAGATAGACCTCATTGGCTTCACTCTGCTGCTGTTCCTTCTTTCGTCTTCTCTTCTCTTTCTTTTTGTCTGTATTTTGGTTGGTCTTCCCGCTGGGAGATTTCCCCGAGCGAGGCTTCCCTGCTCCACGACCTGCCTTTGTCTTTCCTGCATCCGAATCAGTATCCGAATCCGAGTCGACCTGCAGCAGAGCGAAGCGGGATGCCGTGGTGGGCACTGAGATCACTGTTGATGCCATCCTGAACCTGCCAAAGGGACAACCAACACATGATACCTGTATATTAGTGTGAGACACTTCAGTGCAGTGCTGCTGGTCTCTGGGGCCAACAGAGAAACATTTACATATCAGTACATGCTCTTATTTGTAACACTGTTTATTTTAAGCTTTAGTTATGTTATAATATTTTCTTCTATTATTTTGATGTCTTTATTATTATGTCATATATTCCAAGCTTTTGCAATACTGTATTATCTACAATTATGCCAATAAAGCATTCTGAATTATGAAATAGCATTCAAGAATCAGTGCAATGTACACACTGAGGATAACTCTTTACGCACAATATATGAACCTGTTAATATAATACACTCAAATGCACAAAACCATCTTTAATCTGTATTGCTCATTGAAAAACATAAATCTGTTTGCTGCAGTTAATAAGCACTTATCAATTAGAAGGCGTAGTAAGTCGATTGGTGCTGGTTTCGTGAATATACTATAGCGCTCGATATTTATTCGTTGTTATATAACTTATATATATATATTAGTCTATTTAAAATGAATTGCCTAGATATACTGCCGATTTGGTTTTTACATCATTAACACCTAAAATCTAAAATGTCGCTAGCTTAGACTTTTTTTTTTTAGCTCGCCAGTGCTGAACACAAGTAACAAACGAGCCCCTCATTGTTCCTGAACATGTTTCATCCAGTTTAACATGTCTCGTGTAACTTAAACCTGCCGGAATTTTGAGAGGAGGCGCCGTTAAAATGAACTAAACAAACTTTCACCTGGTTAAGAGGACTGTCGGTATCTTCGGCTTCGTGCTGTACGTTACACTGCAAACACAGACGTGTGTATGGCGGCCTGAACGGACACAAAAGCTTCAATGCTACCAACACCATTGAGTGGAAAATGTTAATAACCGTCGATACAGTAGTACTGACTCCAGAGGGCGCTCTGCGGCTCAGCGAGCACACATATCAGAAGGATTGTTTGTGTCACTGAAGGCATTTGTATCCTACAATGTATTTAATTATATGAATGTATATGCCTGACACATAGTAGTACCTGCCGCAGCAATCTATAGAATTATTTAATAAAGGTTTTATCCAGTTATCACAAATTACTGTGAAAAAAAGTCTATCCCTTCTCAACGATGAGAAAAGCCATACATATCACGTGACAACGCCAACTGTGGTTGGTCAACAGCAGCGGTCTCGAAAATAAATTAAGCTTGAATAATGACACAGGGCAACTTTTAAACATCCAAATTAAATGACACACAAAGTCAAAAACTCAAAACAGATTCCAGACCCAGAAACACCGTCCACAGCCAAGCCCCAACATATATATATATATTTTAATGAAATACTACAGTATTTATTATAAATTAGGCCTATTCATATGTGCAGATTTCCCCCCTTTTTTTAAAATGAATATGTCCTCATAATCTTTCATAAACATAACTTCCCCTTTGCAGCAACATCTCTTTACTCTTTTCACATGAGATCTATTTTAGTGTCATTCCTTTGCTGTAATAAATTTGCAACCTTGAACATCAGCCAAGAAGGTGAAGTTGGTGGAGAAATGCCAACTATAGGACAGATGTAGGCAGTGGCTTACGCTTATTCTGGCACTGATTGGTCCGATTGAATGAACATGTTCCTCACAAACTTTTGTTAAGAACTCCATTACAAGATATAAGTAATGGAACATCTTTTGAGTGAGTTGTTGAATTATTCAATCAATAGATTCTTTCAAAACAATGATTCGTTCAGGAATGAAGCAACGTTATTGTGTATTGCTCTGTGATTCTCAACATGGTTATTCTGATGACAGTAATGTTTAAAATCTACGTTACTCAACACTGACTTCTTGTTGGAAATGTAGTATTGACTGTTGTGTTGATACACAGGCATAATGACTGTTTCCCCTCTATTCTCTTGTTAACAAGATTTATACCAAATGTAAATCACCTCCTTTTCATAACTTTATTTAAAAGTATAAACAGAATGATACAAAAAAGAACATGGAAAAAAAAGATGATGCTGTCAATAGTAGATGCAGCGAGTGTGATGTATTGGAATATGAGCCATTTCTTTGTGGTGTTTTTTAGCATATGGCCACAGGTAAAAATCAATAAGAGCAGAGTTGATGTGACAGCTCTTCCCATCTCTCTGCTCCACAAGCTTCCACAGATGGTGCCGGATTCTCTCCACACACCAGATGGAGCAACCCCTGATCTCCACCTCTCGCCTCTCACCGGAGCTCAACAATTCACCTGTGAAACAACTAATCATCACTACAACAATACTGCCAAGAGTATCTGTCTATCATGTATCGAACAAAACCTGTCAAGAAATCCATATTTCAATGCAATGTGACCTAAAGATATTTTTGTGAAATTCACCCATAATCACATGCATGTTGGAGTCTTTCAAACTGAACAAAGGTTTTTTTTTACAATTCAGACTAATAAATAGGACAACTAGAATAAAGGCACAACAAACCATTTTTCAGTGTCTTCATTAGGGCATCAGAGTAGCGTAAAGCCCCAAGGTACACGAGGCCTTGTGGTACCCTGTAGTCAGCGAACATGGTCAGGTAGTCAAGGTTCGGGATGTTCCCCTCCCCTCGGGCCTCCATGATGCCCCACACGTCCGCCACAAGGATCTGAGCCCTCTTGTAAAACGAGATCCTCTTACCCTACAATATCAACAAAATATATCATGACGTGGCACACCTTGTGAAAAAGTACACTTTAGAATACTTTTAAAAATAGTGCTTATTACAGAAATAATATACTTTATTATAGTTCCCCTATTACGCTTCTTTAAAGATATTACCTTTCATAAAGCGTGTTATAGCTGTCTGTGAATGTAAAAGGTCTGCAAAGATTTAAAAATCAAAGTGAACGACAAATAAAGTTATTTTCTCCTAAAAGAAAGAATGGATTCTGAACTGCCGAAACGAGTCGTCAGTAATTCAATTCTTACTTCCCGGAGGTTAATGCCAGCCTATGGTCTTTATTGGCTGCCCACAAACTATTAATCTACTTTGACCCGGCATCAAACACTGTAGTTGTGGCTGAGGCCTGGAAACGTTTGCTTTGTGTTGTCGACATGTTGAGAAGATGCTGTTTGCTGCACATCAAAAGGATGAGGACTCCAGCTGGAACTGATACGGTAAAGCCAACACCATCGTGACTGTTCGTATCAGTGTATCAAGCGTTGAGGAAGATCCGACACGTGCTGTAAGCAACGGACCAATCACAACAGACTGGGCCATCTGACCAATCAGAGCAGAGCAGCTCTCAGAAGGGAGGGGTTAGAGAGACTGAATCTTTGAACAAACTGTTTTCAGAAATGAGGCAATGTGCAATGTATATTATGAGAAAAATTAAGTGTTGTTTGATCTTCGGTGCATGTAATGTAAACTTCTTTTAGGACACCTTAAAAATAAAATGAGGAGCCTTTAAAATAGCATAAGGGACACGTTAAAAGAATATACTTAAGTACAAAGACTAAATGTAATATTTCCAGACTCTTAATTGCATATTATTTGCAATTTATTGAAAATGTATTATAGTTTACATTTATATTAAATGCAATTAGTTGAACTTAAGAGTGCTTTTTTGAAGTAGGACTTAAGTACTTTATGTCATTTCATAACCACTTCTATTGTTTTTGAAATATGATAATGCCAAATGTACTGACAATCATTTGAGTAAACTAAATGTAAAGTAATTTCTATTTAAACTGTATTTTCATACATATTTGAAATTACACATTTATAATGATAAAGTTGTAATTTAGTAAATTAAAAAAAATCAAGTACTTTACATTTTCTATAGTTTGTTAGTAAACACATAAGTGTACATATTTAAAGAGGACTTATGCTTTTTAACTTTGTATGTAATGTTGCTGTTTGAGCATGAAAAATGTAGAAAGCACGAAGTCACTTAGTAATTCTCTATATCAGTGTCACTGTTTCTGAACTCCTTGAAACGCCTCCATTGTAGCCTTGTAGTAGTTTTTTTTTCCGGGAACGAACACCTCACAATATTCCTCATTTAAATAATTCTCGTCCAAGGCATAAGCAAAAAAGGGGTGAGGCCTGATTGGGTTAGTAGTGTTGAAACTCAAGCAAGGAGGAGCTTCATAGAGACAGGAACTAAACAGGGGTGCGTTTTACAAAGCCAACTATGGTCGCAACTTCCGTCGTTACCAATAGAGTTCAATGGAAATTGCGATCATAGTTGGATAACGATGCTTTCGGGAAACGCACTCCAGAGCGTTACTAACAGACTTGGAAGAGAGGAGCTGCAACAATGTCAAAAATGTGAAAAATAAGTTGTTTTTTGAACATTCAAGCATGAAAACCTATTCTTAGTAGACCGCAAAAACAAAATCAAGACTTTGAAAAGGGGTCTTCTTTAAAGCACAACAAAAGATTATGAAAAGTGTACTTTAAGAACACTTAAGCGGCCTTTTATTTCAGTAAAATTATATTTGAAAGGACAGTTTTTCTTAAATACACTTTTAAGATTTGTACACTACACGTGCACATTCAATACACTTATTCTTCACAAGGCATCTAACATGCAAGTGAAAGCTAAGCAAGTTTAACTAAAGTTCTTCAAAAGTAGGGATGCACCGATTGGGAAATTCTGGGCCGATACCGATACCGATGTTTAACATAACAACTTGGCCGATGGCCGATGCCGATGTTTTTTCTTTTTGTTATTTATTCCTTCTTTTGTGCCACGGAAACATACAAGTCTTTCGGCTCTTGATCACACTATCCTAGAATGAGCACAAATTCAATCAGACCAATTTATGAAACAAAAAAACCCTTTAATGTCACTTTCTGGTTGACAGTTATAACCTTATTTATGACAAGTTCTTTTTCAGTTGTTATGAAGAGCAATATGAGAGAGAAATTTTGTAATCATTGTCTGACCCAACAAAAAAAACAAAAAAACATTATAATATTCATTTTATTTTTCGTGTTCGCATTTATGAGGGAAAAAACACGGGTGAATGTTCATACCAAAATATGAAATTTTAAGCGCGCACGCGCTCTTCTGCCTCGAACGAGCAGAGAGAGAGGGAGAGAGAGAGCGAGCCCCGGCCGCGCGCGCGCGCTCACTCACTATCCAGAGTGGTCAAGCTTCCCCGTACTTTTTGACAAGCGTCCTTGACAGGGCGGCCAGAGTTTCTTTGCAGCTCAAGTCGGCGGCGGTGTGTACAGTTAACGCTCGCTCTATCTGTAGACGGCGCTGAGGGAAAAGCTCCCGCCACTGAAAGAAGCGGTCGCCGTTATGAGGATACTCGACAAAACGGACATTTTGACATAATTGCGTGTGTTAATGCCATTTCTCTCATGTTCATCCATCCTCGGATGCTGCTGTTCTTCTTTGCGCGATTTTCCCCCCCAAACTACTTCAGTGGAAATCCCGCCCTGCAGCCGATTCTAAAGATTTTATTGGTCATGTGAATCACACATTGCCTACACCCAGAGCCTACACCAAACACTGATCCCTAAACCTACCCGTCATTGTAACCTTAACCAACGAAATTAGCTGCAGGGCGGGATTTCCGCTTAACTGGTTTGCGCCCATTGGGATTTTTGAATTTTTTTTATAGAAAGATTAAAAATACGGGAGAAATACGGGAAAATATTTAAACGGGATGATAGCGGGATAGCAATGTAAAATACGGGAGAATCCCGGGAAAAACGGGAGGGTTGACAGGTACCGCCCATCTGCGCACCCATCAAAGCCGTGAAGAACGTCTTCAGCACTCGCGGATCGTGCATACTCCGCCGCTTCGCCGCTGCTACAGACCATGGTCGTTCTTTTCTCGAGCCTTCCCTTCCACATGAGTCAGGTAACAAAACTGACAAAAATGTTTTTTATTTCACCCCAATGATGATATTTCATATATTTCTCACATTTTGACCAATATATAGGCCTATATAGGCTATAGTTTTATAGCACTTCTGAAAATGCACTTCCGAATGCGTCTCTGTCCCCAGCATATCAAACCAAACTGACGCCCATGTGACATCGGCGAATGTCATTTTTATTTCCCGATGGCCGATGGCAGTTAACGAGGCAAATATCGGCCGTTACCGATGTTCAGCCGATGCATCGGTGCATCCCTACTCAAAAGCCATGCTTTAAATGGCTAAACTGAAATTGTACTATTGATTTCAAATGTTTGATGTGAATATTTTTACCTCATACGTGGCTTCATCTCTGTATGACGGTATATTCTGAACAATATACTTCACCATCCTCTCTGCATCATTCTCACAATGACTCATGAACATCCGGAAGGATCCACCATTCTCCATGAGCACTCGTCCGGCCTCTGTTAGCGCCTGGTGACGCTCTTTCAGCATGGGCATGCTAGTAGCGCTGTCTGAACGCAGGACTTTCGCCAGCTGGGCCTCACTGATCTGAGAGAAGTAGGCAGGGCTCGTAATGGGCACTCCTAAATAAAGACATCACATACACATATCATAGAGTTGAAATTTCACAGTCCATAAAAAGTAATCTTATAAAATGAAAAGGATGTAAATTCAGAGAGATACACTATATTGCCAAAAGTTTTGGGACGTCTGCCTTTACATGCACATGAACTTTAATGGCAACCCATTCTTAACCCATAGGGTTTAATATGGAGTTGGCCCACCCTTTCCAGCTATAACAGCTGCAACTCTTCTGGGAAGGTTTTCCACAAGGTTTAGGAGTGTGTTTATGGGAATTTTTGACCATTCTTCTAGAAGCGCATTTGTGAGGTCAGGCACTGATGTTGAACGAGAAGGTCTGGCTCACAGTCTCCGCTCTAATTCATCCTAAAGGAGTTCTGTCGGGTTGAGGTCAGGACTCTGTGCAGGCCAGTCAAGTTCCTCCACACCAAACTCGCTCATCCATGTCTTTATGGACCTTGCTTGCACTGGTAAGAGGCCAAGCCCAATCCCTGAAAAACAACCCCACACCATAATCCCCCCTCCAACCAAATTTACACTTGGCACAATGCAGTCAGGCAAGTACCGTTCTCCTGGCAACCGCCAAACCCAGACTCGTCCATCGGATTGCCAGACAGAGAAGTGTGATTGGTCACTCCAGAGAACACGTCTCCACTGCTCTAGAGTCCAGTGGCGGCTGCTTTACACCACTGCATCCCACGCTTTGCATTGCACTTGGTGATGTTAGGCTTGGATGCAGCTGTTCGGCCATTGAAACCCATTCCATGAAGCTCTACACACTGTTCCTGAGCTAATCTGAAGGACACACACAGTTTGGAGGTCTGTAGCTATTGACTCAGCAGAAAGTTGGTGACTTCTGCTCACTGTGCGCCTCAGCAAGCACTGACCCCGCTCTGTGATTTTACGTGGCCTACCACTTTGTGGCTGTGTTGCTGTTGTTCCCAATTGCTTCCACTTTGTTATAATACCACTAACAGTTGAGCGTGGAATATTTAGTAGTGATGAAATTTCACGAATGGACTTATTGCACAGGTGGCAACCTATCACCGTACCACGCTTGAATTCATTGAGCTCCTGAGAGCGACCCGTTCTTTCACAAATGTTTATAGAAGCGTCTGCATGCCTAGGTGCTTGAGTTTATACAACTGTGGTCATGGAAGTGATTTGAACACCTGAATTCAATGATTTGGAGGAGTGTCCCAATACTTTTGGCAATATAGTGTACATATTCAGTCACCTTCATCCATAGCCCTGGTCACAGCAGCACAGAGAGACATGTACCCTCGGTAGGTGTTTCCCCTACACGTGACCTCACACTGTTCCTCCTCCTTCTCAGGCCAGAAGGAGAAGTTCATGGTGTCTGTCACAAACACCCAGTTGATGGCATCATCTGAGTCTGGTGAAGGTGCGAGCGGATTCATCTTTTTCCAGCCGCTGGCTGTGAATTCTTCGCTTTCACGGAGCTCATAAATCATCTGCGCCACACGTTTAACACCATCTTCATCCACAAACACATCTCGACTCCGCTCGGCCACAAACTGACCAGACTCTCGAGGGGACAGGGGCTCCTCCATTGTTTTCTGTTTTGGGAAGAAACATTTTGAGACTCTGGCTATGTTCACAACTGAATACTTAAAGCTGAACTGATTTGTGCTGGATGATGACACCATTCGACATTCGAATTTTGCAACATCGACACTGTTATTGAACTTAATTGAATCAACACTGAACTGACTCAAACTGAATAACAACACTATTGTCTTCTGTAGAGCTGCTTATAGCCAGTGCTGGATGGATTACTTCTAGATTCCAAATTACATGACACAAATTTTAGTTAGTAATCCATTACATTACCCATTTTAGGTAATATAATCTGACTACGTTTTAGATTACTTTTGACCTAACTCGTTAATCACATTGAATTGAATAGGTTAATATTGTACCAAATTGATATAAAAGTACAAGGAGAAAGAAAATACATTCCATTCTTTGTTATCAACAATATAAAGTGCACTAAACATTATTTTATGTCAGTGTTTCCCAGACTGGGGTTCGTGATGGAACTGCAGGAGGTTTGTGAATTTAATATAAAGCTATTTAGTAATTACATTTTAAAATTAAAAAAGTAACTGTAGTCTGAATACAAGTATTTTAAAATTTAATATAATCTAATTGCAAGTACTTAATTTTTTAATCTGATTAAGTAATTCAGATTGCATGTATTCAGTTACTACCTGCATTGCTTATAGCTGAATAAAACTCATTTCATAATCGATGAACTTTACACAGTTATTGAACTGAACTGAATCAACACTGAATAATGTCATTATTGTTTGTTTTAGAGCTGCTTCAATGCAGAATTGAACTCTGTTTGCAGCAATCATAATTTTCCTGTTTATCCCTGTAAAGCTGATTAAAAAAAAAAAAAAAAAAAACTGTATTGTATAAAGCACTATATATAAATAAAGGTGACTTGACTTGACTTTTGTCAAGTAGGGAAAAAAATATGGAATGGGTGCCATCAACTGTCTGGTTACCAACATTCTTCAAAATATCTTCTTTTGTGTTCAGCAGAAGAAAGAAACTCATACAGATTTGGAACAACTTGAGGGTGAGTAAATGATGACAACATTTTCATGTTTGGGTGAACTATCTCTTTAATGCACAGGTCATCTGAATATTCCATGCATGCAGGAAAGTTATAGGCTACTACTACTGTAGAAATTGAGTAGTAGCCTATGCTATTCCATCTTTGTGTTATTCAAAAATTAAATCATGTAAATCATAAATGTTGTAATGTCTCAATCCTTATTTTATGACCATTTTCCAACAACTGTAATATTTATCATAATTCAAAACATTTCTAGAAAGTTGCATTTTGTGTCATGAGCCTCTTTAAATTGTACTTACTGAAAAGCCCGTGTCCAAAAATCGTCGCCACTCAAATTGAAGTCCTTTTAAATCGTGTAATCGAGCAATCTTACTTGAATTTTCAGACCTGCTGGAATAACGTTACAGTATTAGTGAGGTGTGAGGAGAGAGAGAAGGAGGGTCTGTGTGAGAATGTCTCTTGGTACAAAGTACATAATTGCTGTTTATTTACTGCAGATTTACTGACTTTTCTCCTCGCAAGTAAACCTATTGCACATAGTAACAATTTGAAATTGGAAATAAACCCGCTGTAGCTTTTAATGTCCGTGTTGGCCAAGCTACTTCTTACCTCTTGTTTTAATGCTAAAACTCGTGTCTTCACGTGCTATCAGTTTCTTTCCAGTTCCTACTTCTGTAGTCGTGACTTGAGAGGGCGTTCATGTCCTATTTTTTAAACTAGGATATTAGTATTTACGAAGGTTCCGATAGCACGTGAAGGCTGCAACATCATGCGGATTTTGTCTGGCCGTTCTGGCTTCAAGATGATTATAGATGCGCGAAAATGCGCAAACATATTATTTCGGGTTGTTGAATGTTGCTATAAAACATTGCAAACCGGGACATTTAACCTTATCAGATTTAGTTTACCATGTATACAGAGTAGTTTTTGTACAATGTGTAAAATGACTGTTTGTTCCTTACTGTTATTGTGAAGCGGCCTTGAGCTTGGGAAATATGCTACATAAATACATATAATAATAATAATTACACAACTTTGTAAAACAATATCTAAACTTCTTGATCACAAACAAGGTGTGAAGCCATCAAGATTACTGTCGACCAAAGTGCAAAAGTGTCTGAGGCAACAATTTAACTTCACATTTTGCAATGCTTGCATAAATGTGAAGAGAAAATTGAATAAGACAGGACAAAATTTTAAATGTACTGCAATGGGTTTATTGTTTTTGAGTTACATAGCTTACTATAACTACATATTAGACATATATGTGAATATATGTTTTATATATATTAAAATAAATATACTAATATACAATATATTGTTAAAATAAAACAGCCAGTAACATCATTTTTAGAATTAAGAACATGCCAGTAATCTTCTGATCATGATAGATTTCTGAAAATGCACACACGTTGGTATTTGTTTATTTATTTTTTAAATGTTTGTCTAGGCATGATCATTTTAATTTTATAGAAGGGACATTGGACATTAACTGTATTGACACGGTTTAATAATCAAACCACACTGAAAAATGGCAATTCCTTTATTATTTCAGACAAATGACAAACTCTACAAATGTGCCTGGTTGAAGAACTTCAGAGAAAATTTGAGTAAAAAAATAAAGATAAGAAAAATAAAACAAAGAAAGGGAGAGTGAGAATTACCATCCTGCTCCGACACAAATATAGTCTAAAACTTCAAATCCACTTGTGTTTTCTTCTCTTATTAAAAAGAAAAACACATACGATGATTGCGAGCCTTCTTTTAGGATGGCAGACCTACAAAAAATTCCAGAGGTAGAGTACTTTTTTTTTCTTTCTTTTTTTTAAACACTAGATTTTAAAAACCCAGCAACAGACGGGAGAAAAGACATACAAAAAAAAGTACTGCAAGCCTTCAGTACCTGGTGAAAATATCTGTATTTCTCAGGAAAACATCACACGAATGAAACAGAGTGTAAAGGATATATTCATATGTCCATAGTAATCATTGGATATTTACATTTTATTTTCTATCAAATGCAGTTAGAACACTCAGACGAGTAAAAAAAAAAAACATGGCGGTAGGTTTGCGGGGTGTGAATGCGTACATTCTGGATCAAGCTTTTGGAATAGTGGAATATTTTCCTTACCCATAAAACCTTCACTCCAAAAGGGAAAATACAACAACAACGTCCTGTTGAAAAGCAGCTATCTGCTCTTCCAAGATTTCTGAGAAGCGATAGTTGGCCCGTATAAAATTAATATAAAAACAACCAAAAGAAAGAACAATCCCACAAAATCCACAATCAAGGACAACCAGAGGGCTCGGGCTCGTATGACTCTATGAGGGATTCCTACAAAGGTGGCAGACAGGTGTGTGTCAGGCCATCACGCGGTGACGAGGACTTGAGCTGCAGTTGGATGGATATCCTGAGAAGGGCTGGTTAGTTCTGGCGTCCCAAGAGGTGTAGAGCACTGAAGAACAGAGAGATCAGTCAGTCAGCAACATAACGCTTCAGTCCACTGTGATCACTCAATCTGTAACATACCTGTTCTGTAACAGGTACTGAGCGTTCTGGATCTGGTCTTGGGTTCCTGTGATGGTGATGATGCGGTCCTCTGAACCCTGCAGGGGCTCGTCGATTTTGATAGACGCTCCAGACTCGTGGCGAATCTGCTTGATCCTCTGACCCCCTTTACCGATGATCGATCCGGCCAGCTGAGAATCACAGCAGGAGTTAAAAACACGTTTCACGTGCAAATCGTATCGTTTCAGGAGGGATTTACTCACATCTTTAGGAATAGTCACTTGTGTGGTGATCACAGGCCCTTCACTGTAACTACTCCTTCCACCTGAGCATCAGGAGAGAGTGAAATTTATCAGAATGGGAGATTTATGAATGAATGTATATGAATATATGGCCTCTCTAGCCTGGGACACACCAAGCCAATGGTCGGTCAAATTATTTTTCAGTGTTCAGCACCGTTGGCTCTAGTCGGACACCGCTGGTGTTTTTACGCCCAATTCTGCAAGTCAAATCAGCGGCAGAGCTTGTAGGTGAGCGATCACTCTGATTGGCTGTTCAGCTTAGCAAATTAGCAAACAAGAAAAAAAAAAAAAAAAAATGGAACTGACAAAAGTAAAGAGGGAACTCTCCAGACACTTGCCATTCTATCTTATTTGAACAGTGGATTACTTTAATAATAACATGTCTGTAGTGAGTGATATTGGTGTAAACTGGTAAATTGCTGCTTGCTTTGTATTTCCACAGTTCTGGCTCTTCCAGGTTCCCTTTTTCGAACACAGACTACTTCCAGAAGCTGGTATGAGAGAGTCGTGTGCTCTCATGCAGGGGCGTATTCTGTGCAGTGTTCAAGCGCAACTTTTTTGCCCTGACGCCAGTCAGCTTTCATCAGCGCTAGTTCTTTGCCATGGGTTTGGTGTGTCCCTATCTTATTATAACAGGGTGCCGTACTTACCAGACTGATAAGAGGAATCCCAAGATGAATTATTGTCTGGTTTGAGAAACACAAAAAGAACAAGTAAATAATCTTCACTGCACAGCAGTGGTTCCCAGCCTTTCCCAACTCACGGCAGGAATTTTAACGGAAATGAAAAACTCTGGTGTTTTGAACGGTTAGTGGATTCTGACTAACTTAAACACCTCTGATTGGCCATTGCGTTCCAGAAATTAACATTGCTCAACACTGCAAAAATGTACTGCACTGTATGTCGGGCTAAAGAGAAAAATGTTTCAAACAGAGATCAGGCTTGACTTGAAGCCTATTCCGATAAAATAATGTGTAAAGTAAAACTAAAATAAGCTAAATAATGTAAATCTTAATTTCTGCCTGTTCTCCGCTCCCACACGCGTGAAGACTAGCGCTAGGTAGTCGCTACTGTATTTTCTTCGTTCAGCTATATTTTTAGTATTTTTGATGTCAGGCGTTGCTGCAGATTTATCCTTACTTGTAGACGGAGAAACTTCTGCGTTTGTCCTTTTCAGCGACCCTGTTGATAACCATTTATCCATGTTTAAAACTGTAGTAGCCTACAGTAACTATATGCAGCAAAATGATGGTAGATAAGCTGGTGGTTTTTCTTAACAACCAAACAGTGAGCTTAAATAGTGAACACAGTGAAAATTTAATGTTTGTTTTTGTTATTTCATTTTATATTGAATCATTTTATTTAACTAGACATTTTTACATACATTAAAAAAATATCATTTTTATTAATAGTAAATGGCAGCCCCACTGCATAATTAAAAACCACCCCTGTACAGTAAGATATGTAAATTGGGCCACTCTTTTGATAGTCTTGAATGTCAAAGTGTCCGGTTTACTTGAATTAACTCTACGGAGACCCTAAAAGGACATGGTGACGATGGTTGAAAATGCTTTTGCATCCACTAAAAAAAAAACATTTTCCTATCCCTAAGGAACTTGCGTTCACTCGCAAAACTTTTGTGATGGAAATATGTCGTGGGAGAAAAAAAAACATATTTCAGTGAATGCAGAGTTTCTAAAGGGAATGCAAGTTTCTCGAACGGAAAAACTAGCATCATACTTTAGTAAGAGAATGCTTTTTTTTTTTTAGTGAGAGAAAGGAAAAGCATTGAAATATAATTTCCCCTTCCATCTAATTTCCCCCCCCCTCCATCAAGTCTCCTTATTTTTTAATAACTATTTTAGATAAACCCACCCCTAAACAGCATGCAACATAAAATTGTGGTTAGTTGCTTCACACAGTCAGATATCTGTCTAAGTGTGCAGTACTCAGCCAGAATAAGTTAGTCAGATAGTTTATAAAATGTTTCAAAGACTTTGGTGAGACTGAAAGGTGACAAAGGGTGAACAATGTTCCTCAAGAAATAATAAATATTTCAAATGCAAAGAAATAAAACATTTAAAGAAAAACTTACCATATCCATCATTCTGTAAAGCAAGAGAGAACAGAACAGAAGGGTGAGAATCAAAAACCTCAAACACAAATGACTTGTTAATTAACTAGTTAAAAAACACTATTTCCAAGGCACCTAGCAACTCAAACATCATCTGTCACCAGGTAACAGCTGCTATAAGATGCTATTGTTAAGGAAAATCAGTCAGCATGAAACGGAAATGTGTGATGTACATAAGATATGTTTATGTATTTTGGCTTCTCAAAAGACAAAAGTAGTGTAGGGCAGTATTTGATTTTGTCAATCTGGAATTTATTGGATCAGTGGAGTTTACTAATTGTTAGTTTACTAAGTCTGACCGAAAAATTCTTTCTGGAGAATTCTCATCTCATCTGATGAAACTCATCTGTCCATTTGACCAACTTATTGAAGAGATGTGGCAGCAAGCAGGTGGGCATGTTAATGTTAATGGGCATGGCAATTTTTTTTAATTAAAATGATGTGCACATATTTTAATTTACTTTTAGTAATAATAATATAATACATTTTTTAAAGGGGAGGGGGTATTATATTTTTATTATTATATTTCCAGGGTATCTGCACAATTTTTAAAGTCAAATTTAAGGCTTTTTAAGACCTTTTTAAGACCTGAAGAAATCAAAATTAATACCGTACATTAGGGGTGCGCACACTCTAAAAAATGCTGGGTTGTTTTAACCCAATTTTGGGTCAATTATGGACAAACCCAAACGTTGGGTTAAAAAAGTAATTAAAAAATTTAACCCAACAGCTGGGTTTGTCCATATTTGACTCAAAGTTGGGTTGAAACAACCCAGCATTTTTTAGAGTGCAATATTGACAAAAATATGTCGAGATATTTTCAAAGTTTTGTTGATAATAATTAAATGATATTTTACTGATTGTATTTTTGTACTGCTACCCTGGCTGGTTTAGGCCTGTTGTTGACAGAAGACTCACAAAGATATTCATATTTTTTATATTCTATGCAGTGGTCACAGTTCACAGTAGTGACGAAATTAAAATTTTTATTAAGGGGCAATATTTGCCACCTTAAATTGATTTCCAGGGTCATTTTCACCTATATATGGATATTGTTTCTAAACGTATTTAGAGGTATGCATCACCTTTTATGTCAAATTCTAACATTCAAATTAAATTATATTAGAATAACATAGTACCAATGTCAAATTAAATCATTAAATTAAAATCCATCCTTGCAGTGCAGAGGTGACACAGAAGCGGCATCAAAACTGGCATTACTATATTTACACTTCATTTACAATTGCATAAATAAAGCTATTCAATATTTAAATATGGAATGATTTATAATTTTAACGTTTTAATTAAAGGATAGTTTAAATATGAAACCACCAGTAGGTGGCGGCAAGTCACTGTCTTAATAAGCGAGTTGTTGGAGTCAACCGATTTGTTCAAACGGCTGATTCATTCAAAAAACAAGTGATTGTTCATTGAATCGTTAAAATGATTCGTTCAAAACGCGGATTTCAGTAAAAAAAATAAAATAAAAAATAAAATAAAAAAATCACTGCTGTCTGTTGGACCACGGCTTCATTATGAAATTCTCGTCGGCAATATAAAGTGAAAATTGACAATATTGTGTCCAAAAAGTAACTCACAATGTTGACTATTGTTAATTTAACTGTTGTATAAAATATAAATAGCACATTTGCAATTGTGCAAAGGAAAACGGCACTCTTGCTCATGTGATATTCTAATATAACAACATATAATATAAATAGGGGACAAAATATAAACTGACACATCACGCAGTGAAAGCAAGCATGAGAGAAACGCGATGTCAGCTCCGCTCGCAGTGCCTCGTACATAGTTAAAACAATGATTACAATATTATCATCAGTTCATAGACAATATCGCACACTCCTAAGCACATAAAGAATGAACTTACAATTGAACTGACATTTACTCGTTTTCTTCTCTCCTCTCGCGTGCAGGAGACAGACGTAGGCTAATATACTGCCGTAAGTGACGCGAATTGTCACGTGAACAAGCAAATCCACCAAGATAGAATTACAAAAATAATAAGAGCCGCTAATTAGATAAACTTATCTAAATGCTTTCGAAATTAAAACTAAGTCAAAGTGTCATCTAAAGTTTAAGACCTTTCATAAATAAAATAAGACATTTTTTAAAAAAAATTATAATTTAAGACTTTTTATGGCCTTAAATAAAAAAAAAAAATCTAATTTAAGACCTTTTAAGACTTTTTAAGGATCCGCGGGGACCCTGATTTCATTGTGACTAATTGGCATGGCCTGTGGTTATTAAAATGTAGATTGAGTCATTTCTTGAAACTCAACTAAATAATAAATTGCAAAGAGACTGAATACTGACCATGCTGCCTCCATACCGATCATTGCGTCCTCGTCTTTCTCCACTGGAGAAAAAAAAAGAAAATCGACAAATATGGCATACAATGATTAACTGCTACACAACACAAGACAGCATTATAGCTGATAACGAGGGAAATCTTGAACAGCACTGATCCAACTGAAGAACTTACTGCCGTCTTTCTTCCATGTGGCCACGCTGGGAACTGTAGGAGTACTGGTCATCGCTGTAAAGTTAGAAACACAGCATTCAAACACTTATCCAGCAAGAAGATAAATCAATACTTAACGATAAACCAAAATTAAAACTCTAGGCAAAAACCAAACAAACATTCTAACATTTTTTTGACCCTATTTATGTTAAAGCTGGAATACACTACACAACTATAAATTTACAGTTATTGAAAAACTGGACATCACACAAAACAACTGAGGATTACCAACTAACAGACTTTCACGTTAAAGTCGTTCCGAACATAACACGAATCTTCTATAATCGGCTCAAAATATCAAAGATGTGTGATATCCTATGACACTCTGTGCCCATCATACACTACGCGTTTTTCTGTGAAGTCTGTCATCGCCGACTGCCCAAAATCTGCAGACTGGCTCTGACTTTCAGCAACTAGCGTTGACTTGTCCAGACTGCAAATAAGGGGAAAATCAAGGCAAAAGGCATGTAGTGTATTCCAGTCTTTACATTTCAACGGAATAAATATATAGATAGATTGAAGTGACTCACCCTCTCCTGTGGTGTGGGGGTCCCATGGGCATGTTTCGTGGGGGACGACCCCCTCCTCTTCCCCCTCTTTGGGGTGGAGGTGGGCCCCTGCGTGGGCTCATGTCATCATAGTCTCTCCTGTTCTGCATGTGGTGGCCACCACGACCTCCACTGGGGGGCATTCGATCAAAGCCTCCTCCGCTGCCACGCCCCCGAGAAGAGAAGCCTCCCATTGGCCGACGGCCCCGCTCTTCATACATCGTACTGAAGCCACCATAGTCGTAGGTCTCATCGTAAAAGTTAGGGTCATACTGCTGAGCTCTACCTTTAATGGGAGCCTGGAGAGAGAGAGGTAATGAGAAACATGTCTAACAACACCGTGACAAACAGCACTGTCAAATGATGTGTCAATCTGACCTCCACAATGAGCTCTAGCATGGTCTTAATGCACTGCACCACCCGCTCTGCTTTGCCCCCCACTAGCACCACACGGTCAGTGGACTGAGGACAGCACTCCTGAAAGAGCTTGATGGTGGTCTGGGTGCTCTAGAACAGAAGTTTTTTGATCAGCACAGATCAGCGCTTTAAAATTCATATTTTATAGTTAAAATTCTCATCATGTCTTACTTCACGAAGTTCCTTGATCTTGGCACCCTTCACGCCGATGATGCTTCCAGCTAGACTCTGATGGATGAGCAGCCTCAGCTCACAGTCAAAGTCCACCCCCTTATGATGTTGATACTGCTCCAACCAATCAGAGAATCAGAGGTGCCATTTAAGTATACAGTAACAGTATATCAGTGAATTAGGGCAGGGTATTGACACAAATTTCACAATTCGATTCGATTCGATCCAATATTGATTATTTTGGATATCAGGTACAATACATGGCAAATCAAACAAGGAAAACAAATCTCTTAACTAATGCTGTAAACTATGGGAGTCAGTTGTAGCCTATAGGCTTCATTAGCCGACTATAATATTGAAGGTAAAAATGAACTGATTTGTATACAAACACCTAAATTACACATTTATTTTATAATAATAAAGTTATATGAAAAATAAACATTTAAATGGTGGCTGTCATAAAAACTTGCCAGATTTATTCAAACATGCATTAAATATTGTAGAACATTAAAAATTATAATGAATATGTAATATGGTGCATATTTAGCAAAATGCTCCTCTCTAGAGTAAATTTTTCGAATTGACTAACGAGTTTATGGTCCCTGGATATGTTTTTTTCTGAGGTAAATGTTACGTTACATGACATTGTTCACAAGCTGTTTTACTGACATCTTTCCACGGTTGAAACACTGATTAAGCGATTACATGACATAATACGGGTTTCGATAAGTTGTACTCTATCTTTTAACACACTTTCAGATCCTCATTCATGTTTATTAAGGCGGAAGAGAAGATCATGTGCTGCTGCTTCTCTTGAGCTGAGCTGCGCCAGAGCGATCTCACGCCACAGCGCAAGAACTGTATTTATGTTTTTGAATTTCGTAAGAAAATGGACATAATTTGAAATCTTAGACTTTGTTTCATATCAATAGTAACAAAGATTATTGCGATTTATTGGATGGGATGCGCGCTACAATGTTCCGCTCATTCATCAACTGAAAACAGGATGACTAATCGATTCTTGGGATTTAAGAATCGATATCGGTTCGTAAAAATGAGAATAGATTAAAATCGTGAAATCCATATTTTCTTATCCAGCCCTAATGTGAATACGCAACTTCTCATCCAGTGGTGGCTGATATAAATGACAGTATTTTTTAATATACTTTGGTAAAAAAAAATTTTTTTAAATGTATATATGGGTGTAAATCTGACAGTTCATCACGATATGATATTATATTGATTCTCATAGCCAGCAGTACGATATTTGCTGATACCTCAAATTCTGTGAAACGATTACGATTCAGGGGTATATCGATTGATATATCTATATTATGATATTACATGCCTATTTTACACAACCAGTCGCAACTTACAAATGCAACCAAAATATGTAACATGAACATTTATCTAAAAATTTCACATCCAATAATGGGAAGAAAATCAAGTCACACATGAGATCAGTAATGATGAAAGCTTATGACATGACAAGTCATTCAGGCTTCTGTGCTATTTTATTTTTTTTGGCTGCCAGTACATCACAGTCTGGGGCACATGCAGGGCTCAAAAATAAATGTGTATAAATCACCCCTACTTCCATCTCATATGAATTGTGAAAAGAAAAAGAAAAAAACCAGAAAAAAAACACTTACCTCTTCTAGAGTAGGTATGATCTTCAGCAATATCTCAGCTACCGTGGGAATATCAGCACTGACGCTTAGGATTCTGTTAATGTAATGAATTGCATTCCACGAGAAGAGAGAAGAGAGCGTATATTAGAGACACAAACAGCCTGAAGAAAACGGTCAGTTCTTTTTTTAGCACATTTAAATGTGAGGGGGAACAGACCCCAAAGAGAGTCATGCACTCCTTTGTCAAAGGGGAGTGGAGAACACAGGAAAACAAAGAAAAACAAACTGAAGCTTCTTCCCGTTGCTGAAACGTGAAGATACAGGGAAGGTCAGATATGAAACGGATAGAGGGGTGAAAAAGTGCAGAGAGAATGAATGAAGCAGGTCCCAAATCCAGTAGAGAAGGGAGAGAGAGAAATAGCAGAGATAGATAAGGGGGGGGGGGGGGGGGGGGGGGGGGGGGGGCGGGTCAAAGTCAAATGCCACAGTAAAACAATGCAACAGACAAAAGAGGGAAATATATTTTGCACTGCCCCTTCACCATAAATAACTAAATTCAGCCTTGTTTTAGCAAGAAACCTTTAAAGTGAAAACTGTGGAAGTAGGACATTTCCCAGTCGGAGAGGGAAACAGGGTGGGAAAGGGCTTCCTTACATGACAGAAAAGGCATTTGAACATAGCACAACAGCATTTTAAATTCATATTGATCGTCATGGCAGTATCATACTCATGTTTCATGGCAGAAAGGGAGCAGTTTGTACATTAAGGATGTTAAAACAGTTCTGATATTGGCAGTAACAGAGCTGATATGACTTGGAGGTTGGAGTATCTGAGTGGCACGTACCGCTCGGGCCCACTGCTGTCTGGGACTGACACAGTGGCATTGTACTGCAGGGGGCGGGGCCAAGTACCCAGAGCAATCAAGCACACGGATGTCAATCAAGTAAGCCGCCCAATAGGAAGGGCGCGATTATGGGTGTGGCCAACCAGGGAGTCAGGAGGTCAGGCGGCAACGCAGGTGGGCGGTACGAGTCGATCCGGAATATGGGAATTGGCCAAAAATGAACAGAAAAATAAAAACAAAAAACAAGGAAAAGGGGAGAGGGAGTGGAAAAGGAATACATTTTTTAATTGGAAACACTTTCAGTGTGACTTTCAATTCTCATAATGTTGGAGGAGAATGGAGAACAGGAGAGGAACAGATTATGAGAATATGTACTAGGCCAAATACTATTTTAGCCAGTATCAAAGATTCATATACTCTTCAATTAACTAAAGAGTACAGTAGAATGTGGGGTGTTTATAACACAGCACTGTTTTTGTAACACAAACTGCCTTGGTTCCACAAAATCTATCTTTTTTTTCTTGGATGATGAGTTTAAAGTGTTCTGTTGCTTTTTATACATACTAGCATTAGCATATTATAACCCAGTTTTACAGACATCTGAGCTCCATCTACCACAGTTTGTGTGTGTGTGTGGAAAGAGTGAGAATGTGCAAACTAAACAAACGAATACTCACATCGGTGCGCAGAGCTTTAATATTCTTCCCACCCTTTCCGATCACCGCTCCGGCATTCTGCAGAGAAGATCCAATCAGCATTGAGGTACGAGAGGAGAAACGACACTCAGAAGTGATGGGAAACTCAGGGACTTACTTTGCTCTGTAGCAGAATTCTGAGCTCCACCATGTCGTCAGAGTTTCGTGATCGCTTATGGGGCATGTCCTCCTCGGTATCCTCAGCAGAACGCTTCCCTGAAATGGCATTCGCAACACGTACATTTATCACATAAAAGTTGCAATGAACAGGAACTAGCGACAGATCTTTTCTTCTGTATTGTGATTAGAGCAGTTTTTCCCAACCCTGTTCCTGGAGGCACATCAACACTGCACATTTTGGTTGTCTGTCTTATCTGACCCTTATATTTCTGGGTCCATCTATCACTGTTTTTCTTGTTAATAGAGTTCGTTCGTGGAGTAAATAAATAGGCTATAAGCTGTGTACACATTTTGTTTTTGTTAAATGGCGGATGCTGGTGTTGCGCATGAGTTCGGCCCATCGGCGTACACTTACATCACTGGTAGTTCTTATTGTGCTGGGTTAGACCATACTCTGAAGTAGGAGCTAATTTAGTTCCCCCAAAAGGAGTTCCTAGAACTAAAATCATTTCCAGTTCCTGCAGTACGAACACGCCAAAAAGCGAGTACTTCCGCCATTAGTTCTAGGAACATTGAAAAGGTTCCTCCGGTGCAAAAGCCCCTAATAGTGCAGGCCAGAGGTCTTCAACCTGCTCCTGGAAGCCCACTGCCCTGCAAAGTCTATATTCAACCTGCTTCAGCTTGTGATTTTCAAGCAACCCTGAAGACCATGATTAGCTGGTTGAGCCTAGTTCAGGTGTTTGATTAGGGTTGGAGCGAAACTCTACAGGACAGTGGGCCTCCAGGAGCAGGGTTAAAGACCTATGGTAAAGGCAGATGAACGCGAATTTGCAGGTTTAAGTGGACTAAATGACTGGAGAATTTGGCATATGTTACCAAAGTTTTACTGATTTTTATAAAGGAAACAAAGATATATGTTATGCTGTCAGCAATATTTCAAGATGGACACTTAAGGCCCGTTCACACCTAGAATGATAACTATAAAGATAACTATATTAGCGTCCACACCAGTGGACGATATCATTCTGTTTATTCTAAGCACGTGTTCGTCTGTCAATTTAAATGCTCAAGCATTTATAAATGCCTGATTTTTAAAAAATACTTTGTCTAAAGGTCAAATAACCTACTCCATTACAGAAATTAGATTTTTCTGACTATTACCGTATCAGAAACAATTACCATCCGAATAGGGCTTTAGGCATTGATTCATTAATTCAATATATAGATTTTTTATATTATATATATATATATATATATGAATAGACTGTATATAAATAGACTTAAATAAGACTGTAGCAATAAACTTTTTTCAGAATCTTTAGTATTTTGTTATATTTCTATTCAGAATCCCTATTAAAAAAAAATCCTCAATTTATCCAGAAACGTGCAGCTCTAGAGTGAGAATATGAACACAATGATCAGTGGTGGAATCGGTTGCGATGCAATGGGCACCAGGTAAAATCTTGACTTGGGCAGCAAATTGGTCAGGGACGCCCTGTGTCTGACTTTAAAAGGTTAAACCAGATACTGCACAAGAAAAAGCAGGATTTTATCTGTTGGGAAGTGGATGGTGAAAATCGGATGAAGACTAAAAAAAAAAAAAATTTCTTTGAAAAAAAGTGCGCACAATAACAACATTCAAAATATTGGTTCCATTTTAATTTTACGCTGCTTTAAAAAAATTAAAATAATAATAAAATTGCTGAATCTTACCGTTACTCTCATTGTTGCTGTAAGTGTCCTCTTCCTGCGGGTCGTTTTCTGGCTCCATTATCTATCTACAACAAGTGGAGATGAACAGCTCTCTCTTTTCTAACAGATGCCTAAGGGAAAATACAAATAGTACATGAAAGAAAATGTCATATGATCTAATAGGATGCTACTCCCAGCTCTTAAACTCTAAACTATTTTTTATAACCATTCTATGAATCTCATCAGAATGAACACTTCTCTTTGTCAATGGAGCATGGTTAGCAAAAAACACATTATTTTAAGTGAAATTATTTTTTTTTTTAAAGTGTGTGTGTGTGTGTGTGTGTATGTGTGTGTGTGTGTGTGTTAAATTGAAAGGAGAACTGAAACTAAGTGTTCTAGCAGCTATTCTCCAGTATTGAAAAAAAACTGAAAAATTATGTACTGCAATATACCTAAAATGAACAAGAAACTATTAAGAACATTAAAAACAAATCTACAACTGGGTTGTGTCTCAAAAAGTATTAGGCTGCCTACCTAGACAGCATTGTGCGCAACACAAGGGCTTATGAACGGTAGAACGCGCCTGTGTTGCTAACGAACTATTCACCAAATGATTCCTAACGATGTTGTCTAGACATGCAACTTACAGTGCTTTGAAACACAGGATTACTGTTAAAAGAATTGATTAGCCGCCATCTTCTTGCACGGAATCAGCTGCCTGCCTGGCTAATTAACAATAGAGAGTTTCAGGGAGCTAACGAGCTAGCTAACTACCATCAAGTATTTTTTCACTAGCAGTAACGTTACTCGTAGATACTACGTATCCTGCTGAAAAAATAAATAAATAAATAAATAAATACAACGCCAACACTTTCTTCAACGCATGCCAAACTGAGGAAATTACAGTACAGGAAATAGCTTATTAGGACTGCTAGCTTCCTTTAGCTAACACAGAAGAGGCTAGTTATCTAGCAAGAAAGAAATAATGCAAACTGCGACAATAACCCGTGTGCACGAAAACGTACATCGATAATTTAGAACTGTGAACCTGTTTAACACTACTATATATTGGTTTACTGTGTAAAACCGATAATAAAATTGTTTTTGTATCAGGAAATGTACCTACCGACCCGTTCCTGTCTTACTCCCCCTTCGTAAAAACAATGACGCACTAAATCTATCTTTCTACGGCGATGTAGTTGGACCAATGAAAGCACCTCCCTCCACAAAAGAAACGCGCTCTGATTGGCCCAAACACCAGCATAACCGAAACTCCAGCAGCGTCACGGACAATCATTGGTCAACTGAAACGCCAATCATCTATGACCGCGCTTTCATGATTAGCACGACTAGTAAGTCGTAGAAAGTACAGTTGTGTTTTGAAATGAGATAAGTCTAATTGTGATATTTCTTAGTACATTATGAAATGTCAAAACGTAACTTAGTCGCTGTAAGGGAGTCACAAGAAGATCCGTAGTATAGGCAAAGACGTTATAGGTTATGATCGCAACACATTTATCAGAGCAAAGTGTCTCTCAAAGTAGACACCATGCAGCCTGCACAGGAATTACTCATTTTCTGGTAAGGTATCTACTTTAACTAAACATAAAAATGTTGTACATAGTATAGTGTAGTGTTATACAGTTTAGTAAGTTGCAAATTATGTGGTTTTTATTTCGAAAAAGTATTTAAAAATAATAGTAATTCAGCACACACACACACACCAGTCAAAAGTTTGGAAGCATCACTTGAAAGAAGTCTATTATGCTAATCAAGCCTGCATTTTTGTTTGATAAAAAAACAGTAATATTGTTAAATATTACAATTTTAATGTACTTTATAATTTATAATTTATTTCAGTCTTCAGTGTCACATGATCCTTCAGAAATCATTCGAATATGCTGATTTATTATCAATGTTGGAAGCAGTTGTGCTGCTTTTTTTAATAACCTGTGATACTTTTTTCAGGATTCTTTGATGAATAAAAAAGTTTTTAAAAAATCAGCATTTATTTCAAATAGAAATCTTTTGTAACAATTTACACTACCGTTCAAAAGTTTTGGGTCAGTATTTTTCTTTCTTTATTTAAAAAAATATGTTAAATTGATTTAAGAAAAAGTGATAGTAAATATTTATTTTGTTAGATAAGATTTCTATTTTGAATCAGTACTGTTCTTTTTAACTTTTTAATCATCAATGAATCCAAAACAGTTTTCAAGATTGTTAATAAATCATCATATTAGAATGATTTATGAAGGATCATGTGAGACTGAAGACTGGAGTAATGATGCTGAAAATTTAGCTTTGCATCACAGAAATAAATTATATTTTAAAGTATACTCAAATAGAAAACCATTAATTTACATTGTAATAATATTTCACAATATTACTTTTTTTTTTTTTTTTTTTTTTTTGATTAAATAAATGCAGGCTTTGAGCATGAGAGACTTTTTTTAAAATGTTTCCAAACCTTCGGAACTATATATCATAATTTTAATGTATTTTTTTTAATCATACAATGACATATTTAAGATAAAATGTATTATCTAATCATAATTGGATGTGGAAGCCTTAGAATTAAAATATTTAAATTTAACTTAATTTAAAAAGTCTAAATCTTTACTACACATTTGCCTCTTTCCATGTTTAAAAGGTAAAGCTGTAGTGTTTGGGACAGTGAGAGGATGTCAGTGGGTGAAGTCCAGGTTACCCAGGCATGGCTGCGCTCCGAATGCCACGTCCAAGTCCCTCATGCCTGGCTGGACGCTTGTGTGAACTGGATAAAGGAGGAGGCGGATAGAGAATCCGTGCCTCAGTCGCAGCTGAATCAGCGTGTCTTGGAGCAATGGCTGCTGACTGACCTGCGGGATCTGGCCCACCCGGTTCTTCCCGAAAGGATTTCGGAGGTGCTGAAGACAGAACTGGACGGCTGTTACTGTGTTCAGATGGACTCTCTACTAGACATCAGCCAGCCCGCCTACACTCAACTACAGCGTATTCGGGGCACCGACCGCTCCAACGATCAAGTCTCGGCTGTTACGCAGGAAACGCAGAGGCCGTGGGAGGCCAAGCCCACGCGTGTGTTGATGTTGCAGCTCACGGATGGAGTGCAAAGTCTGGAGGGTATGGAATACCGGCCCATCCCGGCTCTGAGTACAAACCTGGCTCCCGGCACGAAGTTACAGCTAGTCGGGCCGATCGTCGTACGTCTAGGGGTGTTGCTCTTAAAAGCTGAGAACGTGAAGGTGTTGGGTGGGGAGGTGGAACAGCTTTTGGAGATGTACTCTCAAGGCAGAGTGCTTTGTGGGACACTTGGTTTGCCTGAGGAGAACCATCCACAAGGCGAGGAACCAGATGACCAGGAGCTTCTGGCCGTGGTAGATCATCAGGTAGCCGACAGTGGTTATGACAGCGTGACTTCAGAGGCTTCATTCAGAACGTCTCACCTTCACTCGCAACCCCGTCCGCAAGCGACGCCGTCCTCCATATCCAGGGAGGACAACTGGGATAACATGGATGAAATCCCAGATGATGACTTCAGAAGTATTCCAGACAATTTTGACGATGTTCCGCAAAACGCCGCTGATGATATGATGGACTACATTCCTGAGGACTTTGATGACATCCCGTTAGAGGAGCTGGACAGTGTGATGAGCCCGATAGATTCGCAAGTCTTGCCAAGTACTCGGGAACACTCTGAAATCAAGCAGCCTGACTCAAAGATACCAACCCATCCCAAAACGGAAGAACTTAACCCTCTGAGTTTTCGCTCCAGAACTCCTCACCAAAGCAGACCCTTACCCTTGCATCCAGAAGCTCTGGATACATTTGGTGCAAGTTCCTCTACAAACACAGGTGGATCTTCTGGTTGCGAACGAGACGCTCCAGTGTACCTCTGCACACTACAGGCATGCAGTTGGCCACCCGTCAGTGTTCAGGTTTTCCGACTACAAGCTTTCATTGTCACACTGGTGGGAAATTTGCGCGTCAGTGGCGGTGCGTGGAAACTGGGAGCCACCATATCAGATGGAAGCGGGTACTTGGACGTGGATCTGTCTGACGCCATGCTGACCAATCTCATTGGCTTCTCGGGAACAGAGTTCCGAAAACTGCGGAAAGACCCGGCGAGACGCAGCGAGGCCGACAGCGGGATCCTGCATTGTCAGAGAGAGCTGGTGGATATGTGCTGTATGATGAGTGTACAGGTGGATCCGACGGGAAGAGGAGTCGTATTGAGTGCCAGTCCGATCTCGGACAGAGAATGCTCCGAACTACAGAAAAGAGTGAAAGAGAGGAGGAAGTAAGCGCTACTTATTCTCATAACCTGACAGTGTTTGTACTGATTCAGTCTGTGGTTTCAACGAGATTTGATTGGAATAAATTGGTTTGGTTCACTCAGTCTCAAGAAAATGGCTTAAAAATGCATACCACATTACATTTCAGAATTCATTGTATTCTTTTTTCATAAATATTTCTGTTTTGTTCGATTTTTGTGGGTTTTACATTTTAATGTCTTCTGTGATTTTATCAATTTAAAAAATAATAAAGCATTTCAACATCACTTTTTTTTCTTTGCTATGTGCTTTCTATTGTGTTCTGAGAGGTTTTAACGTGTTTCTTAGCATACTATTCCCCAATAAACCAAATGATTTGAGGTATCACTATATTAAGTAACAGGGTGCAGGTGTAACTCAGGAAATCTTTCCAACTTTTTAAATGAGATCCTTCCAGAAGAATTTTATGTAAATGTATAACGTCTTATGTAATTTTAATCTATTGTATTTTTCTATTTTATTTTGATTGGTTTTATTTTTGTATTTATACTTGGTATTAAGTGTTCCTACTACCTACCCGGAAATCTTTCCTTCTCGTGCAATTTAGAACTCTCGTCGTCTGTGTGCACGTTCACATAAGCGTCTTCTCTTTGCAAGGAACATTTGAAGCATGTGGACCATATTCCTGCAAATGTGGGTAAGTTATGCTTTTTTTTTTTTTCTTGCATTATTCCTGTCTGCCCTGCAGGGGTAAAAAACAAAAGCAAAAAAACAGCTAAAACCAGCCTAAGCTGTTTAGTCTTCCAGCCTGGTCATAACTGGTTTAGCAGGCTGGTTGGAAATCAAATCAAATCAAATTTTATTTATAAAGCACAATAAAAACAACAGTAGTTGACCACTGCTGTATAATACCAAACTAAAATGAACATAAGTAAATATGACCAATAAAGACTGCAATGCAATCAGAAAAAAGGAGTACATCAAAACACCAATCCATGATGAGGCCTCAAAAACTCTAGGGAACAGTTTATATGCCTGGAAGAAAATACAGGTTTTTAACTTCGATTTAAATTAAGATTCTGATGAAAGTTTAACTAATTTGAGGGAAACCAGAAGTCTATTCCACAGTTTTGGCTCAACAACAGAAAAAGCACAGTCGCCTCTCAAATTTAATCTAGATCTCGGGACCATCAACAATCTTTGTTCAGAACACCTCAGAGATCTAACAGATGAGTTTGGATTTAAAAGTTCACAGATAACCTATATAAGGAGCTGATCCGGTCAGAGCTTTGATTGTTTTTGAGGGGTTTTAAGACCAGGGGCCTGTACCATGATGGTAGTTGAACAAACTCGGGGTTACAGGATTGGTTTTGAGTCGACAAAACCAAACCGATGCAATCAGACTTTATTGGTACCATGACGTAGCTCATCAACTTTCTCTGTCAACTCAGGCTTTGATCCTTAAGCTATGATTACTCCACGCGCGCGTGCACATAAAAGAGTGACGTCGACACTGAACAGCCAATCGCGTTCGATATGGATAGAGCGAGAGCGATATATTTTTCCGCGCAGGAGCAAGAGATTGTTCTTCAGAAATACGAAGAATATAGAAGTGTTTTTCAAGCACGCAGTATGGCAGTAACACTGTATCTGCTGCCAAAGCAAGAGAACAATCTTGGAGGAAGACTGCTGATTGCGTAAATGCGTAGGCTAAGTTAAACAATTAATGTAAATTTATGTAGGATAATCATATTAAAAATGCATTAAATGCTAAAATGAAAATGCATTTAATACATTGTTGTGTTGATATATATGTGTGTGTGTGTGTGTGTGTGTGTGTGTGTGTGTGTGTGTGTGTGTGTGTGTGTGTGTGTGTGTGTAAAATGTGAATGTATAGGCTATTACATCCTAAGAAAGATTGATATTCATTGATTTTTAGATGCAACTCCAAACGGTCTTGGCAGCAGATCAAGACAAAATATAATTCAAAGTGGTGAGTATTTACCACAACCTTTTATTATTTTTGTGAACATTTAATTACAAACACTTGTTTGCAGCAAACAGAAAAAAGTGTGAAATAAGGAAAACTGGGGGAGGGCCACCTCCTCAAGATTACACTGTGGCGGAGGAGTTGGCGCTGAGCAACAATAAGGGGCGGCCGATTATGGATGGGACTGCAAGTGCTGTACAGTCTGACCCTGGTGCTGGCTCCTCAAAGCAAGTGACACTGGGTATGTGTGTGCAATGCATTACTAATGTTTTTAAAAAAAGTTAAATATGGCTGACTCTGTTCTGCAGTAGATGGAAATACAGTGTCCCTGTTGAAGCCAGCACAGTCTCCTGCACAGAGGTCAGTATGCAGCAGACAGAACACCAAACATAACCTGCTTTATAACAGTTATGCTTTACATTGGCCTTTTATTTATTAGGGTGAACCAAATGATGAAGACACTCCGTCTGTGTGTTCTGAGACAGTTGCTGAGGTGAATGCACTGGGCTTTTTATTATGGCACACATTTGAATGTCATAATTAAGTGACTGGCCCTTACACATCTCTTTTATTGTAGGATTTTTCACAACCTGCCCCAGAAACTGAAGCCTCTACCTCAATGGGCTACAGAAGGAATGTGAACAAGGTAATGCTTTAAACCCTTGACAAAAATTACAGTCAGTCCTATGTTTGTAGAAAGTCATGCACTTTTTGTGATTTGATCAACCTCCAGAAAACATGTAATGATTGTGGTGAAATTGTTTCAGGTGGAAACCGACTCCGTCAGGGCCCTTTACAAAAGGAGTCTAGAACTAGACTGTTCGCTGAAGGAGCTGGACTGTGAGCTGAGGAGCCTCCAAATTAAAAATAAAAATAAATTGGAGATCAAACAGCTGGAAAAAACAGATCTCAGTATGTGAACTTTTTTTTTTTTTTTTAAGTAACCCTTTAGTATGAACACTATGAATGTTTATTAATGTCATTTTTCTTGCTCTCTTTCTTCCTCCCTAGCCACATGATCAATAAAACAGTTTGAGACCTATCTGCAGTGTTAGTGTGCTTTTAAGTAAAATATTGTGTTGTGATTGCATCTCTGACAGCTGCGCCAGCTGGGTGGTCAAGTGTGATGGGGTCAATTTCATCAGGGAGAAGCTGGTTTTGTGGTGGTACTCGCTCCTTTCTGATAGTGGCAATATTATGCAGAATGGCACATGCAGCCACTATCTGTGATGCCCGCTCTGGTGACACTCTTAAACGCCTAAGGCAGTTGAAACGTGCCTTTAGGATGCCAAAGGTCATCTTGATCTTGACCCTGGTTTTACTGAGGGCCACATCGAAGCGGTTTTGTGGCCCTGTCTGAGGGTCAGGATAGGGGGTTAGCAAAAACCTCTGGCATGCATAACCTCTATCTCCTACCAACAGGCCATCAAAAAGCCCTGTCATAGAACAGAAAAGGGGAAAATTGTGTAAGTTTTGCTATTAAAATTAAAACTTTAAAGTGTACTGTACCAAATTTAACTTGCCTTCCTCAAAGCGCTGACATAAAATACACTCAGTCATGCACTGAGCCAGGCCATTTGGCATCCAAACTTGTGATCATGCATTCATGATCACAAGTCATCTGCAGATGAAATGTACAGTAAATAATTGTCCTATCTGTTAGTTACTATTTATTTAAAGATTGATCTCAATGCAAATAAAAATCATTTCACATAGGCTATATAGTAGCCCTACCTAAACATCAAGGCTGTGAAAGGACTTTCTGTTCACATAATCTGCCTCATGTTCTCCTAGAGCTGTGGAGATTGCAACATGTGTGCAGTCTATTGCTCCTATGACTCTAGGGAAAATCTGTATCTTACATACAAGTAAGTATCAGGAAAGTGAAATGGATTTTGTCTGTCCCTAAAAACTCTTTCTCTACGAAGTGCTCGTCTAACAATTTGCGCGGAGATGTCTACAGGATTTGGGAGAAAAGGTGAAGCCATTGCAACAGAGAACAGACGCTGAGAATTAGTTACGTCACCTATATGTTTCTTTGCTCACAGCTGATTGGTCAAACTTCAGTCTGAGATCTTGAATCCAGAACATAACCTGCCCTGGAGCAGGTTAGCTGTGCAGCGTAAGATACCATGGCGACGAACACCGATTAAAGCCGAGCTACTTTCATAGTACCTAAAACCCAGGGTTGGCGGAAACTAAACTGGAACATAGCTGGCTAGCCACCTAAACCGGCTTCATGGTATAGGCCCCAGGTTTTCAACAAGTTGATCATAAAAACAAGCTGTGCCTGTTGGAATTACTGCTTTGTCTTTCTCAAACTATTGTTTTTGGGACATTTCTCCCTGGTTTCACAGACAAGGCTTAAGCCTAGTCCCAGACTAAAATGCATGTTTGAGCTGTTTTAACTGAAAGCAACTTGCACTGACATATCTTAAAATAGATCAGGCATTGTTTTGTTTCAAGATGCACTACTGTTTTTTTTGTTTGTTTGTTTGTTTGTTTTCCCTAAGGCACGTTTATAAAAGTTAAAAATGTCCTAATTTAATTAAGGTTTAATCCTGGCTTTATCTAAATCCTGTCTGTTAAACCAGGCCATTAGGTTTTTGAGAAAATCAAGCAAACATCCAACATAGACTCAGCAGTAACAGCACTGATAGTGGCATACTGTATCGGTGAAATGAAGTCACAAAAATACTGAACTAATACATACACACACAGTAATAACAGCATTACGTCATTTAACCATGCAAAGCCACATGTCCTATTCATCATGTTCATGGTTTGTCTGCTTGACAGGACCATACAAATTTGTGCATCTTGTATTAGAGCAGTTAAAATTTGTTGCTTTGAGTACAATTCTCTCATACTGACCACTGGATGTGAGAATTATAATTGTTGCACTCCACAAAGATGACCCTAGGCTATAAGAAGATTGGTAACACCCTGAAACTGAGCTACAGTAGGCCAGGGTCATACAGAGGTTTTCCAAGACCTCGCAAGGGTCAATCAAAGATGTTGAGTCCTCGTGCTGTGCGTCATGTGCAGAAGCTGGCTTCAAAAAACAGACGCATGAGTGCTGCCAGCATTGCTTTAGAGGTTGCAGAAGCAGAAGATCAGCTTGTCAGTGCTCACACCGCACACTGCAACTATACCTGTCAACACTCCCGTTTTTCCCGGGTTTCTCACGTTTTTTAGCCCTATCTCCCAGACCCATCCCGGTTTGTTATTTCTCACAGGAAACTCCCGTAATTTGCATGGCCCAAACTCCATTATGAATAATCGGACCAATATGTTTGTCTAATGCTGGCCAGTTGCCAGATCTTGTATTAAATGCATTATATTCACACAATCCACACACCATATACAATTTCAACCCGTTTGTCACCTCAACCTGGCAACCCATAACCCAGTTGCGCAGTCGCGGGAAGTTTAACCTGAAAGCGTTAACCCCCCCCACCCCCCACCCCCCCCCCCCACCCCCAACAAAGGTCCCTGCACAAATCTCCCGGATTTTGAAAACCAAATGTTGACAGGTATGACTGCAACAAGTCAGTTTGCATGGCCGTCGTCCCAGAAGGAAGCCTCTTCTGAAGCTGGCTCACAAGAAAGCCCGCAAACAGTTTGCTGAAGACAACCTGTCCAAGCATGAATTACTGGAACCATGTCCTGTGGTCTGATGAGACTAAAATAAACTTGTTTGGCTCAGATGGTGTCCAGAATGTGTGGTGATGCCCTGGTGAGGAGTACCAAGACAAGTGTGTCTTGTCTACAGTTGAGCGTGGTGGTGGTAGCATCATGGTCTGGGGATGGATGAGTGCTGCTGGTATTGGGGAGCTGCGCTTCATTGAGGAAAACATGGATTCCAACATGTACTGCGACATTCTGAAGCAGAACATGATGCCCTCCCTTCAGAAACTGTGCCGAACGGCATGATAACGACCCCAAACACACCACCAAGATGACAACTGCCTTGCTGAGGAAGGTGAAGGTGATGGAGTGGCCAAGTATGTCTCCAGACCTGAACCCTGTTGGGCACCTGCGGTGATCCTCAAGCGGAAGGTGGAGAAGCGCCACGTGTATGGAGGAGTGGAAGAGGATCCCAGCAACAACCTGTGCAGCTCTGGTGAACTCCATGCCTAGGAGGATTGAGTCAGTGCTAGATAACAATGGTGCCCACACAAAATATTGACACTTTGGGCACAGTTTTGACATATTTTTGTTGCCAGCTATTTTGACAATAATGGCTGTATGTTGAGTTATTTTCAGAGGACAGTAAATCTATAGTGCTATACAAGCAGCACACTGACTACTCTAAAATATATCCAAGTTTCATTTCTATAGTTTTGTCCTCTGAGAAGATATATTAAAATGGTTGCCAAAATGTGAGGGGTGTATATATGTAAGGAATAATTGACGACAGGCCGTTGAATTATTAGAAAAATAATGCACACCCGAGGTGGTAATGCGGTCAAGACGCGAAGCGGAGTATATAAACATATATATATATGTATGTATATGTGTGTATATATCAATAGATTATAAACCCTGACAGTTATTAAATGTAGGCCTAATATCTACTACCACATTAAAATCAGTGTAGTATAAGTAGTAGGCTAATACTAAATTAATTAATTGTGTAAAATAGGAAATATGTAGCTTTTGACTTTTTGTTAGTAGACAGATAAAGGCATTTAATGAAAAAAACACCCCCATATTTATAGTCTTTGTGCAGTATAGCAAAAGCAACAAATGCTACAACTATGCTCAATCTACACACTATCATTCATGTCTATAGCACAAGCGACTACGACTTTTAAATCCGTCATCCTAAATATAAGAAACAATATAGCTTAATTGTGATGCTTTCCTTTAACATAGACTGCTTGAAAGTCTTTAAACAAATACCAATGTATACCGGTAGATGGCAGCAGTGGAATATAATTCTGCATTTCTACATCCCAAATGGACCATTTAATGAACCAGTTTAGATGTTCTTACTGCTGGTTACATACATTTTTTTTTTTTTAATTCTCTGTAGTGGAAAAAGTATGCACAATTCAAGACCACAACAAGCTTTCATAATGAAGTATCTCTTGTGTTAAGTAACCTAAGCCCAAACTCCATCTGTTAGGCTACATTCAGTCCTGGCTTTATTCATAAAGCCTACATTGTTCTACAGCTTTATCATTATGGTTTATGGTACTGAGATCTGGTCTAAAAATACTTGAGTGTCATTAACTGAGTGCACGTAAACTGCCACTTGTGCGCTCATCTAATTCTCCTTTGATTTATTTTCCCGCGTCGTGCGTCAATCTTGACGTCATTAGAATGATGCTTGACCCGGGTAACGGAGTTGAGCGAGCTGCTGTTCTGAATCGGTTCATTTAAACGATTCGTTCAATCATCAGGTGGCGACAAGTGAGTGCCCTTTTGTGTTATGAGCGAGTCATCATTCGATTAGTTAAAGTCCTCCCTGTAGTCAATAATTTGATACCTTAAAACTCATTTTTGATCACCAAAATTACATATTTAAACGTTTTTTCCTTGGAAAAAATGTCTTAATACCTTAAAATAGCTTGAATGTAACTTGACACCTTTACTTCATTTATACTCGGTTCTATGAATATGCTAATTAGCCCCGCCTCCACTCACTCACACAAGCTTAGAGATCCACTCGTTGACGATCACACGATGACCTTGGGGGGGTTTCCCGAATGCATCGTTGGCCAACTATGGTCGCAAGTTCCGTCGTTACCAATAGAGTTCAATGGACATTGCGATGAACTTGCGACCATAGTTGGCTAACGATGCTTTCGGGAAACGCACCCCTGACTGGTTGCAAGGTAGTTTGTGACGTCAGAAACACCAGCGATTTCAAATCGCCTTTTTGAGAATCTTTGGTTCACTGCAGTTTTAAGGAGAAAATACTCAGCAATGGTTGACTTATGCATTTACACATGGTTTGTCTTAAAGCATATTAAAAAAACACCACATAGACATAAATAAACAATTATAAATTTGCAACTAATGCCACCAACACTCCACACGAGCCCTGATTTTCCGCTCGCCGACAGTTAATGGCGATCACTCTACATCATCTGAGTGGCGATCGCTGTTTGAAATATCAAAGACATGAACCGCTGATACAAGAAAGAAATTCATATCAAGTTTAATATCTAGACTAGACAACAAAACATTTAATCCATTGCTTATCATCATCATCATCATAAAACAGATAATAGCATTATGATTTACAGTAGCCTGACACTTTAATTGTGAATGGTTATTATTTTATCACAATTCTTGTAACACAGTTCTGAATGAATCGTGTCATTGCTGGTTTCTACATTATTACGTTTTTTTGCACTCACTATTTATTGTGTTATACGTAGATCATTTTTAAGGCGTAGTATTTTTAATCAATTAACATTTATTTTGTTTGTTTTATGTGTTATTCAAGTTATTTATAAATAATTTATTTAGTTTAATCGATTTTTCACACTGCTTTTTTTAGACTTTTCCACGGACACCCTAGCACCCCCTTGTGGCCCCCCTACACTAAAAAAATTAAGCCTTTTTTCAAGATTTACCATTTCAATTAATAGTACAATTCCATCAAATTGAATTGAATAATCTTTACATATTATTCCTACTATAAATTAAGAATTTCAAATGAGTAAAAACAACTAAAGCTTAATAAAACATTTTGTATAAATCTTAAACTTAGTTTTTTTTTTTTTTTTTTTTTTTTTTTACATTTATGAATACGAATCACATTCCCCATTCCCTTGTTCCATTACGATTTATACAAAATGTTTTATTAAGCTCAAGTTTTTTTTTTACTCATTTAAAATTCTTAATATGAAAGCATTATTCAATTCAATTTGATGGAATTTTACTATTAATTGAAATGCGTAAATCTTGAAAAAGGCTCTAAGTGTAGGGATGCCGGCCGGTCCCCAGTTTGAAAACGCGCTTCAAAAAAGAAATAGCCTACTTCAGGGGAAGTCGAAAACTACGAGTAGAAACGAGAGCAATTCGTTCATTTAAAAATACATTCCAAAAACGGATTCATTCACGAACGAAAAATAGCCTACTGCTGTGCTATAAATCTTCCTCTTGTCTCAGCGGCTCCTGATGTTTCAAACAGCGATCGTCACTCATGATGACGTAGCTCCGATTTGCCTCCGTTTTTAGTCTTTTAGGAATTCTGTGCTAATTTATGGCTGTCATTACCATAATCTGAGCAACATTCCTGAAAGGAGATAAAACAACTGTCCTGACTTGCATTGACATGATAAAGTCCTAACGGAATCACAACATGGCTATGTACGCGATCCGTACGCCTTAACTTAAAGTCTCAAGTCTTGATCGGTGTAAGGATGTGACACGTTGTCAATAATCAATAAAGTGCTTTAATGATCTGTTCTCCTCCTCTCCTCGTCTCCTCCCCTCAGATGCGCATCATCCAGCGCTCGCGCTCCCTCACTTCAGCACTCGCGTTTCTCAAGTGCGCGTCTTCTGCATTTAACGCCAGCATCATTCGAGGTAGAGCGACACACACAGAGGCAAGAGGGAGAGAGGAATACGAACACTTCGAGGAGATAGACGCCCGAGACAAGGTCGACTGAGTCTCACGATCCGTTCTGCGTGTCTCGCGCTCGGACGCTCCAGACGCGGGCGCGTGTGTTTTGCGCTGTGTCCTCTCCACGCGTCGGTTTCCAGGGGTCTTAAATCTGGAGGCGAGGACCCGGGGATGAGCCTGCTGTCGAGGGGCTTCGACATGGCGGGCTGGGGGTTCCGTTGGGTTCTGGTTCTGGTGCTGCTCGCGCTCTGGAGGCCCGGGACCGCTTGTCCGGAGCTCTGCACGTGCACGGGCGTGCGGATCTCGTGCGTGGATGCGGAGCGCAGTATTATGGCTTTTCCAATGTTGCAGTCCGAGGCGGAGATGGAGAATATCACAGACATGTAAGTCACACAGAAGATGCCAGGGGTCACTGAAGGTGATCATGCATGTTGTGTCAACTCTTTAAAACAGCCAGCCAATGAATTACAGCGTCATTAACTTGCATAATTGTGTCTATGATTTATTCAATTTGATTTATTGTAGGCTACGTGAATTACTGTGCCAAAGTAATTTTATAAGTGCAAACCACATTATTATTGTCATTATATTCTCTTCAGTGCTGCTTCTGGTATGTTTACACAATATGTTAGCAAAAATAATGATATGAGACAGATGCCAATGAAGACATTTTGATGGACTTTAGGTCACAAATCACACCAGAGCGACTCAAGGCCGTATTTTATCGAGCGTGATGTATTTTCTGAATTACCCTGGATGATTTTTTAAAGATAATGTTCTTGTTGCTGTTTACAGATACATTGCAAATCAAAGCAGTTTAACATCCATTAATGAAAAAGATCTCAACTTGTACCGCAACCTCAGAAACTTGTGAGTACTAAAATGTGTATATGTTCTTTATACGCGGTGAGATGGAAGTTTTTATGACATCGGTGTTTGTCTTAATCCCTCAGAACTGTAACAAACACGAGGCTCACATATATTTCGAGGCAGGCCTTTCAGAGCAACCTGAAACTACAATATCTGTGAGTGTTTTGGTTTTGGACGAGCTGGAGGTTCAATTTAGCATGTTTTGATTGTTTACAAAGTTACAAACATTTGATATTGTGGGAATTTAGTATGTATCTTTATCAGTGCTGATCATTGCCTCCTTTTTCAGGAATCTCAAAGAGAACAATCTGTCGTATCTATCCTGGAGGACTTTTCATCATTTAAACATTTCTTCCTTGTGAGTCTGGGAATGTTTATTGAAGATATATTACAGTTATCATTCAGTATATGCTGTGCCTCCAGTGTGACGTTATGGTTTTTCTTTGTTTTTGTTTTGGTGATTAAAATATTTCATTTTCTATGACAGCAAATGATGCTTGCACACAATATACAATTAAATAATATATTCCAAAACTATTAAAAAGTCAAATGTATTAAAAAAAATATTTGAAAACAGAAATTGTCAATTTTCAAGGTTGTTGATAAATTTGATAATTTTTGGGATCAGCCAGTGCCGACACTCTTGCAAATATTGTCTGATAAACTGGACTTGCCAGTTTTGCTTTTCGGTATGGTTGAACTGGATCAGTGAGGTCAGCAGAAAAGACATCGGTAAATAAATTGAGATTAAATGCATAAAGTATATTAATGTGATTTAACATTTAATTATTGCTGGTTGGCGTAATATTCAGAGTTTGCATGTCACTGTTTTTATTCATTTTGAATACTGAATCTGCTTTTCTGCAAGTAAATGCATGTTCACATTTACAATAGCCATCATGTTGTTCACACACACAACGCCTCTGCACTCACTCCCGAGTTCTCTCACATGAGGACAGAAGAGCTGTCAGTCAATACAGGGGAAAACAAAGTAACTTACGTTATTTATTTGAAAAAGTATTTGTTGCAAATTGAAAAGTAATGCATTACTTTACTAGTTACTTCAAAAAGTAATCTGATTACATAACTCGTGTTACTTGTAATGTGTTACCCTCAGCACTGTCCATATCCACTGTGTGATACATCCTGTTTATGATGTAGTCCATCCAGGTTACATGTAGAGTTATTTGGGTTCTTGTGTGAGCAGGGCACTGTTATAATACACTTGTATGCACTGGTATGTCGCAGGTTGCTGGCAGGCAATACTTTGCAGTGCTCATGTGAAAACGTGTGGTTGAAGCAGTGGAGAGGAGAGGAGTCCGAGGAGCTGATGTGTGTGGAGGAGGGAGGGAAGAGGAGAGCTCTGGCTATGCTCACACTGCCCAACTGTGGTAAGAATTACTTGATAAAGAAAACATACGGACAATACAGTCTAGATTTCCTTTTACAGGGGTCATATCATGAGTAATCAAATTATCCTTGATCTTCTGAGTAAGATATACAGTAGGAGCTCTGTGAAAATGTACTGTAACTTTAAGAACTCAAATTTTTAGGCCATTTATTGAAACAATGTTGAAAAAAACAAACATTCCATGATTCCCCAACGTTCTGATGTAAGATAGTCACAGTCCTGCCCAGACACAGTGAGATAAGATGAAGCTGGTTAGATTATTGTTAGACGGTAATTCCTAAACTAATGATAAGTGAGTGAAATAAGCAAAAGTTGGTTCTCTGCAAATAGTTCTGAAGGATCCAGTGGCTGAATTAGATTTTTAACAAGAACCTTGATCGTTTCAGTCTGATTTAAACAGTGTTTACTGTTAATTTCACCACAGATTGTTTTGCAAATCTGTCATAATGTACTAGACTTTGCAAAGATGGGACAGTTAAAAACAGGAACCAGCATTAACCCTAAGCTTGTGAGCGCAGTGCTGTATCCTATTTCACATGTGAGAGGGCGTTTACATTGAATTATAAAAAAGGACCGATTCTTAATTTGAAGAATCAGAAAGAAAAAAGAAAAAGAAAAAAACGACCAGGAAAAAATTTGATTGTGGCTGTTTTGGAGAAAAAAGAACATGAGTACACCTGAGGGGGTAACAAATAATGATAATAAATGATATCTATGGATCATTTGATTGATAAGAGGCACTCAAATGTGTCTTTATCAGTGTTAGTTTAGTATTATTTACTATTTTAGTATTTATTAATAGTAATTTATTAATATTAAGTTATAGTAAATTTGTTATGTGCTTTTGTCATTTTGATTACTTTTTCTCCATTCTAAAAAATACTGGGTTGTTTCAACCCACGTTTCGGTAAAATATGGACAAACCCAACCATTGGATTTAAAATGTCATTTAAAAAATGTAAACCAATGGTTGGGTTTGTCCATACAGTATTTGACCCAAACGTGGGTTGAAACAACCCAACATTTTTTTTTAGTTTTTAAAATTTAGTAATTTTATTTCTTCAGTTGCAAAGGCAACATTTCTAAATATCAAATATATCTATATATATTTAAAGATTTTCATATAATATTTATATTCTGTTTTATTATTTCAATTACTGAAAATGATTTATAACAGTTGTAATTTTACTTAACAACACCAACACAGGCCTTTATTACAAGCTTTTAAGAACTGAATGCCCTAAAACTGATTGTCAACCAGAAGCCAGTTGAAAGAATTAACTAAGACATTCCACTATGGCCCGGATAACTGAGAATCCTCATATTTGAAAGGAAACTTGCGGTTTCGCTCATATAATATTCCAGACTGAAGTTTAGGTTTGTTTGTTTGGTAAGATGTGATTTGTCCAGGCTGTAGTTTTATGGCTGCGGCTTGAGACGCGGATCATTATTGATCCGAAGATCAGCCTCCAGCCAGGCCTATTTTAAGCAATACCACAGCAGAAGGGCCTCGAGGGAGGAAGAGAGGACAAGAGAGTGAGGGAGGAAAAGGGAAAAATAGAGACAGACGGGGGGATCCCCAGAATGCAAAAACACTGAGACATTTAGACTCTGCTGAGCGTCTGCTGGCCTGTGGCCAAATGTGCCTTTCTTTTCCATTTTTTGTGCCATGAAAAAAAATAAGCTGCTCCACTGACTCGTTTGAACTTGCCATTGTTTTTGGAACATCTCGAGTGCCAGATGTACATTAGAGATGTTTTGCCAAAACAATGAAGAGAAACTTAATGCCTTTTAATCCCAAAAATGATTCACTTGCCCTTATGTCGCTCCAAACCAGGGGTGTGTTTCCCGTACAACGCCGTAACTCGCTGCTTCACTACCATAGAAATGTGTCTTTGAAGAAACCAACTAGCTAATCACGACTGTTTCCCGAAACCGCACTGTTGCAAAGTGGTCGTTCAGCCACGTTTGTTTAATGATGTTAGCAGGTGGTGGAGTAGGCTAATAACTCCTTTTAATGCTAGATGTTTTGCTATAAATTACGGACATGGCATCTGAGGACTATTTCTCATTTTTCTCAGTTATTTAGCTTTATTTCCAGATTCAATCATAGGCTCGTTCGCACATGCGCAATCTTCAAAAACGGTGCTTTAATTCTTGACAAACTAAAAGATGTAAAGGACATTTGTATGTATTCTAAATAAAATATAGATTGTACTGATTGTCAGCTTGCTTATTTTGCTCAAGATAAGGATTTAGTGAGTCCACATGTCATGCAAACAAGAAGCTGCTTCTAACCACAGGTCGAGAGCTGTCGTTCCAACCACACAACTTTGCGATGCTGTTTGCAAATGTTCGTTAGAACTAGCCTATGTTTTTGGGAAACACTGAGTCGTTGAACTATGCTGATAACGATGGAACTTGCAAACATAGTTGGCTAACGATGCTTTCGGGAAACACTGAGTCGCTGAACTATGCTGATAACGATGGAACTTGCGAACATGGCTAATAATGCTTTCGGGAAACGCACCCCTGTATGACTGAACACAAAAGAAGATATTTTGAAAAATGTATCTTTTTTCTAAAGTCAGTGGGGTCCAGTGACATTTAGACTCCACTGACTTTCATTGTATGGACAAAAACAATTCTTCAATATATATATATATATATATATATATATATATATATATATATATTTTTTTTTTTTTTTTTTTTTCTGCAGAAAGTCAGAGGTTTGGAATGATGTGAGCATGAGTAGCCTAAATGATGAAAAAATTTAACATTTTGGGTGAATTGCTTTTTAAGAGTAGGAGCTGCTATGGGAAAATCCAGTCGGAACAGACTGAAGGTGTGTGTTGTTGTGTTTGGTGGATATTTAACTTCAAACATAAAAAAGTACATACAGTCTTGAAATGATCGTAGCTGCGTGACCTGCAGTTTCCAGCAGCAGAAAGAGATTCCCGGGACGCGGTGATAAGGATGTAACCTGCGGCAGCCTGGGAGCAGATGGAGATAGAGATCTGAGAGCTGTCCGCACTCTATGGCCTTGAGTTTAGTGGGAGCGTCTAGCGGGATAGAACGGTGTTCCTGTGATGCCGATGGAGAAGTACGAGTTAATCTGAGCTAAATTGTATTCAAATATAGGCTACACTTCGGTTTCACTTTAAAAATAATTGTCTGTTAGAAAATAAGAAATAAGATTAGTTTTTTTAAGACTATTTTTATATAATATAACATAACATAACATCAAAAATGATTGTTTTTGAGAATTGGTCAATTGGTTTTAAAATGTTTTCATGTTAAAATTAAGTTACTTTAATTTAATTTATTTAAAGTGATTACATTACTGAACTAAAATATCAAATACATATCTCAGTGCCCCTTTAACTATACCCGGAAAATGTCCAAAAATTAGAAATAGAATTAAAGATTTCTTTAAAAGTTATTCAAAACAATACATTCAATTAAATATAGATACAGTAGTGGCCAAAAGTGATGTCCGAAAGGGTATATTTATTTTGAATGACCTTACAAGTTCAATTAAACCATCAAAATATAAGGAAAATATTTTATATACATATTTTTTAATATTTTGAATATGAGTGAAGAAGATTTAGATTTTCTTATAGATCACAAAAAGTATTTGGTTTATGTTTTTGAGAATTTGAAACCCTATTCATGTTAAAACTAATTTACTTTGATTACATTTATTTAAAGTGATTTAATTAAAATAAATCTAATAAATGTATACATTTTAAAAGCTTTTGAAAGGAACATGCATATCTCTGTGTAACTTTAAATATAACCTGAAAATGGCTAAAAAAAATTGTCATTTGAAACAATATAATATGCTGATATATATATTTATATATATATATATATATGGAATACATATATATGGAAAACTGGAAAGTTCACTCGCTCACTCAAAGATTCAGACACAGATACAGATAATATTGTTCCTTTTTTATGTTGTTATAAGTGTCATGTCCTGACTGGCAAACTACTGCCAATCTGACCATTCAGATTTAAACGCATTTTGAAAAAAATTATTCCAAACCACTTATGTTCTACGGACCTTTAGATATATATTTATATTTGTTTTTATCAAAAACCAAGACAACGATACTGATTAACAATATAATTTTTTTCTAATTACTACTTTATTGTTAATTAGTGTATAAACGTTCTGGTTGGTGGTCTGTTGTTGTTTCTAGTTCTCCCCACTGTGACTCTCAAACCCACCAAATTGACCATGCAGAAAGGGTCAAATGTGACGCTGGTGTGCAACACGTCAGGAACGCCCACGCCTAATCTGAACTGGGACACCTGCAAATTAAACTCAGCGCACCAGGTAATTCTGACCTTCATCTCCAAGGTCTTTCAGTTGTAATTAATAGTGGTTGTTGCAATTTCTTTTCGTGTGGATGCCAGAAGACATCCAGACTGGAGGAGCATGGGTAACAACACCAATTCATTTCACTGTTTTCTCTAGTTTGTTAGGTCTCTCCACAGCATTTTAAAATTGTATTGCAGACCAGTATTGTTCAGTCATTTTGATGATACATTATGAAAGCCATTCCCTATTCATGACATTTTGCATTAGATTTTGCTGAGAGGATTGCTTAATTATTTAACAGATTTTGTGAATTTTCCATTGTCCCCATGAAATAAAAATCAAAGTTTTTTGCCTTGTAGTATACGTTAGCCTTAGTGTTATCTATAAGCTAGTGTGCTCTAAAACAATGACAAAATTTGCATTTAGAAGATATAAGCATTCAAAACTTAGTCTCTCACTTGCGCCAATATGGCTTCATGATTTTGATGACATCACTCTGCACTTCAGTTTCTCATCAGGTTTTCTGTCCAATCAAATACTCTCTAGAATCTGAAGCCCCGCCCCCTACATTATAAATAGACGCTAAAGCTGCGGCTGAAATCGGTCACTTGTTCACACAATTACTATTTTCTACATGGTGAATGGCACATATAGTGCACTATATAGGGAACGATTCAACGCAGTCGACGCAGACCAGGAACCGTATCGGACCCATTTGAATTCTGCACAGAATGCTATATTTTAAAGAAATATGGTGTAGATTATGAGAAGAAATGGTTAGAGATTAGGAGGGAACTGCGGCTTTACTGAGCTCAACAGCTCTAGTCGAGCTGTGATATAAACGAAAACGCTATTGGCTATTTAAAAAAAGGGGAGGGGCTATTCGATATGTCCCGCCCTGTCTTCCTGTTTCAGTGGAAATTACGTCAAAACATTGAATAACGCTGCGTGTTTCAAGGCACTTCATTGGGCCTTTAAGGCTTTGATTGATGGAACAGGGCAAAAACACCTTAATAACCGCTTTTCCACTATCGGGGCCAAACCGTTCTCTTTGCCTAACCGTTCCATTCTGTGCCGATCTGGCCAAGATGGCACGGATAAGATTTCATTTTCTGATATCAGAGCTCTTTAGAATGTAATATAAATGCGTTAGTCAATGCCTTTGAAATGCAAGAATTTACAGAGGTATGAAATGTAAGTAGCGACCGCATTATAGAGGATGATCAGATATTTCTATTATTAACTTGTGTTTACTTTGCTCAAATAGCGTGCTTGGCCAGCTACAGAGAAACCGGTATGTAATCATGCATGTGCCGAACCAAGCTCAGGTGGAAATATAACCGTAACCAATTCCTAAACCGTTCGGCCCAATGGTGGAAAAGCGGCTAATGTATATTGCAATTTGCAAACCATTTTCTTAATGAGGTGTAACAGGATATTCCCAAAAACAACAATCCCTGAATAGCTATTGGTCAAAATGATCCAATTGGCCATCCGCCTAAGTGACGCCAATGGAAAAGGAAAGTCATTTCAGAGGAGGAGCAACTGATTACATTTTGATTAAAGACAAATATTGTTTTCTTTGGAATAACATGCGACAATGAATTGTCCACAATAAGGCTAGGAATCTGTATTATCTGTATTAAGGAGAAGTTCTATTGCATAGACTTTAAATGGAAATGACTTTGACATTGCTGTAACTCACACCCCCAGAAAGAAGGCTCAGGTCAGATGTCAGAGCTCAAGCTCAAGCTCTTTAATGTCTCTTCTCTGGACAACGAATGCAAAATCACCTGCAGATCTGATAACATGGTGGGAGAGTCTGAGGCGTCTGTGCATCTGGACATACTGTGTAAGTTATCAAGAGAAACACACAGCTGTAAAACGAACAGATACCCACTGTTTTAGGAGAATGATTGCACAAGTCTGGGATACTGTTATAATTGCTACTCATTTATACTGGATATTACATTTATATATTTTTTTTATACACACTACCCAAGTTTTAACGTTTTTAACAGAATGCCCAAAGGGCTACATTTATTTTAAATCTTTTGTAATATTATACATTTCTTTACTGTAACTTTTGATCGATTTTAATGCATCCTTGCTGAATAAAAGGAAAAAAATCGGTAACACTTCATTTTAAGGTGACGTAGTTACAAGTAACTACATGTAGTAATATCAGTAAATTATGCATTATTACAAGTAACTAACCCTAAACCAAACCAGTAGCACTTTATTTTACAGCCCTGATCCCCAATGTACATACTATGTACTTATTATAGTCATAACTGGGTAATAACTATGTACTACCCCTAAACCAAACCTTAGCCCATGTAGTTACCTTATATTACCAGTACTTTCTTAGTTACGTACACTGTAAGTGTACTTACACGTACTGTAAAATAAAGGCCATCCACCTAACCCTAACTGTAACTATAGTGAGTACATGTAGATACTTAATATTACACAGTAGGCTACTTATTTGAGTTGGTACAATGTAACTATGTCACCTTAAAATAAATACTTATAAGTTTAATTTTTGGTTACACTTTATTTCAAGGTGTCCTTGGTACAGTGTATTTTATGTACTGAGTAATAAGAATTAACTACATGTACTTACTGTAGGGTTAGGTTTTGGTTTAGGGTTAGTTGCATGTAATTATGCATAATTTTAACTAAATGTAACATCTAACAATGACACTGTATAATAAAGTGTTACATTATTTAATCAGCAAATAATACATTAGATTCAATGATTCAAGACCAAGCCTGTAATGCTACCATAAAACATCAAGTATTTAAGTTTGTTTATGCTTGTCTTGTCCATTTATTTGGGTCATTTAGTTCGCCCTGTGATCAGCAAGCTGATGGATGCGATCTCAGACCACCATTGGTGCATTCCCTTCAGCGTGGCGGGTAACCCAGTTCCGAAACTGAGCTGGTTATTAAACGACCAACCCGTGGAAGAGGGCAGCTTTATCCATACCGTGATCCATGATTATTCAGAGGGGGAATTCCACGGTTGCTTACAGCTTGACAGTCCCACACACATCAACAATGGGAAATACACGCTGATGGCCAGTAATGCATACGGAGAGGCCAGCAAGGCAGTATTGGCTCATTTCATGCATGAGCCGTGGAACGGTGAGTTGAAATTAGCATGCAACCAAATCTGCTGAATGAATAAATGTAAAATCAAAACAATTTCTATGAATGTGTCTGAGAAGTTGCCTTATTTGTTTTCTTTTTCATGTTTATTCATCAGAATCAGTTACTGATCCGCTATATTATGGTGAGTCTAGTTTAAGAACTTAGAATTAAATTATGGGATATTATGAATGTTTATAGCCATAGTTCATTCATCATTTATTCACATTTGTGTCAAACCCATACGACTTATGATTTTCTTGTGTTCCACGCAATAAAGTCATATGGGTTTGGATCAACACAAGTCAATGTTGACAATTTTCATTCGGGGGTGAACTATTACTTTTTAGTCATTTATTACATAACACATATATTAATTATAATGTTATGAAATCTTTATTTCAAATTTTTTGTTAAAAAAAGTGATAATTCATAATAATTCTTACATTTTCTTCTTCTGTTTGTCTTCTTGTGTGTGAGATCCCACTACAGGTATGTACAAAAGACACAAGAACATACACAATTATAGATGATAGATTTGTAATCTATGCACATATATCTGAGTGTTTCTTCTCTTCTAAACAGATGACACTCCTCTTGGACCGCCTGAGGACAAAGTTGCTGTGAGTGAAATTTTATTATTCTTAAGTTTCATAATTTCATAGGTTTTTAATACTGCATCAAAATAAAAAAACAAGTCTGTGCGTTACAGTGATTTTATCACGAGTAGGATTTTACAGACAATGTAGGGTGGAGTTCCTAGGGTGGAGTTACAATGTTAAAATCATTGTAACACTCTCAAGTGGCTTATAGACTTTTTTTTTTTTTTTTTTAATGGCAGCAACAGCAATATGATAATTGACACTGATGTTTAATAAATAGTTACTTTTATTAATATTAATAATTGGAATTAACAAGTAATATAGTCAATTATGGCTGTTCATGCTTGACAAGCAATGGAATAGCTTGCCACAATTATATATAATGTATGTTTATCATAATTTTACAACAACTTCAAATGCATTTCATCAAATCAGAATTGGTCTAAACCTTTTTAAAATAAATACACTTTTATAAATTGTGTTACTTCACAGTGTTATGGCATTATGTTGTTATTGTTATTGTTATGTTCCAAACTCGTAAGACTTTTATTCATCTTCAGAACACTAATGAAGATCTTTTTAATGAAATCTGAGAGATTTCTGTCCCTCCATTGACAGCTGCGCAACTACCACTTTAACTCTTTAAAAAATGTAATAAAGAGATCGTAAAACTATGAATTAAGTGGTTTAGTCAAAATTTTCTGAAGAGACTCGATCGCTTTATATGATGAACAGATTTTATTTAATCTTTTATTCACATATAAACATTGATCAGTGAACATAAACAGAAGCTCAACCGAACATGCTTGTGGCGCGAGAACAAACCTCATTGGTTCTTGCTGAAGCTCAAACGTGCTGCGTAACACGAGAATGAACCTCATTGGTTCTTGCTGAAGCTCAAACGTGCTGCGTAACACGAGAATGAACCTCATTGGTTCTTGCTGAAGCTCAAACGTGCTGCGTAACACAAGACAACACAACACGTCAAGTGAACATGCTTGAGCTTCTTTTTACCACAACTGATGTGTGGATTGATGAATGTTTATTAATGTCTCTTCAGAAAATTTGGACTAAACCACTCAATTCATATGGATTAGTTTTACGATCTCTTTATAAATTTTTGAAGTGTTAAAGTGTCCGTTGCGTAGCTGTCAATGGAGGGACAGAAACCTCTTAGATTTCAATGAAAAGATCTTTATTTGTATTCCGAAGATCAACAAAAGTCTTACTTATGGGTGAGTAATTAATGACAGAATTTTTGGGTGAACTATCCCTTTAAGCCATCTGTGATGTATGTTTGTGACCTCTAGATGCCCAATCAGTTTTTAGTATAGTAAACTCGTCAAAATCTCTTCCTCATGGAGAGTAAGTATTTTTACCCAATGAAGCTTTGAATGCAGCGACTGCTCTTTGAAAACTCTTCATTCTGCTTGTAGGTGTACGTGGTCGTGGGAATTGCAGCAATCACATTCACAGGCTTCATCTTGATGCTTGTCATTCTGAAGTTTGGACGCAACTCAAAGTTTGGAATCAAAGGTAAGCACCTCTCAGCTCTCTGCCAAACCTTCATTAAGGACTGCTTTGGAAAGACACATTGTTCTGGGCGGAATAAGTGGGTTTCCTTTGTGGAAATTGAAAAAGAGGAATGCTAAAGGAAGGCTGTGCTTCGACTCTTTAATGAGCTGTAATAATTACTAATACACACTTAATCTATTATAACATCTGTTTCTCATGGAGAATATTAAAGAGGACTTATTATGCTTTTTTACATTTCCAACTTTCTTTAGTGTGTAATGTTGCTGTTTGAACATAAAAAGTTCAAAAGCACAAAGTCACTCCAGCAAGAATTATTCTCTATATCAGTGTCACTGTTTCTGAACTCCCTGAAACGCCTCCATTGTAGTCTGGAGTTTTCTTCCGGGAACGAACATTTCACAATATTCCTGATTTAAATAATTCCTGCCCAAGGCATACAGAAAATAAAGGGGCAAGGCCTGATTGAGTTAGTAGTGTGTTGAAACTTGTGGGATTTCCCAAACATGCTCTAAGCTGTTGACCAATCACAACACACTGGTCCAGCCGACCAATCAGAGCACATTGTGCTTTTCGGAAGGAGGGGCTTCATAGAGACAGGAACTAAACAGAGTTACTGACAGACTGGGAAGAGAGGAGCTGCAACAATATCAAATGTGTGAAAAAAATAAGGTGTTTATTGAACATTCAAGCATGAAAACCTGTTCAAAAGCTAAACCAAGACTATGTAACAGGGTATAATAGGTCCTCTTTAAAAAGTGCTCACTAATATATTAAAGTTTGCTTAAATAATCTTTGCTGACTACTAGATACTAAAGCGTTTTTTTGCATTCTTGTTTGTCTCTCCCAATGATGTGTGCCATGCTTCTTGACTAAACATGACTCCACTTAGGGAATAAACTTGTGCATTGTGTTGTGGAGGGGTGATTGTTTTTCATTTTGTAAGTTTTTAGAATATTTTTTTTTACATTTTCTTAAGAAAGGAGTGTGAAAGTACAGATGTTGCCGTCACAATGCTAGTGTGGTTGCCTGGGCCTTGCTACAGTATATGGTGGTTAAGGTGCTCTGAGTAGTTTATATTTCATTATGTTGTTGCTAGGGTGTTTTGGGTGGTTGCTAGGTGGTTATTTACTGGCCCTGGTATGATATTCTTGATGTTCTGATCGCTATGCTTTGGGTAATGCTTTCATGCAAGGTGATTTACTAAGCTTTGCTCTAGTCAATTTACTGGTATTTACGCCATTATTTAACGCCCAAAAAAGCACGTTTTAAACCAGACGCTAATTTATACTGCTCTTGTTAGGTTGTGTTGATCATTATGGAAATGTTCTGGCTGTGTTCTTTAATTTACGCGTCATCAGTAGATCACGTGCAGAACTTTCCATTCCCATCGGCCCTTTTTTGGAATTGCTTTTTCACGCTAATTGACCGTTCGCAAAGACCCGCTGTGTTCTTTAGTTACTGTTGCTATATCCGACAAGCCATGCCGCTCTCACGCCACACATCATGTTTTCACGCAGAGAAAAATACATCTCGGAGCAAAGAGGACATTGACAACATGCCGATAGACAGAACAGAGCAGGTTACTTTTCATATGAAACAAAGTCTCAACTTTCAAATTTTGTCTTTTCTTTAAGAAATGTAAACAATAAATACCATTTTGTGGCTCTTTAATGTGTGGTGACAGATCGCTGTGGCGCCTCAGTTAAAGCTGCTCGTGAACAGATTATCTGTTCCTTCTAGTTAATTTATAGCATCAAATAAACATGAATGAACATCAGAAGGAATGTTGTTTCAACCACGGAAAGACATCAGTACACTCGTTTTTCAAGTTCAAGTCCACCGACGTTAATCTACTAACTCTCCTGACTGTTTTGTCTGACAAAATGGCGGATTCGGCAGATAGCGATTTATGATTGGTCAGATTGCCTGTCAATCAAACTCCTGGCGAAGGGTGAATTTGTCCTGTTTAGTAAATCTGGCCCTTACTGTAAGGTTCAGTCACATTAGCGAAATTTTGGTAAAAAGTGTAGCAGTGTATGAAGCTCAGCTCACACAGAAGTCACTTTAAAACCATTAGGCTTTTGCTAGCGAAAATTTGCCGAACATCAGTAAATGTGACCGCACATAATCTCTGCACTTTCTCTGTAATTTACTAATGATCCTCTAAAGCAGATTTTCATTGTTTTATTCCCCACATATACGTGTGTTTGCGTTTGTCTTGCTCCTGACAGCTTGATAGTCAGTTGGTCTCTGAGTGAGAGCATGCGATTGTTTTTGTGGTTTCTCTGAAAGGAAGTGTCGAGTTAGATGTCCTAAGGGGCTTATTTTCGCACAGTGGTCTTGAGTGTGTGTGTAAGTGCCTCCTTGGTTGTCCACAAGGACAAAATGCATGATTACTTACTTATATGAAGGTTTCATGCCCATGTTTTATGATCCTAATCATGCTGTAATCACTGCGTGAATGTATTTTCACTCTATTTTAAGAATAAGAATAAGGATTTGAGTGAAAACTTTATTTCTAGATTCTTTAAACCCAGTGTGTTCTCAAACATTCGGACCCCACTGTAGATACACACACAAACACATCTCACTGCAGCATAGAGAAAAGCAGACCCCTGCACCATTCAGAGAGGAGCGGAAGTGGAGTGGGAATGAGGAACGAGGTGAAATTGTAGCCCTCGGGTTCAGGAAGTGTGGGTGTCTGCAGAGACGCAGTTCTCCATCTGCCTGACAGAGAGAGTCAGCAACCTTCTGCTTATCAATGATTCAGAGGCCAGGTATCAGTTTTCTCTGGTTTGGACGAATCAAAAAAATCAATAAAGCTCGTCAAGGTCAGAAGTATCATCAGTCCTTGACTCGTGGTCTTTGGTTAACAAACTAAAGGTGCTCCTCACCCTCAGCCACCATCCCACAATTCTCCTCTCTCCACCATCAGATGTGAAGGTCTTTATGGGAATGTTCCTGGTTCAAAACAACATTTGAATACTTTGAACATGACTCAAACAATCCAAGAACTGTCTTTAAAATAATGCACTTATAAAATAAGTCTATGGGGAAAGGCTCTGCTCTGGAAAAGGCTGTTTTGAAAGTACAGCCAAACGTGAAAGGTTATATTCAATAATTTAACTTCTGTCATGACCATGGAAAACTTTTATTCCAGTAACTTTCATATGAATATGTTAAAATTGGTAACAATTTACAACAAGGTTCCATTTGTTAACTGCATACTTCTAAAGGATTTTATAATCTTAGTTAATATTAATTTCGACATTTACATCCCAACATTTACATTTATATTATTAAAATCAAAAGTTGTATCTTTTATGGTAATTAAAGGAACATGAGCTAACATTAAACTAGCAATGAATTTACTTTGTGATTTTATTCAGTAATGTTAACAAAGATTCATACTGTACCAAATGTATTGTTCATTGTTAGTTAATATTAGTTAGTGCATAAACTAATGTTAACCAACGGGACCTTATTGTAAAGTGTTACCGCTAAGAATTATGTTGGTAATCTAGAACAGTATGTCTAACCCGATCTCATGAGAAAACATTACTATTTTACGAGGTGGCGATTTGTACAATGTGAATTATCAAAAAAGTAAGATTTTTTGGGGGAAAAAGCAAGAATGAATGTCCACCCCTAAACATAACCGCCACTGGGGTGTAAAATGTACGAATGAGATCATATAGCCACCAATTCTCAAAAACGTAAAATAGTTACGAATTGCCATGAGAATGTATTAGCATGTCCACCACTAAAAATATGAATTTAAAGCTAAACACATTTTATACAAAATAATTAATTTAATTGCTTTAACCTAAAAATCAAGCTGCATATTTCTGCTTTTAAACGGTCTGGTACACTTGCCCCATGGACTTTACGCATTACTGTAAGGGTGTGTTCACACTTGCAGTTCGGTTCTCTTGGTTCTTTTGGTCCGGACCAAAAAAATAAAACAGTACATTTAATCCTGATTTACTTAGCGTTCACGCTGTCATTTTTAAGACAGATCCTAAATTTGGCAAAAAAACAACAAACAAATTTTGTGATGGAACTTGTTGAACATCCAAAACAATGCGATGTGCTGGGCTAATGCGCTGTATGTGCGTAGCCTCCATATGATGCTATTTTGACTGGCTGAGAACACATGAAGAGCTTATAAAATGTGTAAAGGGGTCAAAACAGCGTCAGGAATCCCTCTGCTGTGAGGAGACACGGCTCTGATGCCTGTACTGAACTGTGATGGGCATTGTAGCTCCTATAAAAACGGGTATGCCTCAGTATTCTGTCGTTTTTAGGGTCGCAACTGGTGACATCACATCCGGCTTTTGGTTCGTTTAGGTGTCTTCGGTTTGTTCATATTGCAGTTGAACCGTACTAAAGTTTTTTTGGAAGTGGACTGGGGATCTGTTTTGATTAAAACGAACCCTGGTGCGATTGCGCTGGTTAATCTGTTCATTTGAATTCGTGTGAACGCTGCCATCCGAACCCTGGTGACACCAAACAAGCGGGCCGAGACACTGAAAAGATGGGTCTCAATCCGGTTCCAAACGAACTCTTATGGGGTTTGACTGAAATATGAACGCAACACGGACCAAAGATGTAACAAAAGGCACATGATGTCAAGATGCGACCCTAAAAAAGACTTTTCTTGTCAAAGTCGTGATGTTGCCCATCACAGTTCGGTACAGGCCTCAGACGGAGGGATTCCTGCCTCTCTTTTGACTCCTTTACACATTTTATAAGCTCTTCACGAGTTAAAAACCATCAAACGTAGGCTACACACACACAGTGAGCGCATTTCTCCCAGCACACAGCATTGTTTTGGATGTTCGGTAAGTTCTGTCACAAAATATACGTAATAAAAGCCGACCAATCAGGTTGTAAACATTTCCTTATGCCTTTGGTTTCGGTATCTTTAGGTTCTGTGTTAAAATGCCAATGTGAACGCTAAGCAGACCAGGTCTGGACTAAATAATTTTTTTTTGTTGTTTTTTGGTCTGGACCAAACAAACCAATCGAATCGAACTACGAGTGTGAACACACCCTGAGACTCATCTTTTCAGTTTCTCGGTCCGCTTGTTTGGTGCGCACCAGGGTTCGGGTGGCAGCGTTCACACTTATTCAAATTAACCTCACTAACAGAGCAATTGCTCCAGATCGAACCAAACCTGTCAAGTGTGAACACAGCCTAAAATGCTTTTTTTTTTTTTTTTTGCTTAAACAGTTAGTTTCAGTAACAGTAACTTCGAAATGAGCTTCTGTGATAGTCGACAGCATGCCAGAGATGCTATAGATAAAGTTTAACTTCTTTTGAACGCAGAACATTCCTTTAAAGGGATAGTTCACCCAAAAATGATATTTAAGCCATGATTTACTCACCCTCAAGCCGTTCGAGATGCATATGTCAATCTTTTTTCAGACAAACACATTTTCAGTTATTTTAGAAAATGTCTTAGATCTTTCAGTGGTTATAATGTGAAGCAATGGGGTCCAGCTGATTCAAGTCGGAAAATGTACATGCATCCTTCACAAAAATAATCCATCCGGCTCCAGGGGGATAAACGAAGGCCTTCTGAGGGTAATCCGTGCGGTTTTGTCGTAAAAATATACATATTTAAAACTTTATAAACTAAAATAACTGGCTTCCGGTGGCGGTCGGTGCGCGTTCACAGAGATGGATGCTGGCATAAAAATCATGGCTTAAATATCATTTTTGGGCGAACTATCCCTTTAAGTAACACAAAATACACAATGAATCTCGGGCTAAAGCACCAATGTGCGTTTTGTAACTGTAAAACAAATATAATATAAGAAATTTAAACTCGTGTTTTTGATCACATTATTTTAAAGAACTATTAAATCACAACCAGTGTCACGACTGCTGTGGATGTTGAGTTTATTAAGCGCATGCAGTACCACAGTAAAAAGTCCATCCGGTAGGCCAAGGGCACATTACAGTGTTTCTGAGCACACTGATGGTTCATTATTGTGAAGAGAGCATTCAATATTCAAGTGCATTCAAGCATTCAAGTGGCTGACCGATACTAGATGTCTAGAGAGCAGGGAGGCCGTTACAATGTCAATATATATATGCAAGAACACAATTTAATGACGACAAAAGAGATGTGCACTATTGTTTTAATTAAATGAACACTTATTGTACACAATACTTAAATTCCCTTAAAAAAGGGCTTTGGCAGATTTTGAAACTGACACAAGAGTGCACTATCAAATCAAGCGTGCAGTTATTTGGCTATGGCAGTTTCTCAATAGATAATTAAAGAATATTACTGATTCAGATAAATGTTGATTACTTCCTTCTTTTCTGTAAAACAAAGCAGCAAAAGTCTTGGTTATAATGAGACATTTACACTGGAAGTGAATGGTGCTAATTTGTTAATGTTAAAATTCTCACATTTTCAATAGTATCACCACAACATGTTAACATGTTTGTAGTGTTTTTTTCTTTGTAAAGTTGTTATATACAATTTTACAAAACAATGGCCTTAAAATGAAGCATTAAGTATTATTTATATACTATTATAGTTATTTATTAGTATTTTGAATTAAATATTTTATTTTTATTTTTCAGTTTTCATTTTAGTTTTAGTAATTTTGTTGTGTTTTGTCATTTTATATATATATATATTTCTATTTAGCTTTCAATTTTATTTTAGTTTTAGTAATTTTAGTACTTCAGCTTATTTCAGTTAGTTGCCATTGGTTTTTAGATGTTTAAGTTTTTCATCTAATGTTAACATTTTGTTTTATTTCTGCTTCATTTCAATTGCAATTTTTAAAAAAAAAATATTTTTTAGTTTTAGTTAACAATAACAACAGTGCAGCCAAAGTGCCTCAATGTAACCTGTTTTTTTTTAAAGAAAATGAGAGATGAGTCAAAATCATTTTTGACTCATCATAGCAAAAACTTATACTGAACCCAGAATGTTCTACATGCAACTTACTTGAAAAGAATCCATTAGCTTTCATATTACTATGTGATTACATTGTAATTACTAGTTAATTACAACATATAACTAAAGAGCATTTTGTGGATCTGCTTGTAATTAAACATTTTAATAATTAATAGCATGTAATTTGTGTAACGGGCACTGCAAATGCAACGGGCGATGCCATTTAAAGTAACCCTTTCATTCTTCTGTTTCATCAGTGATTAGATTGCTAGTGGTATATTTGTCTGGTGAGGGTTAAAGGGCTCATTTCATTGAATTCTTTAAGACGAACAGAATAAGCCCTGATTTAGCGTTCTGAAAACTCTCATTACCGAACGGCGACTTCCGCCTGTCATTCAGAGTGCGCTCGGCTCTTAAAGTGTGTGTCTGTGTGTTAAGAACTTGGGGGTGGACCTGCCTTCCCACCACATGCATAGTTGCCATAGTTGCAAGCGTCATAGTTACTCTGTTCCGACGATGAATCATTCTCATAGAGCATGAATCACCATTAGCTGAGATCACACACACATTCACTTGTGTAACATGCACAACACGCACAAACATGCCTAAAAAATGCCTGTGTTGTCTTCTCTCTGGTTAGCGATCACTAGGGCTGTGTTCACACTGTTAGTCCAAATCCCATTATTTGTGTATCCGATTGGAATCTGATCTAAATTGTTGACTGTCCACACTGTGTTGGGATGTGACACTTTGCAACAACGCAACTTTGATTCTGCAGCGACTTTCAGCATGTTTAGGACTAACTATCACTCTTTTGTACGTCTGCCACACAGCTTTTGACTTTAACCTCTAGATGCTAATAACATTTTAGCAGTTAGATTATTATAATGATGCATTCCAAAAAGTTTTCATTTATTATTAGATAATTCAGTTTGCAATGTTTTATATATTTTCTTGTTTTTTTTATGTTGTATTGTGTTCATTATGTTGTGTTTTTTATGTTTTGTTTTGGTTTCTTTTTAGGTTTTGTTTTATTTCACAATGTTCCCGTCGAGGTTGTGGCGAGATAAGAATGACTGTGGTCACACCAGACTGAACTGGACCGAGAATTTATGGACCATTTTGGGAGAGAGGTTTATGGCTGACCCCACCTGCAACACGCCAAGCCATCTAGCCAATCATACGATAGCTCACTATAGACAGGGTGGATTCTTATTGGTTGTTGCAGAAGAATGGTTCTCTAACTAACCCATGCAGTGGGGGAATGGTGTGACCTGGTCTCGTACTTGTGCTGAGACGAATAAATGGGTGAATCTGTCACTGGGTTTACTGTAAGCTGCTAGAATCTGTGTCAGTGGGCAAATGAACCCTTGATGCTTTAAGAGAGAAGGACAGATCTCACCCAAATGGAGTCGCTCATAAATGAATCATGCCAGATGGGCCTTTTTTCACCCTGTTCACACATTTAATGACCAGATAGCAAAGTGACAGCTGAACCATAAAGATTTGCACGTACTGAAAACAGACACATATGTGTGAAAAGAGACAGTGTTCTCATTTTAATACACACACACACAAAAAAAAATATGTACGAGACAGTGTGTTGTTCATCCTTTCATATTTATGTATGGTAAAAATGCAGATAACACACTTTTAATATATATTTTTTATTGTGAAGATTTGTGGCCACTATTACTAAAACAGTATCAGCTGACACTCGGGATGTTCAATTCATTTGAGGCAGAAAATCAGACCGCAGCTGAAAAATCCTTAAAGTCTGCATGAAATCACAGTCACTTTGATTTACTTTCTTAAAACATTTTCATGGTCTTACTGGGAACGATTGATCAGACGAGAAAAACAATTTTTTGGCCATCACCAACTTTTTGGAAGATGCTGTTTTGTGCAGAAATTCATCACATTATGGAAGTAAAATGGGAACAAATAACCTTTCAAATAAAACTGCATTTGCGCAGTTGTTTAATCACTGTATTTTTTGCGAAAAGTGTGCACGTTGTTTATCAGTACAAACAAAAGTTTAATTTTAGACATCATAGACTCACTAACATACAGTAAGTGTAAAATGTAGTTCATTTTAACTGGACATGCACAGCTGCATAATTTTATTCATAAAATGATTTTATCTTTATGTTTGCTTTTGTTTGATTTACTGTGTCGTGTATATATATATATATATATAGACTTTTGGAGTTTTGATTTTGTTAATACAATGTATTATAGATATAACAACCCCAAGCTCATCAGGAGTTTTGTTATTTCTGCAAAATGAGATTGCAAATCAAATGATTTATCAAAATATCATGAAACCAAGCAAGAGATGCTGCTGCATTTAATAAAATGCATTACTTCAAATAACACGCTGCTGCTTGCTTGTGTCTGGACGTCATCATCGCTTTAGTCGGCCTGACAGAAACGCTCTTCAACGTGCATAAAAAAACAATCCGTCTCATGTCCCAAAGTGGAGGTGGAAGAATTTCCTCTTTTGCCCCCCCTCCTACTCTTTTTCTCTCTTTCTGTGTGTCTCTCTCTTGCACACAAACACAGATGTCAAGAATGAAAGGCGTAATGCAGTATGATATTGCAGCTCGGAGGCAGTGATTGGCTTAGACACAGAAACTGTGAGGTGAAGTTTTCGGCATTTCTGTGAAGACCTTTGGGTGACTTTGAAGTTCCCGGGTGCAGCTCGGAAAAATGAAAAGCTCTTTTGAGACCAGCTTTTTGTCCCTTTTCACTTCATTGTGAGTGGCAGTTTGATAAAGGCATGGCCAGGACCGTTTATCAAAGGCGCTTTAGGGGGCACACGGCGAACATGAACAGACCCCAGCGGATGAAGATGCCCCCCTTCCTCTAACTCCCACTGGGTCCCTCCTCATGCTTGGGACGGCCCTGGGCTTGGCATTAACACAACCGGCCTCACCACAGCTGGGCAGTTACTTGGTGGTTGTAGGTAAAACAGAGATCAGTGTTATCTGGGCAGTTCATCTACGTAGGCAATACGTGGCGTGTAACAACGCTATCTCACGACCAATTCGTACAAATTTGTACGAGTGAGTAAGAGGTGGCTAATTGGTACGATTTGTCTAACCCCCAGTGATGGGTAGGTTTAGGGGCGGGGTCAGGGGTAGGTCATTCGTACGAATTCATAAAATATGTAGCTACAATTTAGCTAAAATCGTACGAATTAGCCACCTCGGGTTGCGGATGAGGCTGAAAATCACTGTAACTGTAGACCTGCAGGACAGAAAAGTGTGTTTATGGACAGTTTATCTTTTAATCTAATCTTCTGTAATCCTATTTCAGTCGTATAATGTGTTGTATTATGTATAAACCTGCTAGGCAGCCCATTAGCCACTCCCCAATGTCCTGCATGACACTTTTATTTAGATTGTTGCCGTCCTCCCTTCTGTTCACAACATCTGTTCTCTCGATATGATTTCTCTTTCCATTCCTGGGAGCCACAGTCCCTCTTCTGACCCCTGTGAACATGCTCTTTTTACGACAAATGTTTTCTTTTCTATACCCGGAAAATATCCAAAGGGTCTCGTGTTGATTTAGAAGTCGAGACAAATCTCTCAACTAACTCTGTGACCAAAAACAAGACAAGTAAAAGTATATAGTCTCTAAAAAATATCTCAATCTAACTTTTCACCTTTGGACTATGTGGTTGCCTTCAAACATGCTGAGTGATGCACTCCAGTTTAAACAACCCCCAATGTGATGACACATGGTTCGAAAAGAAAATCATTAGTACTCTCACTTTAAAAAGCTTTGCTGGATAACAAACATTCCAGTAATTTTATGTTTGGAGTGAAGGATTTTGATGATTTTGAAGTTTGCTTTCAGATTACCCCGTTGAATCTCTGTCCATCTGTGTTTTCATTGGACATGTTCTTTCAAAGAGAAATGCTCATGGAGGAATGCTGGGCTATGTTTGGAAAAGCATACGGCCATAGGTCTCTTGCTAGTTACTATGTACTATATATATTTCTCACAGTATTTATACGTCAAAAGTTGGGGGTCAGACGGATTTGTTTTAAAATAAATTAATAATTCTATTCAGCAAGGATCCATTAATTTGACCAAAAGTTTCAGTAAAGAGTAAAGACTTGCATAAGTTACAGAAAAAAAAAAAAAAAAAACTATTTAAAAAAAAATGCTGTCCTTCTGAGCTTTCCATTCTTCATAGAATCCTTAAAAAAGTTTTGTGGTTCCTCAAAAATATTAAGCAGCAGAACTTTTTATCAACATTTATAATAATAATAAGTGTCTCTTAAGCAGCAAATCAGCTTATTAGTATGATTTCTAAAGGATCACTTGACACTGAAGACTGGAGTAATGGCTGCTTAACTGAATTCACACGAATAAATTAAAATATATAAAAATAGAAAACAGTTATTTTAAATTGTTATAATATTTCACAATATTACTATATTTTACTATAAATAAATGCAGCCTTGATGAGCAAGAGACTTCTTTAAAAAACACCTAAATATTGAATATTTAGTATAATCCCCATACTTTTGAATGGTAGTGTACATTTGCCAAAATGTGCATCCCACAATGCAATGCATCTGACTTGAACTTCCATTGCCAGTGTAACAAGTTAACCAGAAGTAATAACAGCCAAGATTTTTTACACTTGCTGTGTTCGTGACAAGGTCATGTGACAGCATTAATCATTCCATAATAGTGTTTTTCATACTGTAGCATAACCAAATAAAGTATATACTATGCAATAAAGTATATATACATACTGTATGCTAGTATTAATTGTGAATACAGCCCTGGTCACCATTCACAGTATCAAATATGAGTAAGATCTGAGAGCACAGTTTATTTTTAACTTTCTTAATTTAGGTTTATGGGGGTTTAGGATAGATTTTCATCCCAGACCAGTGAGAAAATGTGAATGCAACACGAGGAAGAAAGAGAGAGTGTTTTCCATTGTTACTTGAACTTCCTGTGACCTTGGGGTCTTCAGAAGGAAGACGGGCTGGAGTTTTACTGTCACACGAGAGGATGAGGGTGTTTTTGGTCTTTAAAAATAGCAGCAGGCATTAAAAGCGAGAAAAACGATCAATCTCTGTTATTTTTGGGAATATGATATTTTCCTCTTCATGTTCTGGCCTGAAAGAGCGCTCGGCACAGGGGTCCCAGTCAGTACTGCTGTGTAACCGAAATCCAATCTTGAAAACAATCCATCCGCTGCTGTCCTCTCTCAACGCTCTTTCCTTCCCACCCCTCATCCATCATTCCATCCATCCATCCATCTATCCATCTCTTCTCATTAACTCCTCTGATCGATAGATCACTTCCTCTCTGCTAGCAAGAAAAAGAGTTTAAGAGTGTGTAGACTGGCTGGGGTTTCTTACCGGACACACACACACACACACACACACACACACACACACACACACACACACACACACACACACACACACACACACACACACACGCACACAAATGTGTGCAAGAGCTCTGGATTCAGCCTGAGAGTATCTGTGTGTATTTTGGCACATTCACTAAATATGCATCTGAATGTCCTCATTTAAAACAACTGAAAACAAACCAGTGATTTTCACTTGTGCTTGTTGCATTTCTGTGTTCGAACATTTAGTCTATTTTACATTTTTGTGTGCTAAAAGTAGGAAAACCGTTTATATATATTATGTAAATATTTAATAGTTTATATTAACATATTTCACATATTTTAGCTAAATTTTGCTGCCAAAAATACACTGTCAGTAGTATAGTAATGCATGAAGCACGACACACCAAAGTCACTTTCAAACCAAGCACCATTCTGTTGGTTTCTGTTCATGAGTTGACGGTCCTCCTTGGCCCCTCGGCTCTAACGGCCCGTCCACCGTAGTGTCCATCACTGGTACACCTCAGCCCTTCACCCCTTCGGCTCCATCGAGCTCCGGTCCCCCAACCCTCTGCCTTGGCCCTCAGTGCCTGCAACATCGCCCTGGTCCTTCATCCCACCTGACTCCGCCTCGGTCTGCAGATTCGCCCTGGTCAACACTGCCTTGAGCCCTCCAGCGAGCTCAGGTTTGCCAGTTCCACCGTGGCCTCCACTGGCCCCTCAGTGGTTCCTGCTTGGTTTCTCCCTCCACCAGTTCTTCCCTGGAGTCTTCCACCGGGGGGTCCTGGCCCTCCTTCCCACTCCTTTGGGGATAATAGCACGTCCTCCCACCACTTCGGTGTTATTTGTGTTGACAGTGCCAGGAGGCGCTATCCGGGAGCGGGGTGTAATGTAACGTGTGGCCTTATCGGTTTTTGCTTGCTTTGTCAAGAACTTTTAGTTAGTTAGTTGTTTTCCTGTATCTTAGTTATCTTAAAGGAACAGTTCACTTAAAAATGTAAATTCTGTCATCATTTACTCAACCCTCAAGTTGTTTCAAACCTGTATGAACTTCTTTCTTCTGCTAAACACAAAGATATTTTGAAGAATGTCGGTAACCAGGAACAAAAATACTATAAGTCAATGGGGTCCATCAACTGTCTGGTTACTGACATTCTTCAAAATATCTTTGTGTTCAGCAGAAGAAAGAAGTTCATACAAGTTTGAAACAACTTGAGGGTGAGTAAATGATGACAGAATTTACATTTTTAAGTGAACTATTCCTTCAACTTCTCATCAAAATAAACATGTAAATTACAACCTGTCACTCACATGAGATCACAGCAATAGCAAACCACAACCATCCAATCAATTCCCCAAGGATAAGATCAAGTCCCGCCCGACAGTTTTTATTTTTCATAAATAATATGTGACCCTGGACCACAAAACCAGTCACATGGGTACATTTTTTGAAATTGAGATTTATACGTCACATTAAAGCTGAATATATAAGCTAGGATAGGACAATATTTGGCCGAGATACAATTATTTAAAAATCTGGAATATGAGGGTGCAAAAAAAATCTAAACATTGAGAAAATAGCCTTTAAAGTTGTCAATTCACTTACAAAAAAATATTTATAGTAGGAAATTTACAAAATATCTTCATAGAACATGATCTTTACTTAACATCCTAATGATTTCATTCATATAATATATGAAGATACAATATCAAAGTTCAAATTTGATGATCGACTACCAAACTGTATTTGTCAAGCCATTTCTTGGGGGCTTTAATGAGTGAATATTTCATATAAGCCCATGCACAAACCAAAGCAGTGTTACAAAGCTGATAGCTTTAACCCAATGTAATTGTATTAGGTGGATTATCATGTTTGAATAGGACAATTGTGAGTTTCGATTCAAAGACAGCATCATGTAAATCACTGAGTGTCATGTATCTCAAGAGACCTTCAACATTCAATTACCCCTTGAACAGCAGAGAGAATCAATACAACGGCCTGAGTTTTGTCCGGCCTCAGGCTCATGCGCTGTAATGTCAGGACCCCTGATCACTTGGTCACTCCTGATTGTCTCCTCTTTCGTCTGCTGCCTCTCTCTCATTATTTTGCCCTCTTCACCCTCACCAGACTGCAGTCTGACCCCTGTCGATTAACTCCATTTGCAATGATTTTTGCAGTGAAACAAGTACTTAAACCGAATGGCAATCAATCAAACCCATGCGAAGCCTTTGTGTGTTAATAAAAATATATAAATATAAACATTAAAATGCTTAATATATAAATAATATATAACATAATGTATGCTTAATATATAAAATATATAAAATAATAGACTATAATATATAAAATATTAATATAAAATTCAGCTTTGCATCACTGGAATAAATTACATTTTAAAATATTAAAATAGAAAACAGTTATTTTAAACTGCAATAATATGTCACAAATTCCCACAATATTACTGTTTTTACTGTATTTTTTATGTTTTATTGTATTTTTGATGAGCTGAAGAACCTTTTTTTAAATTATTATTTCATAAAACAATCGTAAAGACCCCAAACCTTTGATATAGCATACTCTGCAAACACAGAAAAGTGTAATTATAAAAACAGGGAAAAGTCGCAGTGCTGTTGGATTGTATATCAGCACTGCTGGAACGCCACTCAGCCAATCAAATTCAAGGACCAGAACTTGCCGCCGTGGCAATGAGCCAATCAATCGCCCCATTAGTACAGCCATCAGTGTCTTCTCCAGCTCTAGATGATGTCATAATAGCTGTAAAACGGTGTTGACGTCCTGTAAAATCTGTTCATTATTTTCACAGACACTTTTGCTGGTAACAAGACGCTTGGGTTTTCTAGTAAATGCTTTAAGCTGTCATGTGCCATCAGAGGGGTCATCGCAACACGGCTGATCTCCAGTTTCCTGTTTTATTTTCTCAGATATCAATGAGGCTAATGCACCTCTACCGCCACTATATCATTCAACATGCCACTGACTCTTTAAGCCAAATATTCTGTCTTGACAGTCTCTATCTTTTACTTACTGATGAATAACTCTGTTGTAGAAGTTCAGTTGGCAATCTAAGAGTAAAGAAGGAAGATGATGTCATGGTTAATGTGATTTACCCACGTAAGACAAGTTCCTGGATCACTAAGTTGGTCATGGAGCAACCGGCTTTGGGCTGGAATTACTGGCTTCAACAATATTTTTTACAATATCAGGCAGGGTTACGGATGGATCTACTTGATCATGTGTTTTTAATTATGGAATAGCTACCCGTTCATTTACTGTATATAATAACAAGTCAAAATGGCCACTAAGACATATGTGACCCTGGACCACAAAACCAGTCTTATGTGTAATTTTTTTTAAATTGAGATTTATACATCATCTGAAAGCTGAATACATAATCTTTCCATTTATGTATGGTTTGTTAGAATAGGACAATATTTGGCCGAGATACAACTATTTGAAAATCTGGAATCTGAGGGTACAGAAAAATTGAAATATTGAGAAAATCTCCTTTAAAGTTGTCCATTTCTATAGGCCTACATCACACTTCCTGCTTCCGGAACGCGGAGTAGGGATTCAGAACTTCCGGTCAACAGTATTTCTCCATAAGGATTTAGATTATCAGCCATAATGTCTAAACCATCCGAGGTAGACTGACCACGAGCTATGAGGTTGTGAAACGAAGGTTTTTGCTCCTGTAGAAGCTATAAGTTCGTATGAAATCAACCTTGTTTTAAGAAAAATGTTTTATCCGCGATCTTATGAAAAAAACTACACTACCCACAATCCTAAGCGTCTGCTGATTGGTCCAACTCGCTGTTACCATAGAAACTTTTACCCATTGTAAAGAGCTAACCGGAAGAGCCGTATCCCTACTAAAAGACGTACTTCCGGTCTTCAATTTTTTCGTGACATAGGCCTATTGGCGATTGTGCTGCATCCATTCACAAAAATAAATGTTTTATATATTTAAGGTGGGAAATTTACAAAATATCTTCATGGAACATGATCTTTACTTAATATTCTATCGTTTTGAGCTAGTCCACTTTCGACCACTTCCAGAGGTAGTCGAAAACACATTCGACAGGATTGCTTTCATAGTGTAAACGCTCATGCGGTCGAATGTGTTCGAACAGCCACAAAAGACCGTCTACTCTCCTCCTACTGATCTAATGCATTCATTACAGGAATAGCTCTAGCCAGATGGGATTTAAACTTTGTCGGCTAAAGATCCAAGTTTGGTTTGAAGACGAAAAACTTACCAAGCAATGTTCTCTCAACAATCCTGATTTCTAACACACACTTACACACACAGTCAGAGCAGAAATGAAAGCTGCTGCTCTCCGTATGTTTTCCGTCGTCTCCAGTCGCGTTCATATGTAAAATGCATGAGCTTATTTTGTCCATTAGATCAAAAGATCTGAAAAACCCATACATTTACCCGCCCATAGACCCTCCCCTCGATTAAATCAGGACAGAAGTGGATGAAAGTGGACAGAAGAGACGGATTAAAGCACCAGGTTTAAACGGGAATGTGTCTCCCCCGTCTACTTGTCATCCGATCAACCAAAACTCATCTTAATACCGGGTGCAAACTGGGCCTAAGATGCATACAAACTGTTTCTTTCTGTCTCTTTCTTCTGCAGAACACATGCACACATTTGAAGGGACTTTATGTCTGTTCCTCATTTACATTTCCTTCATATTAAATATGGCATCTGACACCTGAGGAACATGGCTTTAAGATATGATTGAATGATCAGAAAAGTTTCTGTCTTCTGTTCATCCTACTGTCGTGCACTGTTACTGTTATGCAACTTAACGTTTAGATGTTCAAGTAGATGTTCCAAAATCAACATCCTGTTGTTCCTGGAACAACATTCCTATCAACCCTTCATGCACAATGATTTTATGGATGGGATTCATGTTAAGATTGGTGGATGTCCTGTTTTTGTACAAAGACAGCCAAACCACTGATCTTAAGACAAGACACTACAGGGAAAAAATTACCCTTATGATGCATTATAAATGCAGGCTTTATCTGTTGTTATAATGCATTGTACTCTTAAAAGTTATAACCACAAATAGGCAAGTATGATAATGTATTGTACCTGTTGTTATGATTATTTGTAAGATGACACAACGTATTATAAGGTTGTTTATAAGACGTTATTCATGTATTATAATGCATTAAGAATACCTGTATAATGCATTATAAACAGGGGTGCACAAGTGTGGTAAAAATAAACGACATTTAGTTACTGGAGTTGGATTTTTCTCCATCTCTGGTAATATAGCAATCATGATGATAAAAGTGTTCATTAATTATAAGGGGTGCAACGGAACACAGTTGATCCATGATCAGTATGGATCAAGTCCCATGGTACGGCACGCATATGATGTGAGTTTAACCGTCATAGAGTGAAAGTTTATCAATTGGACGTGTTTTGTCTTGCCAATTTACACATTCAAACGATTTTAAATGCGGAAGAAGAGGTGAAAATCAGGACTCTCGTGCTGTTATCTGTGCGCACAGCCTCACACATTCGAAGCGCGTAGAAATAGAGAGAGAGAGAGAGAGAGAGAGAGAAAGAGAGAGAGAGAGAGGCGTGTTTCAGACAGCGCTCGAACACTGAATTGATTCCTCTTTTGCGTTTACTTGCTCTTGAACTGACACATGCACACAAAATTATGTCAAACTACCCGTCTCGACAAGTATTCTCTTGGTTATGTCATAAGTGAACAGTTGAGAAAGAAACCGGATGTATATCAGTGTATTCGGTCCGTGCATTCAGTCTTAAAGTGACAGCAGCCTAATATTCCTGCTGTTGTCTGTGTCATTAATGTTAATAAAATAAAATAAAACATCATCATCATCATCTACAATGTTCGAGAGAAAAGAAGATAACGAGGAGAGCTGTCAGGAGGAAAGTGATGACGACAGCTTGTAGGATAAGTGTGCCGCTTAAAGTGTGAGTACCAAGCAGCATCTCCAGTTGCTCCCTTGAGAACCAGACCAAAAAAGTTATGTGCACCCCTGATTATAAATACAGGCTTCATAGAAAGTGTTACCATATATTTTTTATATAAACTTAAAACTAATGTATAGTAGTTTGATATATTGATACACAGGTTTCACAATAAATAAAAGCATGGAAGAAAATTATAGTCTCAATAATAAAAAAAAATGTAATCTAAAACTTAAAAAATATATTTATTTAAAGGGACCCTTGTGCTTTTCCCCAACTTTCTTTAGTGTGTAATGTTGCTGTTTGAGCATGAAACATGTCTGCAAAGTTCCAAAGAACAAAGTCACTCCAGAGGGAGTTATTCTCTATGTCAGTGTCACTGTTTCCAAACTCCCTGAAATGCTTCCATTCTAGTCTTGAGTTTTCTTTGAATGAACACGTCACAGTATTCCTTATTTAAGTAATTCCTGCCTAAAGCCCAATTTATACTTCTGCGTCGGACCTATGCCAGAGCCTCTACGCCAGGGTTCACCAATCTCAGTCCTGGAGGGCCGCTGTCCTGCAGAGTTTAGCTCCAACCCCAATTAAACACACCTGAACCAGCTAATCAAGGTCTCACTAGGCATACTAGAAACTTTCAAACAGGTGTGTTGGAGCTGGTTGGAGCTAAACTCTGCAGGGACAGCGGCCCTCCAGGACCGAGATTGGTGAACCCTGCTCTACGCTGTAGGCAACTCGTTGGTTTTAATTTATACTTCTGCGTCGTTGTCCGCGTTGACGTGCAATTACTCATGCAGAGGGACCATGTGAAACCCGAGGGAGGGGTTCTAGCAGACCAATCACAGCGCTTGCGTCCGCGTAGAATTGACGCGTTGTTACATTTTTGGAGAGGTGCGCGTCAGGGTACGCCGAAGGGTACGCGCGCTAAACACAGCCTACGACGTAGCTACGGTATAAATTGGGCTTAAGGCATACGCAGAATAAAGGGGCGGGGCCTGGTGGAGTTGAGTTAGTAGTATGTTGAACATTGCGCTTTTCGGAAGCGAGGGGCTTCATAGAGATAGGAACAGCATTTCCCAAAAGCATCATAAGCCTATGAGTAGATCGTAGAACCACTGCCACCAATGGTCAATGCGATCAACTTAGCTTACGATGCTTTTGGGAAACAAATCCCAGAACGTTACTGACAGACTGGGAAGAGAGGTGCTGCAATAATGTAAAATATGTGAAAATAATGAGTTTTTGAACATTCAAGCATGAAAACCTATTCTAGTAGACCCCAAAAACATAATCAAGACTTTATAAAAGGGCATAATAGGTCAACTTTAAAACTTTATTTCCAGCTAAAATGCTTTTTTGCAAAGTATCTTTTCCTGGGAATAGTTCATGATAGATGTATTGCAAAATATTGTAAACCTCATGGAAATGGAACAATTACACCCTTGATGGCAATTCTGTTGAAACATTTTGTTTTTTTTGGCTCTTGAAGATGTTTACATGTGCACTATTCATTTCTTTTAGTTGGCTCCTTGTGTTTTATTCCAATTTCAACAGAAAACTGATTTCAGACACTGATTGAGTATCATGACTGGCTGAACACTGTGATTTTGGGGGTCTTGTCTGTAGTATTTATTCATCTTGGAATTAGTTATGTTCCCCTTTTGCTTTAATGACAGCAGAATTTGAGCTGCATGAACTTTTATACAAGTTTGTATAAAACCTGATGATATTGTTCTCCAACATGATTTGAGAATGATTCAAACATCATTGTGTGATTCAATTGAATCAAGAACATCTGACGGTCTGAACAAAAAAAAAAAAGAGTTAGCATGATATCAATGTCTCAAATTACTTGATTAGTGACCGAGACATAACACAGAATTTTAAATATTTTGTATTCAGTCTAAGTCAATGAATAAACAAAATCCAGAAGTTTGTGTTGGTCATGATGATCATGTTTTCCAGCATAATTTGAGAATGATTCAAAGAGCATCTTGTGCTTCAGTGAAATCAAGAACATCTGACCATCGAGTCACAGGATGTCAGTGTCCTAAATTTAATCAGTGACCAAGAAATAGTGCAGAATTTTTAATGTTTCATATTAATTTTACATTTTAAAGTTTATATAAAAGTTCAGAATCCTACCTTTCTGTTTATTTTCAGCTTTTAATGAAAAAACAAGCCCCACATTTTCATTGTGGTCTCAGAGTTTTGGACCCTACTATACATAAAAATCTCCTGTCAGACAGGAAGCCCCCCACTGTTTTTTTTCCTCCATGTATTACATTTTTCCTTTCTGGTTCTGCCAAAACGTTTGACTTTAAACTGGAACAGTGTCAATCTTTTCAAATGGGCTTGCTGTCCCTGAGAGACCTTGCAGTGATGTTTTTTAGTTAAACATTTCTGATGTTTTTATTGATCATTTTTTTGTTTAATTTTGTTGGAACATTCGATCAAGCGGTTGTTTAATGTGGCACAGAATATTAAACTTCCTTTGCAAAAGTGTATGGTGGCAAAAAAAAATTATAATCCTGATGCCAATAAAAATGACATTTTAATTGCAGTATACTCTTGCCAGGAAAGAAATGTTTTGGTTCTGAGTGCAAATCTTTGTCTTTGACACAGGTCCTTCCTCAGTCATCAGTAATGACGATGACTCTGCCAGCCCTCTTCATCATGTGTCCAATGGCTCTAACACACCCTCGTCCTCTGACATGAACGCGGACGCCGTCATCATCGGCATGACCAAGATTCCCGTCATAGAGAACCCGCAGTACTTCCGCAGCACCAGCAGTCTTCTCAAATCTGATACCTGTGAGTACCTGTGTCTGTCTGTCTTTGTTTTTTCATTTGTGTCTTGCCAACCTATGAAACAATGTTAGCCCAATGACTACAAAAATTAACATTATGAATAATCTGTCAGGATTTTTTTTGCAATGAGACCATTTCAAATAAGTAGATCCCCCCCAACATTAATATATTGTTTTAAACTTTATTTCGATGGTCCACTTTAGACATTCTACTAAATATAAGTAACTTTGCAACTAGATGTCAACTAGCTCTCATTATTCAGGGAATGATTATTATTCCCTTAGAGTATTAGTAGACTGTTTGGTTACTGTTCGGGTTAGTACAATAAGTTGATATGTAGTTGTAAAGTTACTTATAGTCAGTAGAATGTCTATTGGGGAGCATCAAAATAAAGTGTAATACTACTAATAGTGTACTAATACTCTAATGGTGTTTAAACATAATGTAATATTAAAAGGTAAGTGTACTGTAGAGTAAATTAAAGGTAATAAATAATTGCCTATTTAAATAATATACTTAAAGGGTTAGTTCACCCAGAAATGAAAATTCTGTCATTAATTACTCACCCTCATGTCGTTCCAAACCCGTTAGACTTTTGTTCATCTTCAGAAGTTTAGTCCAGTTTTTCTGAAGAGACTTGATCGCTTTATATGATGAACAGATTTAATTTAGTCTTTTATTCACATATAAACATTGATCAGCGAACATAAACAGAAGCTCAACCGAACATGCTTGTGGCGCGAGAACAAACCTCATTGGTTCTTGCAGAAGCTCAAACGTGCTGCGTAACATGAGAATGAACCTCATTGGTTCTTGCAGAAGCTCAAACATGATGCGTAACATGAGAATGAACCTCATTGGTTCTTGCAGAAGCTCAAACATGATGCGCTACATGAGAATGAACCTCACTGGTTTGCAGAAGCTCAAACATGATGCGCTACATGAGAATGAACCTCACTGGTTTGCAGAAGCTCAAACGTGATGCGCAACATGAGAATGAACCTCATTGGTTCTTGCAGAAGCTCAAACGTGCTGCGTAACACGAGAATGAACCTCATTGGTTCTCGCACGTCAAACGAACATGCTTGAGCTTCCGTTTACCACAACTGATGTGAGAGTTGATTAATGCTTGTATGTGAATAAAAGCCTAAATTAAATCTTTCATCCTATAAAGTGATTGTGTCTCTTCAGAAAATTTGCTCTAAACCGCTCAATACATTTAGATTAGTTTAACAAATCTCTTTAATCTCTTTATGAATATTTTGAACGTCAAAGTGGTAGTTGCATAGCTGTCAATGGAGGGACAGAAAACTCCCAGATTTAATCAAAAAGATCTTAGTTTGTGTTCCGAAGATGAACGAAAGTCAAGAAAAGTTTGGAACGATGTGAGAGTGAGTAATTAATGACAGAATTTACATTTTTGGGTGAACTATCCCTTTAATTTTTTTTTTTTTTACATTCTGGTAATGAGAATATGGGTGGAAATGTGCTTAATTGTCTTAATTGCCCTACAGTAGGCAAAATATAAATCTAGTTTATTTCTTTTGAATTAGGGGGAACATACTCAAACATTTATTTGGCAGGTTTATTTGGCTGTGCATCTGCATACACAATCACACAGCATCTTAAATATTTATTTTATAACCCTCATCACTTGCCTTTCTCATTTTTTACATTCTCTGTGTCCTTTCCTTCCCACTCTGGTTACTTTTAATATAGGGTTATGGTGTACAGTGAGTTACTGTAGATCGATGCAGCCTCATCATCTAGCTCTCGCTAATGTAATCGGCTGACTGGCTAGTTTTTCTTCAAAAGCATTTCTTAATCACATTAAGGATAAATCTCTAAGAGTGCAGTGTCTGTTCAAAATCTTCTCTCTCTCTCTCTCTTTATCTCTCTCTCCTCCAGCACACTAAACGGCTGATTAATCTTGTCTTATCTCTACACTGTCCTCACTCTCTTAAGGGACATCTGGGATAAGAAACGTCTCTTTTCCACCAAATCTGAAATAATCTCTAGTACACCTTTTATTAAATTATGTCCAATGTCCGGAATTGCATGTGTCTGATTATAAATAAAGCTCTTGGAAACCCATTATTTAATAATAATTATAAAAAAACGTAGCCATTGGGATGTCTATAGAACACACACACACACACACACAAAAAAAAGATATTTTGAAGAATGTTTCAGCTGTTTTTGTCCATACGATGAAAGTCAATGGGGTCAAAGCACAAAAAGGACATACTCCAGCAGTTTAATCCAAGTCTTCAGAACCATTGCGATCTCTTTGTAAATCAAAAATGGTGACACGTCAATAACATCAAAGTTTGACATGTCAGCATATTTGATTTGAGCTCTGTTTTGTTGATCAATGATTTGATTTGATCAGAGAATGAATAACCACTTAAATTTCAAGTGAATGATGACAGTATTTTCATTGTTTAATTTGTGGAGTCTCCAACAAGATGAGTTAAACCAGGTGTGTTTGATTAAGGAGACACGCCATTTATGTCTCCCATGCTTTAAATAGCAACCTCTAAACAATATAATTTTTCCCTAGGTTCTCACAAGAATAACCTACTCAGTCCCTACCTATCAGGCTTGTCACTCAACTTACCATGAATGAAGCACTTACATTGGTCAGGGTGTCTATACTTAACAGATCACTTCCATCCAGTTGCATAGTAGCCCTAATGCTGACAACACCAATCCTACATACTCATCACGTCCAGATTCCAAACAAAAGAGTTAGCTTCTTCAAGTAGTTGACCTTGATGTTGATTAGCTTCAGATAAAAGACTATAGTATAACTATAGTATAGACTATAAAGAGGTATACTTTATGCATATTAGTATCTTACTAACTCAAGCATATTCAAGGATCTGCCTAGCTGACATAATGGTACTAGTCTCATTATTACTGTGTTATTACCATTTATTACACATTCCGGTTCAGTCTCATGAGTTTGGTTCATTTCAGGATTTATGTATCTATTTTAAAAAAATGTCTTTGATTGTATGTTATGTTTGAAAAAGTCTGATTTATTGTCTTTCTTGAATTACTTCTCAATCCTTTGATCTTCGTGGACTTCTTTGAATAAAGAAGCACTTAGATCCTTTAACTCTCATTATCTAAGATTTACATTACAGAACATCTGACCATCAAGCTATATTTTGTAAACTCTGCCAGGCGGGTTTATCCATTTTGGATTACTCGTCCTGTTTTTATGAAATATCCAGTCCTCTGAACTGTCTTAAAGCTGTAGTCTACGATGTTGAAAATCGGTCGAGAAAGCCTGAGAAGTTTTAAAAAACTCATCCCGCCCCTCCACACACACCCCCCTCCCCTCTGTGCTACCTGATCCCTCCCACCGGGAAACGACCTGAACAACGTCACTCAGTCAAGCTGTGATCACCGGTAGTAAACATCGGCGCATCTTGTTCAAATTCCGATCGGCTCGAACAGACCCGCTAGGCCTACTGAAATATATTCAAGCACTTCAAGAAATATAATTACTTTGACCCGTGATAGGCGATGCTAAACGGCTAACATTCCAATGCCGACCGGCAGCATAAGCATGTTGTCAGACTGATAAAAAGCTATTTATGTAACACCTCACACCATAAAAGTATAAATAAATGCTTACCTGCTCAACAAAAAGTCAGCCGTGTCAGCGTCATTTTTTTTCGGTTTGTTATTTCTCCATTGCTGAGCTGATGCTACTTTGCTAGCTACCATAGACTGTCAGTTGCTTACCGCGAAATTTCATGTCGCAGGAGGGGGGCGGGGCGGGGTGCGGTCGGGGGGAGACGCGAGCGTCAAGTGGAGCGGGGGATTGGATGAGAGCAGTTGACCAATGTAAGCTGTCCGGCCGGACAGCTTACATTGGTCAACTTCTCTGCAGCTGTACACCCAATAGAGTGAATGGATTTTTTTCATTCTTTTTTCTCTTCATATTGTTAGGATTGTACTGTAGAACCATAACCAGCATCTAAACGAGGTTATTAATAATGAACAATCTTTGAAATCGTAGACCATAGCTTTAAAGGTAGAGTCGGCAATTTCAGAGAGGCTAGCAATAGCAAGCTAGTTTTGAAAGCATAAGATCCCACCGTCCCTTCAGAGTGTCTCCAAAGCCACGCGTCCTTCAAAACACATGAACGCATACAGCAGATTCTGCAAAGCTTCACGAGAGAGGGGTGTTAAACTACCTCATGTCTCAAAGCACATAACATTATAATAATAATGAACATAAACAACTTAAAGAGCTCTGACCTGTACCACCTGACTGCTGCAGATTCATTTCGGTGTTGATAGTGTTGACATAGAAACGCATAAATCCAAGTCTGAGGATGTGAGCTGGTCCGGGTAGAACGTCACGGGTTGCCATCTCGTAGTTAACAATTGACATGGCGTGATCGCAGCATAAACTCGTTGTTTTGGTTCAGGAGAAACTATAAAAGGAGTGTGACTGTCTGTACACAACTCTGCACAGCCTTACTGAACGCGCTGATGATGTGTGATGTCTGCGTGAACATGTGCGTGGAGGTATGGAAATACATATGTTGATAGATCATTGCATTTTGTATCATCCATCCCAGAATGACCTGTACCTGAAGACCTTGTTAATGTTTCCTAATGTTTCCTGTTTGAGAGAATGTTCCTGATTCTCCTGTTACTGAGACTATCACTTAGTTTCATATTTCTAAGACTTTTGCTTAGTTCCTTAAAGGACAAGTTCGGTATTTTACACTTAAAGCCCTGTTTACAGATCATTTCTGATGAAATAGAACGGTTAAGATTCAAATTTGGACACATGCTGCTGAAATAAACCTAAAATTCTCGGGACAGCAGCATGTGTCCAAATTTTAATCTCAACCATTCTATTTCATCAGAAACGATCTGTAAACAGGGCTTTAAGTGTAAAATAACGAACTTGTCCTTTAAGTTTCATGATTTGCCCCTTGAGTCTCCAGTCTTCAGGAGTCATCAGCTTTTGAGTCTTCATCCTGTGAGCCACAATCTTGATCCCCAAGGTCACAACACATGTCCACCATCTTTGGCTCCAATCCCAATACTATTTTGGGATTGAAGGTTACAGAGTTGAAGGGCAGTGCAAAAAGGCCAAATGTAACATAAATGTGTGATTGTGTTGTTCTTTCGACAGTTGTTCAGCACATTAAGAGGCACAACATTGTACTGAAGAGGGAACTTGGAGAAGGAGCGTTTGGGAAAGTGTTCCTGGCCGAATGCTACAACCTGTCCGCAGAACAGGAGAAGATCTTGGTGGCTGTCAAGGTTGGCTGTTTAATTTAGCTTTGATGTTAGCATATTGATCACTATATGTTCAGT